>VCHN02000014.1:46275678-46366647 GCA_007115665.2 Sequoiadendron giganteum | reverse complement strand
TTCTTTAATCAAGTTTTGAAGTCAGACCAATTACAATTCAGATATATCGCAACCGTATAGCGCGTAACATTTTTTGTATATATCAAAATTCAATTTTATTTTTTTTGCTGGATCAAGGACTTCAATAACTAGTGCACTCATATTTTTCAAAATTTTATTTTGAAAATATGCTATTTTTCCACATGTGTAGAACAAAGAGCTTGATTTTCAGTGAAAAACCTATGTTTAATAAAACTAAAAAAAAATACATAATAAAACCAAAACATATTAAAATTATAGTCATTGGATAGCTCGTTTCGAGGACTACCTGATTCCAGTTGGGTTTGTGAAGTCTCCTCCATTTTCATCCTCAACTCCAGCTTTGAATCATAAAAATCTAGACTTTCAAAGTGGTTGTGGGGGAGAATGAGGGCAAAGGGGGGTTCACTCAAACCCAGGTTTGTTTGAATTTTGTTTGTTTGTTTTGGGCGGGAAATGTGGGCCCAATATTTTATGGGTTCGCTCAAACCTACAAGTTCGTTCGAACCCCTAAAACATTTTTTTTTTGTATGGGGTCATTTTTTTCTTGTTTTCCTTCCTCCATCAAATTGTAAACCACTATTGTGGCTTCACCCAGCAACATGGGCCATCATATCACTTACATATCGCCACTTTTTGGCCCATCGTGATCCTACACATACCCAATATTCATGACCTAGCTTGGACAAAATTGATAGTATTAAATGATTATCTTTCTTATCAATACTAGATTCTTTTGAATTCCAAAGGCTCAATGATTCCCATGTATCCTTTGATTTCACCTATAAGAGCAATAGTAGGCTTAAGCATTTCAGGGGGGTTAGCTTCCTGCTTAGCTCCAATGGACATCATTCTTAGCTCTTGAAATTTGGGAATCCATATCTCCATAAGTGGAATAACCCTTTCCCTATCATTTTCTAAATTATTTATAGCAGCCACCATAGAAGAGTAATTATCCTAGTACTATTCAATCTATTATTCACTCCTTTGTTTAGATTCTCTAAGACTGTGGTGAAAATCTTCATATTGCTCATAAACATTTAATTATCATGATTGTCATATTTGTCTTTATACTCTTCTAGTTTATTGAGCAACCCATCCCTATTGATATCCTCCTCAGCCTGTGGTACTTATGATATGTTAGGATCTATCATTGAAATGGGAATACTTCCCATGTTGTATGGCAAAATTTCCCATGAGGAGCTTGCTTCAAGGGTAAAGTCGGGGGTTGCAGCTTCTTGTGAAGTGGTAGGGGAGTCAGCACCAGTTTGCTCATGCTTTCCTGGTTGTAAATTTTGTAACTTTTCCTCCAATAATGGAAATTTTGTTTGTAATTGCATTTTTTGTTGGTCAACCCTTCCATAGCTAACTAACAAATTATTTAAATCTATCTTGAGCTTTTCTTTTTTTACAGTTACAAATTCCATAGTGGCCCTTGTGAACTATGCAACATGTACTGGCATGTTTGTTACCTCTAGAGCCGATGTTTTTGATACTCTTTTTATTATTAGGCCTTCACTGTAGTTAGGTGCATGCTCATCAATGTCAAGATTCCTTGTGCTTGGAGCTAGAGACCAAATAGCTAATGCATCCCATTGTTCACTGAAAGCAAACCCCTATAGTGCAATTGCAACCTCTTCCACTGCATTGTAGAGTGGTCTATCACATCTCTTTATGGTATGAAAATCTATGACAGAAGCTACATCCCACTGGTAGCAACAAAATACCACTAATCCTCACCAACTCCCTTCCTTCCTTTGCAGTCATCTTTTGAAACATAGCTCTCATACCACCCAAGACCCTTGCTTGAATAGTTAAATCAAGAAATTCTAGATGAAGACTTTTTTCTCTAGCTAGACTGATGACATACTCATCCCTCTTGGCCCTATATGCAAACTCCATAAAAGCTTGAGATTTTACAAATGAATCGTCATTCATGAACTTTGTACATTCCTCCACCCAGATATCATTTTCACCATTAGCCCCAGTGAGGTTGACCTTTCTCAACCTAATACTCAATTATTGTGATGCCATCATTGTTGGTGCAGGGGGTGTTCCTTCTTTTATTTCCTATTCTGATACCCAAATATCATCATCAAGTTCTTCATCAACATAGTCCACCAAACCAGTTACTTCAACCTTCTACTTCTTTAATGGTGGCTCTTTTGGTTGTGATGCATGTAGTGGTGGATCATCATTATCTATAATTTTAGGCCATGTGTGTCCTTGAGGAGATGGTGGGGGTATCTATGGCACTCTAGAAGGGGGTCTTGGCTCCTCTTATTGGGAGGGAGAATTAATTTCATCATATTTCATTGCCTTATTCTTTCTCCTTATAAAGAACTTAATATTTGGTTCCTCAAGGGCCAAAGATGTAGAATTTTCTTCCATAACCGGGATTTTCCCCCCACCCTATTTTTCTTCAATGGGGGCTTTCCCCTTATCTAGAATTACCTTTCCACTTTCAAGTTGGCCCACTATTGTTTCAAAGTTTTGAAACACATATTCCACCTTCTGCATTACATTTTTAATTTATTGGAAACCAACAAAATCAGGTTTCTTCTCCCTTATCTTTCTCTTCATTTTATTAAATACAATCCACCTTACCTATCTCTTGTCTTGCTCCAGAAGATCAAGCACATTTCTTATCACATCCTCTAAGAATTGAAAAATGTGCACAAATTTTTAACTCTTGTTCCTTTCCTTTAACCAGGCCATGAAACCTTTGAGATCATACCTTTTCCTATCTACTGTTGTTCACATACGAAAGGTGTTAAACATATCAAGTATCCTATTCCAACCTCCCTTTTTCATTACAAAATTAGAGAAGCATGTATATGAAGGAAAAAATGTTCCTTTTCCTTGATTCAACAATTGTTCATTTTCCACATTTCCTAGTTGCCATATTACCCCAAGGAAACCAATTCTTTTTGGCACACACCTTGGAAGCAAGTGAGATGCCACAACAAAAGCATATACTCTCAAAATAGTGTATGCAGGATATGGGATGAAATCTCCCCAATTGTGATCAATTCCCAACTTAGGCCTTCTTTCCTTGGGTCTCAAGAAATCATGTAGGGCCTTGGGAATCCTAGGCACATTTCCAACCAAGTCTCTCTTTAATTTCGAAGCAAATAAGTTCTGAAAAGTCCCTGAATCATATGTCCTATCATCCTTATCAAGGACAATAGTCCAACACTGAGCAGGAAGCTCCAAGGTACCCTCCATCTTATCCAAAGTCATATTTTTCCCAAAGTAAGATTCACCTTTGAAAAAAAACATATGCATTAATAATGAGTACCAGCCAAATCTTACTCCATTTGTTCCTTTCTTCAATCTTATCAAACCATCATGATTTTTCTCTGCAAGAAACCCTGCATAGTCATATAATGTGCAATATTAGGGATGATGAATATGGGCTACCATATACATCCATTCTATAGGCATTCCAGTGACAGGATCATTACCAATTATCTGGAAAATGGAATAAAAAGTTCTTTGGATGTAAGGAATAATATAACTAACAAGAAAAGGCTCATTAGCATATGGCCCCAATGTAACTCTTAGGACACCAATTTCTACTAAATACGTCGACAGTACATGGACTCTAAATCCAATCTTAGTTCTATCATATTTCTCTCTAAGAATACTTTCATCAATTTTAGGCATTTCATCACTCCATATTGTGAGTTTGAAACCATGAGCTATTTCATCCCTAGTAATTCTAACCATCTCCTTCCCATCATATGTCCTACAGTTCTTGTAATTGGGTCACAATTGGTGGCTATAGCTTTAAGAAAATCAACATCCATATAGACATTGGGTACAATTAACTTCCCTAGGTCACAATTTCAGGGGTTACCAACTAGGATTCCCAAGTTTATATTTCTAAACCAACCATAGAACAATTCCCACCTAGTGCAAGGAAACATGGTGTCCCTTATAGAACTACTCTTGCCAATCAAGACTTCAACTACCTATGGACCTCAAAGATTTAACTAACCCTTAGAGTTTTCACTAGTTGAGGGTGGCAATTAGTCAGTAAGGTCTTTATTCAATGGTCTTTTGGGAACAAACTCTTCCCCTTTGGATGAAGACGCTTTTGAATTTTTTTGGGAGCAATGACGCAGGAATTTTACAGACTAGGGTTTTCTGGTTTCTTGGAACAAAGCTCACAGCTTAGATAAGGGTTTAACACATATTCTAGTAATGTAGAAACACATATTTTCTTTAAATGAACTTAAAACTTTAAAATACAAAACCAAGAAAACCCTAATTGACTCAAAGGTTTGGAGACCACAATTTATCAACAATTCAGATAGGAAGGAAGTAATTGATTTACTAGTTTTTCGTAGGTTAACAACCCTAGCCTCAACGTCAGACAAATTTGAAGACCATAACATGAGCTCTCCAAATATGCAAAAAGTCCTTCACAATGCTCAATTATACTTTTGAAACAGGTTTTAACAACTATGCAATCTCCTACTTTGGTAGCTCGATGTCCTTTTTGTTATTAAGGCCCACTCATGTCAACCAAAATGACTCACTTGCCTTTAAACTAAACTTTGAATTCCAACGATTGATCACACGAGTGTGTTAAATGATGGATGGTCTAGATTTAGTTAGCATAATTTGAAAAATCTGATTGTATGCAGCCGTAATGCTCATCAAATGATGGAAAGCCATGGAACCACTTGCTAATGATTTGCGGGATCCACCATTTTCTTTGTGACTGTAGCCAAAATACACATGTCCACTTCCCCTCACCCCATGAGTCTTAACCCATGTTCAAATTTCATCAATAGGGAGATGGGGAAGGGCTAAGACTGAATCTCATAGCTTCAATATACTCACACCTTAATCCAAGACCAATTTCCCATGGCCTTATTCCTTTGACACAACTAATGAATCAGATTAAAAGATCTTAGATTCCTTTAAAACATGTGCTAAATATTTCCCCTTTAGTAGCGCACATTTTATTATCCATGCCCATGCTGAAATATTTTATTAATATTTTCCTTTACTTCAATGTCTTCCACGCCCTAGATAGGTTATTCCATGTGGTAGTCGCCCACTTCCCCATTGAGAACTTGGTAGTAAGGGTGGGTCCCACACAAAATAGCATGGAGCAGTCAGGATTGACCCACGTCACCCGCTATCGAATGCCAATCCTAGCTTTATGGTAATAGTAGCCTCCATCCAAGCCAAGTGGGCCCCTCCAAAAAGCAATAGGTGTCACACCGCCCACTAGCCTGTGGCTTTTCTTAAATATAAAATAAAATAGGATGGGCTAGCAGGGAGCGACAAAGATGAAGCCATGTCACCCAACAACCATCGTTGATCCCATTTCAATACTTCAAAGAAACATGGGCCCACTAGTGTAGAAGGCACATGGCTTGCGCTCGCTAGCCCATGTGACTAAAATAATGGAAAATGAATCAGAGCGGGTGCACGAGGAATGGTTGAGATTTGTTTACTACAATCAAATGGTCAACATAGAATCCAATAGCTGCACACACCAAAAAATTTAGTTTTAAGAATGGGACCAAGACCCATGCAGTCAAATATTTTAAGACTTGTGTCACTGTGATGGGAAATATTTTTCTTGTCTTAAGAAATATTAAAGAAATGGCTGAATACTTGATGACTGAACAACCTAAACCAAGGGATCGATAACTTCATGGGTTCAGATGACATAAGCTTAGGGAAAAATTTAAAAAAGTCTCCCCTCGGCGAAGGTGTAAAATCCTGACAAATCTTGTATACTTCCCAATAAAAATATTAATTCTATTGGTGATGTTTTTCATTTTTCAGGAAAAAAATTTATCCCAATTGGCAAATATTTTATAATTGCTAGAAGTGTGTGGAAAATCGTGGTGAATTGCAAATTTTTTTAAATGAATACAATATTTTTCATTGGTGATTAAAACCATTTTTCAAACCAAAAAATAATTTTCATTGGCGAATTAACCCTGTCTTCAAAATAGAAAAAAAATATATCGGCGAATGAAGCCTTTTTTCAAAGCAAAAAAATGTTTTCATTGGTGAATTAAACATAATCTCAAACTAATAAAAAAAATTCAGTGACGAAATAAATGGATATACCAATAAAAAATCAGCGTGGTTGATGAAAATATCAAATTCCGGGACATATTTTTTGTACATTCAAATTCCTTCATAAAGATTCTGGAATGTGAATAAGTGTCAACATATTTATTATTTCTGAAGCCAAATGTTAGTGCAAATTAATATAATCTATGAACATTCGATGAATTTTTGATGGATGGTTGTAGTTGCATTCCAAAAGTAAATCTCTGAAGCACTAGGCTTGTGAATTGAAACCTTTGAAATAACACTAGAACCGTAAGATTTCCAGAAATCAACGGTTGATATTTTATTACTTATTAAATCATTTAGCTATAGCAACCAAAATAATATTAAGGAATGATCAGAACCATTGAAGAAACTATATCAAGGTGTGAAATATTAAGGAAATATTAAGGAACTAGTATTACTGAATCACTAATAAAAATTGGTGAGAAATATTAAGGAAATACTAAAGGAGCCTCTTAAGCACATTTTTTTTTATAGTTAAATAGCTGCTATATGGGGTAGCACCCTATATCAATCAAAAAGAGTTTGTACATTCCTTCATTTCCAGAAAACATTAAAGACCCAAATATTTAATGGACTGACATGGAAACTTATACAGAGTACACACTACAAACAGACCATCACAAACCAAAATTACTTTCCATAGGCACTATATTATGCATTGTTGCAACCAAACTCTTTGGTATTCTTGGCTTTGATTGCATTCAGAATCACTGGACAATCACCACTCCAGGCACTATGGGTAGGATGGTTGTTCCTCCCAGCTCTTGGTGTCATTCGCTACCCATTCTTCACTAGTGCCTAGCTCCCAATCCTCCTTGTTCGAAGACCACCTTTCCCCATCGAGAGCTTCGGCCACCGTAAATGCCTTCACCCAACCCTTTGACCGGTCTTTGGGAATGTCAGCCACATGTAGAAGAAAGTCAATACACCTGTAAATCTCCCCCCACTAGTTTTTGAGAGTTGCATCGTCCAGCGAGTACACCACGAGAAACTTTGGTACCAAGCATTCATTCCCATGAGCCTTGTAGTAGTGTAGCAACAAAGGGGTCATGAAATTGTCGTTGATGTTGTCCAGTGCCTCATTGATATTTTCCAACATAGAGTGTTGAAAAATCATTTGGCATAGCTTCTTCCCCTGAGCTTTTGAGACACCCATTTACACGAGCATTGCAAGAAACATGGCAGGTATTTATGAATTCCCCTTGAGCTTGTGGGTAGCCAACATAAATTCTGGGCCCAAAACACCCTTCACCGCCTGGAGCACCAATGGGTGCTTGGACACCATTATCCCTTTCAGTCGTTTCTCAGTGATTTCACCACAGAAAGCGTTTTGTTGCTTCATGGAATTTAAAAACAAAGGAGTCTCCATTGCCCCTTGGTGTTTCTCGAGAGCACTAAACCAATCTGAGAAAAATGAGCACAATAACCCCTATTTGTAGCAAAATCTCCTATAGCCTTATGGAGACCATACCAAGATTCAAGTGGTGAATTAAATGTTTGTTTTAAAAGAGGGACCGCCTAGGAAGAACATTTTACACAAAGGATGTATAGGCCAAACAAGGCTGAATTATCAACCTTATAAAATAATTTATAATAGTGTGAAGGATATTCCATATTTGTAGCCAGATTTCAACACAAATCAATCTAACCACGACCATTTGATGAATTTTCGATGGATGGTTGTAGTTGCATTCCAAAAGTAAATCTCTAAAGCACTAGACTTGTGAATTGAAACCTTTAGAATAACACTAGAACCATTAGATGTGGACATGTGGCGAGATCAAGGCTCATCACTCATTCTGTCTTTTCAATGCGTCGACATTGTACATTTCATTTAATTGAAATTCTCAATCTTTTTGAAGAAAGTGTGGTTGTCAAACTGCTAGTGCTAGTAGTGGCAACGATTAATGCCACGTGTGATATGAACATCCGAAGAAATTTCTTAGACAACTCGTAGCTTTAGTGAAACAAGATTTGTGATGATTTCATATCATTTGAGTGGCACTCGTGATTTTGACAGCTTGTTAGCTTGAGGTACAGTTTGCGTGCAACTAGACGTCAATCAAATTAAACATTTTAATTGTACATGAATCACGATTATCATTATACACACGCTGGTAGTGGCACTGGTGGCCCATAAATAGGGAGAATAGTGGATAGTGTCATAAGGGTTTTCATTATCTAGGGTTAATAAGGATTCAGGAAGAAGATGATGTGGTATTATTGGGGATACTATAAATTCTCTTTCCTATAGTTATGTAGTTATAGAGTAATTAGTAAAAGACAAATTTCCTTCAAGTTCAAAATGGGTGGAATTGGAAAGAAGTTGATTTGTTTAACCTGACTTCTCAGACAAGTTTTGAACTAGGATGAGGAGCTCTGATGGAGATAAGTGAACTATACTAGTGCATGGAAGTTGCGTACAAAAGATGGGAACATATTTAATACTCCTCTTGTATCTTCACAACTCCCTATTCCCTAGCATGGTTCTCTTGGAAAGCCCCATGCATTTATTTTCAAAGACACATTTGTATTACATCTTCTGCATGACTCTAGTTCTCAAAGGGGATAAGTACATTTTGTATCTTCATAGCTCACATTTCCCCAAAATGATTAGAATCGTTTTTCCCCTAGCATGGCTTGAAAATCCCTTGCATTTATTTTCAAAGCCACATTTGTATTACGTTGTCACTAGAAGAAGCTTGGAATCATGCATTTATTTTTAGAGTTACATTTGTATTAAGTTGTCACCACCAGAAGCTTGGAAATTGGAATCAATTTTTAATCCATTGTCACGAGCAATGACTTGGAATAAATTTTGTCTATGTAAAGCTATTCATTTACACTTACAGTAAAGAGTTATTTTCTGAGTTCAAAACTTTAGTATCTATGAATCTAATTATCTATTCAAATCAGTTTTTTCCTTTAAGAAATTAAGTAATATACTTTATGTACTTGATAATTCATGGTTATATTGAGCCATCAGGGGAGTGCAATCATTCGTTCCATCAATTTTTATGTGTTACAGCGACATGCTTACTAATATCTATTTAAGAAATAATTGCATGCATATTTAAAAGTAAAACATAAAGCAATACAAATGAAAAAATAAAGTTTCCATCAAATTGACAAAAAACATTATAAACACTAAAATAATTTTTCCTTATTGATTTCTAATTTGTCGTTGACCTTCTCCCTTGGCTCCTAATATCATTATTCATTTTTTTTAGTCCTTTGCAATGTTAAGTTACCGGCCCCTTGGCCTTGATGTCAATCCTAGTGCACTAAAGTTTAAAACAACTTTAAAACACACGTGTCATGTTTATTGTTTTAAATTAGTATCATAGATTACTCAAGTTTCAACCATTCGATGAACATTTGATGTATGGTTGTAGTTGCATTCCGGAATGAAATGCATAGAGCGATAGGCTTGTGAACTTAAACCTCCGGAATCACCCTATAACTATTAGATTTAGAAAGACCAATGGTTTAGAATTTAATTCGTGGTTATATGGGGCCATTGGGGGAGTGAAATCATTCATTCCACTGATGTTTATGTGTTATAGCGATGTGCTTACTAATATCTATTTAAGAAATAATTGCATGTATATTTAAAAGTAAAACATAAAGCAATAAAAATGAAAAAAGAAAGTTGCCATCAAATTGACAAAAAAAATTATAAACACTAAAAGTTGTCGTTATTGATTTCTAATTTTTCGTTGACCTTCTCCCCCGGTTCCCGATATCATTATTCATTTTTTTAAGTCCTTTGTAACGTTAAGTTACTGGACCCTTGGCCTTGATGTCAATCCTAGCGCACTAAATTTTAAAACAACTTTAAAACACATGTGTCATGTTTATTGTTTTAAGTTAATATCATAAATTACTCAAGTTTCAACCGTTCAATGAACATTTGATGTATGGTTGTAGTTGCATTCCAGAATGAAATGCACAGAGTGATAGGCTTCCAAACTTAAACCTCTGGAATCACCCTATAACCGTTAGATTTAGAAAGATCAACAGTTTAAAATTTTTAAAATGTAGACCTAAGATGTTTCATTCACTTTAATGTTCCAATTTCGAGAAAAAAAAGCACTTTGTAATGCTAAGTGTCAAGTAATTTTTTTTTAAGTGAGAGGGTCAGTACACGAGAAGATTTCAGTCTTCAAATTGCTCATTGCAGTGCACCACCCTGTTTTGGATTCCATAGTTCCACTTCCAACAAATCCATTCCAGTTTCCACGACTGTCAGCATTAATATTTTCAAGAGTGAGGACTCAAAATCTTGGTAAGTGAAAGAATTCTTGCAACTACTTTTCATCGTTTGACATTTCTTAAAATCTTATTTTGTCAAACTTTGAAGTTTGGGTTTAGAGACTTAAGAATTAAGAAAAATTAAGGACTAATAGGTATTAGGGAATTCAAATTTCACAACTTCACATTGTATAAGCATGTCTACCACCAGTACCACTAGAGCAATGTCCGATCAAACAATACATTATGCAGAATTGCTCAAAACCCCAAGTTTCACTGATGGGTACTGTGATATTTATGATCCTAAAATCTATGGTAGGCATACCTCAGAACTTAGATTATCATCTCAAAATAAGGTTTCAAATAAAATGCAAGTTAATAGTATCAGTGCATCGTGGGTAATTGGATTAGGGTGCATGATCATGTTACATGAGGTTTTCCCTTGCCCAAAATTTATCATGGTTTGTGCCCAAAATTATGATGATAAAAAAAGAGAAATTGTTAATAAAGATATCAAAGAAGAATTATTATTTATTAATACAAAAGAACTCGGAAAAGTGTTGGGGTTTACAACTGAAGAATTTGGAAACATCCACATTGACCTAGAAAAGCTTGCTTGTGATTATGAAGCAATGGAAGAAAGGGAGAAAAATGCTTTCTTAAATAAAATAGTTTAGGATAGAAACAAATTGAAAGGTGATCATAAGCCTTCTTATGATTTGGATATTTTTAAACCATGGGTTCAGGATACGATTTCCATGCTAGCATTTTGCCTCGGTCTGCATAGTAATTTGGAAATGGGTGGAAATCTCCTTGAAATGGTATATAATATCCATTATGGTGTTCAACATGTCAAATATAATTTTATTCAACACATTGTAGAATCCATGCATAAACAATTTTTAATGATTAAAGCAGGTTCCACCAAGACATTTAGGTTTGCAACCTACTTGTGCTATCTTTTTCTATTAAAATTTAGAGGAATGTTTTAGACCAACAAGCTTTAGATTCAACCCTATAATAATTTTGAGGAAAGAAAATTGCTCCAGTATATGAATGGACCACTGAGATAAGGATGCATGATTCTCAAAGGAACTACGATCATTTTGCAGACTACTTTTTGGCTCCATTGCATCAAGCAATTACAAATGCTCCATTGCCTAGATTCCCTATGTCATGTAGAAATTGCATTCAACTAGAAAAAGAAATACAATTGGCTGATTGGTACTTAATGGAAGAATATACTGTGCTAATATTTTATGGATTGGGAGTATAGCCATACAAACTTCCAATACATGTGATTGAAAGGGTTTTTGCATTGGAATATGTAAGGTAGATGTAGAGTGCTAATGAACTACACTTTCTCAGTCAGAAAAAGAAGACATTATTTCCTTCTTTACCTTTTTCATGTGGAAGATTCACATTCGAGAGAAAAGCATTTAGTGTGGCACATAATCTTTTGAATTTTTTTTATTTTGATGCTATCTGTCACTGGCAGTATGATCCATGTGACATCATTAAATCAATGATTGTGGCCAATAAGAATGTTGCAAGTAGGATTCAACATCAAAGTAAACCCTTGCTTGAAAACATGAGAAACAAGGATCCTTGGGATGATGTCAAAATAGCAATGGAGAAAATTGCTCTTGAGAATGGTATTTCTCTTGAACAATTGTCAGCATAAATTATGGCATTGCATCGAAAGAAAATTAGGACATACAACAATTTTTATGAAAAAAGTGATAAACCATCTAGTAGAGTTAACATTCCAAGTTCTCTAGAGAAGGAAGTTACAAATAAAAATTGGTCATGATAAAAATTTATTGCCTTCTGGTCTATGAGTAAGGAGCTAGGTGATCTAAGAGCTCTTGCAGAGTATGGATATAACAAAGAAGATATTGAGTTTAGCAAATTGTGGAATATAGAGCATCCTAATGAACATGGAAACAAAGAAAGTGATGATGAATCTAATGATGATAGGGAAGTTCCTAAGTAGAACAAAGCCATATCAAAGATGGTTTAAGTGAGGTCACAAAAGAAGCATATACATCAGGAGCAACCATAACTGAAAAATTAGTTTATGAAGGTGGTGGTTTGGGGTCCCAAGGACAAGGAATTCCTACAACAATAGATGTACAACATAGAAAACTAGTTGATAAATCTGACCTTGTAGCTAATACAGTAGACCAAGGGCATACAAATAGAGCCAAAACAATTCAATTTGTTAGAGATTCTAATCCTCATCCTCATGGTCAGATACAATCACAACTAGGACATTCCCATGGTGGAGAGTTTAGTGCAACTGGAACTTCCTCTGGTGGAGATGGTATGGGTAGTAATACTAGTAGTGGTCAACATGTGCCACAACAAAAAATTATACACAAGAGGAAAACAATACAAGATACCACAAAAACACCAAGTTATCAAGGCATACAAAAGAGGCAAAGGATTTTGATAGGTCCAAGTCACACTATCAGTGGATCCACCATAAAGGAATTATTTCCAGGCACTCCCCCACTACCAGTTAGTGTAATTGCGACATCATTAGCAAGTAAAAGTACTCCTATTACTTCACCATTCAAGCATTCCATCTTTCCTGCGTCCCCAGGTTATTATTTCATTGAAGAGTTTAAAAAGAAATCAAACTTGTATAAAAAAGAAAAGAAGCAACTAATGGAGAGTGTGTCTGTTGTAACTTCAGAGCCTACAACAACAATGGTATTACCCACATTTGACACAAATAAATAAATCATGGAGTACACAATTGTTGTTCCCACAGTTCAAAAAAAACCAACAAATAAGATGGATCGATTTGAATACTAGGTGACCAATTTTTAATTGGATTTTTCTAGACTAAAAAATGATGACAAAATTAATGTATCAAAGAAGAAAAATGAACACATCATTGCTAAAGCAAGATAGAGAGAAGAAAAGTTTGCATACCCAAATAGAAAAGTTACAGGAAGACCTAGCAAATGAGAAAGCAAAGAGGAAAGCAACAGATAACAAGAGCAATGAATTAGAAAAAAGAATAAAAAAATCTACCTCTACATCATCAAGCAAAGAGGATAAGCCAAATGAGAGAGAAGTGAATGACTTGAAGCGAAGGCTAGATGAGAGCAACAAGAAATATGATGAGGAAAAATCCACTTCAAAAAATTAAGACTAAGCATTGCGAATGGAAATGCACAGTGGGAACAAAAATTGGAGAAACAAAGAAAAATAAATGAAAGATTGGAGGCAGAGCTGATGGAAGCAAAAAAATAAATGAACTCTTGTCAAAATAAGTTATCTACATTTTGTAGAGATACAATGAGGCATATGAAACAAAAGATGTAGGATGAAATAATGTAGAGGTTTGATCATTTGTGTGACATGTTTCAATTGATTGATACTGTCAGACAACATTATAAGAAGCTCAATAAATATTTAGTGGACAACAAAAATGTGTTGGAATTAGAGAAATCTGCAAATCAAGTTCTACAAACAGTCTACAAAGCTAGTGACAATGATTTGAAATCAAAAGGGATTACTAATCAGATTGCTACATCAATGAAGTTGCCATCTATCATTGAAAAGTGTTCGAGAATGTGTGGAATAAAGGAATATTTGCATTTGGTTGCAAACAAGATGAAGCTGGTGGATGAAAAGGTAAGGAATTTCACAAAGCTTGGTTTTCCAGAGGCTTTTGACATAAATGACCGATTCATTAGAAATGATGATTTCATAAAGAAGATGGAGGGTGCAAGGAAGATTGATTTGGACTACTTTCCTCATAACCCATATGTGGTGAATTGTTTGAATTCCACCAGAACACTGATAACCTTGAATGCAAAATTGACTGAAGAATTCAAGATAGGTTCCACTTCCAATTACAATCATGAAATGTTAACAAAACTTCAAGTCAAACAACATCTGTTAGAACAAATGGAAATTCCACCACCTAAAGAGTGGAAGTTGTTAGAAAAGGTGATACAGTGAGTCACTTGATTTTTGAATCTTTGATAATATGAGTTTCCAAGTTCCAACTCAGCTCTGTGCAGAGTTGCCTTTGGGGCATTGAAAATATTTTGCATTACCAATGCCTCTATGTACTCCTTCATGTGAAAATTAATAAAAAAATTCAAATTCAGACTTCAGTAATGGGATGATGTTCAATTATTTGTATTATTTATTTTATCATTTGAAGAAAAAGTCTGTGGTTTTAAGTACTAGATACACATTAAATGATTGACGATGTTCATTGTTGTATATGCTACTAATACTATTGTTAAAATGTTATTAAGCATTGAGTTGAGTGATGAATTACTGAGTACATGTTCAAGTTTTACTTTTAACACAATTAAAACATGAACTATAAGGTGATAAGCTATTAACTCTCATTATATTTACTTCTTGATAGAGCTTCCAAGTTATGGATGTTGAACTATTAGCTCATTATATTTACTTCTTGGTAGAGCTTCTAAGTTATGGATGTTGAACTGTTAGCTTCTATTCTGTTGGGACTAAAAATACTACTTAGTAGGGTGAAGCCACAATAGTGGTTTACAATTCAAGTGAGGAATTAAAACTCACAAAAAATGACACCAAGGAAAAAAATGTGATTTTGGGGGTTCGTACGAGTACGAACCTACTGGTTCGACTGAAGCAATAATGGGTTCGCTCGAACTAGGGTTTGAGCAAACCTCTTTGAAACTTGGCTATGAAAAAAAACAAAAAAAATGCATTGGAAAGGGGTTTGAGCAAACCCCTTTGAATTGGTTCGCTCGAACCCTTACGGGTTCGTACAAACCCCGCTTATCCCTCATCCCCCCACTGAGACACAAAAAAAACCTAAATTTTGGCACTTCGATGTTTGGGTTGACGATGAAAATGGAGGAATCTTCACAAAACCAACTGGAATTAGGTAGTCCTAAGAACGAGCTATCCAACAAATATAATTTTAATATGTTTTGGTTTTAATATGTATTTGTTTTTTAAGTTTTATTAAACAAAGGTTTTTTATTGAAAATGAAGGTCTTTGTTTTGCACATGTGGAAAAATAGCAGATTATCAAAAAAAAATAATGAAAAATATGAGTGCACCAGATATTGAAGTCCTTGATCCAAAAAATAAATAAATTTAATTTTGATATATACAAAAAATGTTACGCGTTATACGGTCGCACTATGTCGAAATTGTAACTAATTTGACTTTGAAACTTGATTAAAGAAAAAACATTCAATATAAAACTATCTAACCAAGTGGAAGCACTAGATATTGGAGTTACAAATCTAAATTCAAAAGAATTAGAATTTTATCCTTCATGGAAAAAAGGTTATGCGTTATACGGTGTGCATCACTTTTTAAAAATGTTGTTTCCTGAAAAAAGCCAGTTTTCGTGGGAGATGGAAAAAAAAGTGCAATCTAATTCCAAAAATTTCGAAAAAAATATTTTTAGAATCTATAGAAAAAATGTGACGAGACTCTAGTTTGCATCATCTTCAAATTCCTCATCATTTAGCCACTATAGGTGCCTAAATGTGAAGATCTAGTTAAAAATTACAAGTTCAGTGTCTAGTTTGGCCAAAAATTGTAAACCACTATTGTGGGATCACCCAGTATCCCCCAACTTACACCTCACCCACATCCCACATATTACAAAAATACACTACATTTGATTTTATGATTAGCACAAATTGTAGAGATTTGTGTGACCAGATCCATTTTGTGGCCCACATTACCACTTGATCATATCCATAAATAAATCTAAAACCCCATGGTCACAACCCCTATTCCTGAAGAATTCAATATACTAACAAATTAAATGTACTTCCACACAGTCAATTTGAATAACATAAACAACCACTTTGGAGACATCCAAATAAGTTAATAACATATAAGCATATGAATCCACAATAGTTGAACACTCGAAAGCAAACCAGTAATTATGTGTAACCTTCTTCATTGTATTGATCTTCAAATTATATGCATTATAACAATAGTTTATGATATGATATGGATGGGTGAATTGGTGTAATCTATCTTCTTACTATTTTCTACTCTAAAGTCTAATTAAAAATGATGTGATGATCTCCTATTCGGGTCTTGATCTCTCTTATATATGAGAGGCAACAAGCTACAAACACATTACAAAAAGTCATGATGTTTGATAACTAAACATTACTTAAATAAAACAATTTCCTAGGTGAATGCATCGATCTGTTAATCTCCAAGAAGAATCTCATGCCACCTATGATTAGTTCAAAGCTTCTACTCCATGATAGGGTGCCCATCATGTTGTCAGCTGTCGTTCTTACTCTTATGGTTGTCCCGTTCCATCTAACACATCTACAGTCTAGCTAATAAATAGATTGATTGCAGATAGCTGATGAATGTACTATTGTTCAACATAGGTTTCCACGTTAGAGATCGCCTCTTTCATATGCATCATATTCCATATACATTATTTTTTCGAGCTTCTTATGAGTGTCGTGACCGAATCAAAGCAGTCAAAATCTTCCCTAAGCCTATTATGATATCCATTATGTGAATCTACCAACTTGTTATATGTCTACAATTTTTGTCCTTTCATGATTTTCTTATCTAGGAGCTCCTTTCTTTTCTCAATCATTCTCCCCTGCAACCATTCATTCTCCACCAATGCAATGTGTGTCTATATGAATAGTTTTCAATATTCATCAACACACTTCATCATTTTGTTGAATCTTTCTTTGATCATTTCAGATACAATGTTATATTTGATGGTTTTCACTTCTTTCTCCAATTCTTTACAAATCCCCTGGCATTTCAAATGGTAATTCTTCCAGTAGGCTGCATCAGCCAATGCATCAAGCACTCTCTTATCGATTTCAAGCCATGGGGAGTAAAAATATGACGTGGGGGAGGAAGATTTTATTTCTCTTTGATTTTCTAGCTCCTTCTTCAGTTTTTCATTTTCCTTAATCAATTTTTCGATCTGTGCTTTAGTAAATTTGCCACATTTATGTTCAATTATGTTGTCTCCATAGGGTTGGTATCCCCTAATCGTTGAACCAAGAGATGTCCAAACACTTGGTTTGTATTACTAATTATAGAAGGACTTTCATCATGGGGATATAGTGACCAAATACACAAGGTGGCTTCATCTGGGTTGTACCCATATCCTGAATACAAGTATGTGCAGAATCATCATGAAAAAAACAGGCCCTTAAGTGGCGATGAAAATTCAGAAAATCAGAGTTAGGCAACTTGACGTAAAAATTTGAATAAGTTATCTATATTATTTCAAAAATATGTAATAATAGAATCTATATAAAATTGAATGTAGTTTCTAAACTACTAGGTTTATTTTTTTTTTAAATATATCTATTTGGTGAAAATTTGAAATATCAATGCAACAGTACTTAAATTTCAGGGAAAAAATAAAAAGTAGGTGTCTGTTTGACCACCCTAACCATAATAAAATGATAATATTTTTTTTATGAGATTTAATATATAAGTATAGGACTCATTTCCCGATGTGATGCATATTTTTTTGTAATTGTTTTCCAAGTAAATAATTAATTATGATTTTTTTACTACAACTTTTAAAAAATATAAAAACACATATGTCTGACCACCTTAACTTGGTCAAAATTTCATGAAATTCAATTTTCTTTTTTTAATCCTATATTATGAAAAGCATAGAATGTGATGCATGTTTTGGATTCAAAAAATGTGATACTGTTTCAAAGCTATAGATGTTTTTCAATCAGCCTATCAATCAGGAATTTAGTCATAATTCAAAAAGAAAATGAATAATAATTATTTATTAAATTCAAAGTAAAACATAATTTATATTGGTGGATAGCTGAGAATCTCATTTAAAAACCCTTTTCGTTTCATCAATTTTGGGTAAAAAAAAAGTCATCAGCCACATGGGCCATCATATCACTTACATATCGCCACTTTTTGGCCCATCATGATCCTACACATACCCATACATTTGGTCACTCGCTTCTTTTGTTAAGTTCATTGCCTTATCCGCTCTTTTTCTGAAACTATCAAATACAATTGACGAGCTAATATCCCACCCTAGCTTGAGAAATACTCTAGCTTCTTGAAGTAATTATCTTCATCTTTCAGGAGTGATGCACTCTATTTCCTTATCTACCTCTGTTTTCAATTCCTCCAGAGCAATTGCCTCTTGTTCAAGAGTGATATCTTGTATCTTTTGTCTCATTTTTCTACCTTTATATTCATAAACAAATGATTTAAATTCAAAAGATTTAACAAAATCACAATAAAAAATAAACTCTTATCCAACCCTGATCCTCACATCATTAGATAGTTCATTTGCTACCTCAAGTCTTACAATATTCCGCTCTTTAGGGGGCTCGTATTGTGCAATCATAGGACTTATTTGTTTGACCTACTCACCCTCTTCTTCACTTATACCAGTATCTATAGAAAAACATACCTCAGGAGTACGCTGTGAAGGTATGTAATCCAACGGCTCGATGTCTTCAACTTGTACTCATGAATAGGTTGCATGAGGCACATCAAAAACAACTAGGGGCACATCCTTTACCAGTTCATTGACATGTGCAATGAGTTGCTCAGTTCTTGTTAAAGGATCCCGTATCTCACCAAATGCCTTTGAATAAGATGGGACATTTTTTCTCTTCCATTCCTTTGTAAGCATAATCTTGTTACAGGTGGCCATTCTTTCCTTGGTGGAACCCCCATCATGGCTTCTTATCACATCTTCGACTAAGAACAAATGTTCATACCTTGATAGCCCCTGCAATAATCTTGCCTCAAGTGAATAAACCCTTCTACATCAAATTGTTTGCTTACATCACCTAGAGGTAGGTTGTACTATGCTAATTTACCATCAATTTCCCCATATCCTTCATTGGAAACCACTGTAAAGTCTCTAAAACATAAGGTGTTGGGCATAATTGATTGTTTGCTATGTCCTTTGAGGTGTTTGGCATCAGATTTTTCCAATTGCATCACAATCTCTAAATAATATCTTCGGTCAGGAACTACTCATGGCATCAAGTGTGGAGCTCCTTCGAACCCATAAACCCTTATCAATATACAATCAAAGAAAGCATACCAGTCTCCCCAGTTATGATTCACTATATTTCTTGGGTCATCTTCCTTTGGTCTTAGAAATCTTTGTACTTCTGGGGATAGGTTATAATTGCACGGATATCCCAACAACTTCATCAATGGTTTTACAAAAAAATCTTCAAAATAAAGGTAATGAGACCTACCATTGGTTGTCCCATAATGAAGTCCACATTTGTATAGGTTTGAAATCTCCAGTTTCATCTATATCATTTATCCTTAATTCTTCACTCCAGACCCCTCTGACTTGTCCTTCGTAGAAAAACAAATGCATAAGAAAAGAATAGTGTTCAAAATTAATATTATCACTATTATTTTTAATATTTTCAAGCCCTTGATTTAGGGAGTTGGCCAAGTAGCTAGCATAATCAAATGGCCTAACATCCTTGCTCTGTATGTCTACAACAAAGACCATTGGGGCAATCGACATGAGAGGCAGGACCTCTACTCCCAAAACTTGACCATGTGAATAATGAGTGTATCAAAGATACTCTTTGAACAAATATTCATGGAAAGGAGAATTTTCACTACTAGAGAACCTCTTGATTTGGCCTCCTTCATCCTTGGGCCTATGCAAAGGTAATTTCCATCTCTTATAGCTAGTATCCATGTGGCGATACTCTGTTAAGAGGTATTTGATCGTGAATGATAAATTTAGTGAACACTCTAACTAAAATACATTAGAAATGAGATCCCTAGAAATAACAAGCATGACACATTGGGCACCACAAGTCTTCCTAGGTTCAACCTCCATGGATTATAGACTGGTTGAAACCTTTTTTTTTTGTAATGGTACATGAAGAGCTCGTACCCTCGTTGCAGTATCCAAATATCTCCTAAGCCCTTATGTTTGTCCCATAGTCTATCCGTTGAAGGATTCATTTGAGCACTCCTCTTGGGTCTCGGCCCTGACCTAGGGCATTGATCTATCAGGTCTTAATTTAGGAGTCTCTTAGGCTTTTGAATGTCTAGTTGATCTAAAGTCTTAGTCTTTTTTATTTTTTGATTTTTAGCTTTGGGTTTGTCTGTACTCTCTTCCATTATTTAAATCTTAAGCTTTTGAATTAAATAGCTTCTCTTCTGGGTCTGAAGTACTTACTTAAGTCTCACTAAGTCGCCTCCACTAGTCTTTGCTATGTAAGAACTCCAAGTTTTGCCTTTTTGCTTTTGCCCTTAGCAAAATCTTCTAGGATTTTGTAACAACTATGCGATCAACTTGTGATTTAATTCACTTCAATTCTAGTTCATAAATGCACCATCCATGGAATGTCTTTCATTCTTGTCATCGTAGAAGAACATTTATTTCAAATATCTCGAACTCAACGATGCCCTGGGATGTCACATTAGTCTTTCACCGATAGCCACCCTCTCTACCGATGGACACCTTTCTTTCGTTCTATTGGTGGGATGATAGATAATGTTTCCCTGATCACCCTAGTTCCTCTGATATACTATATGAATTCGATAATTCATGGTTATATCAGGCCATCGGGGGAGTGCAATCATTCGTTCCACCGATGTTTATGTGTTACAGCGATGTGCTTACTTTTGTTGACTATATCGGTATATCGAGGAGACCACCTTAGGAGTCATCCTAATGGAGTATTGTTACACCAATTATACTAGGTTGTGAGCTATTTTCATGAGGCCATCGACGGGGCTATGATGGGGGTTTCGCTAATGAAGCATTATTAGGCTGATGGTATTGAATTTTGTTAGGAATGGGGGAAGGACTATGAGATTTCAAATTTTTTTATGGATGCAATGTAGGCTATAATATGGATCTTGTCACACAAATTTCTACAATTTGCATTGTTCATAAAATCAAAGTGTGGTATATTTTTGTGATTATTGATATGTGGAAGATAAGTGGCGTGGAGGCTAATTTCTTTGTAAAGAAGAATTAAAATTCCTTTTAAGAGATCAAATTTAATATCACAATTTCATGGATGATGAAATACAATATAAAATATCATCAACTACAGTTTGGAATATGATTCATGAAGTGCAATATAAAATAAAATATCATGAAGTGCAATGATTCACAATTTATTTGAATACAATATAAAATATCATCAACTACAGTTTGGACTTTGGAACAATGGAAACAGATTCATGAAGTGCAGTAAAAATACCTAAAACCTATTAATTCTCTTATATTTCCCAAACGGAGTCAGGGTCCTCAAACTGACACTCATCTTGAGATAAAGTAAAAGATTCATCTTGATTCTGAGTCTGCTCTTCATTTTCTTCAGCCTATGTCTCAAATTGAACATTCATTGTGTGACTTGTGTTAAATTCAATGTCATTGTCATTTGTCCCAGTCCCACTGTTGCTTCTAGTGCCACCAATACCAACGTTTGGAATTGGAGTGTTTGTGTTGCACAATCCGGTCCCTCTTCTTTCACATGTACACCTCTAGATTCTGAGCGCCCTTTGAAAAGGAATTTTTTTGACATTATACGTAGTTCCTTTCATCCTCAAGCAATTTTCCAAATTCTTGTCTAGTTTGTTTCTTAACTTTGATTTCAAAAATGCCAATGTACTGAAAACTCTCTCATCCTCCACCAACCCCAATATCATTTTTTGACATAAATCAACAAGTTTGAAATATTCTAATATCGAACCACACAATATTTCACTCTGATCTAAGCTTTTCCAAACCTTTTTTATTGATCCTGGTTCAAAGGCCTTCTCCTTGCCCATGGATTTATACTAGTCCTTCATAGCTGTTGCAAAAATCCTACATTGTTGTCTAAGCTTATTTTCATTTAAAATTCCTTCTATTGTCTGCTCATTATATGTTACCTTTTATGAAAACTATTCAATCAATATTTTTAGTTAATCATGAAAATATTTTGGGTTATCTCGGTTTGCCCAAAATTGAGGATACACAATACCCATGGCTTCAAGTATTTCATGTCGAGGGAATCTTTCACGAATCTCCAAGGAAATAATTTTTTCAATTTTCTTCAAATTATCACTAATAGATTTAACAATACCATTAAAATCTTCCTCGTTAACAACTACTTCTCTACTAGAGTGCTTGGTTGTCTTACAATGGTACATTGGTATCTCATATCCACATACATAGATACATAAGTGCCCGTTTTCATGAAACTATAAATAAATATAAGGATTATTCAAATCAATAATTTTTTTCCACATGAAATAATTTGTGCCTTCTTGTGTTAGATCTAGATATAGATGATCGACGACCAAGCATGTAAGTTTACGTAGATTGGCATATTCATAAATATACATAATTTTGTCTTGGGATTTCTTCACAAGATTGTTCATCACATCCAACATAGGGAGAAGACTATCTAGAGTCAAGAGTGTCTCTATATCGCTTAACCTATGTAAGAGGTTAGGAGCTTTGTCTACTATGTTGTGATGCTCGTACATCACTCCAATCAATGATTGATATTCTGAAAGAACTCGTTGCGTTGGTCCATGCAAGAAGATCCATCTGGTATCAACATCCTTGAGAAGCTTGTTTCTTGGTGTTATTCCCTCAAAAAAATATTGAAATTCTTGGAAATGTTTGGGAATTCAGCAGAAGTATACGTGGATCTCGCGAATGATATTTTCAACCTTTGATACTGTAGGAAACTTGCTTACAATTTTGAATGCTAAATTCATTATGTGGGCCATGCAGTGAATGCCAAGCATGTATGGTGTACAAGTAGTTTGTAACTTTGTGCAAACACCGCTCCTTTGACCTTGCATCATTGCAGCTCCATCAACTCCTACACACACAAACTTTTTGGAAATTTTCAACTCATCCATACCTACAATTTCATTCAAAGTTTTTTTGACTAGTTCAAATAGATTTTGCGATGTTGAACTGTCCTTCATTTTATGAACACAAAGAAGATGGCCAACATGTTGTTCTACAGTATACAAATGCATACAAACCCAAGAAGTATTGTTTACCATAGTAACTTCATCTAAAGATAATGAAATGAAATTTGACTATTTTACTTTCTCCTTTAAATCTTCCTTTTCTACTGTAGCAAGACAATTTTCCCATTCCCATCAAGTGTTTACTGACCAATGTGAGAAGGGAAAGTTAGGAACACTCAAATAAGATAATAAACTACAATATTCTAGGTAGTCTATCATAGGACACCCTCTGGAGAAAATATGAAAAACAAAACTAATATGAACAGTTTTTGACAGTTTTGTAGCTGCCATTGCTTTTCCAAAATGAGCCTCAAGTGTACCTTGACATTAATCAAGCTTTGAAATTCTATGGTAATGCTCTTCATATTCCGCGACATACTTAACATGAAGACATTCTTCCTTTGATTTCCATCGTACGACTGATTATTCCTTTCTATCTATGATTTGTTTTTCGTAAACTTTACTGATATGCTTATCTATAGTGTTAAGCTTTAGCTGCAACGTCTTGTCTCTTCCACATTTCCAACTATGAATTTCCCACTTGCTTAGTGTTGCTTTTTCAATATCATTTTTGTTTGCCACCCCCACTGGTACAATGAATGGGTACTTCGACATGTTAATCTCTCACTTCAAATAAAAGCTAGAAAAAATGTCTTCTTGTTTAAGAAGGACAAATCGACACAAAATATAGATCCCATTCCCTACTTAAAATCATCTTTAAGACTAAAGTAAGAATGTAAAAGAGATAAAGAAATCTTATTATTATAACTAATAACAGTATGAAGAAATGATCACTCACCTTTAAGTCTACGTTCTTTGCTTTCGCTGACTTCTGAATAGAGAAGTAGAACCTTAGAACATAACAAAATATGTAAGAATAAATGAGAGTTTCAATTGTATTTATATCAATCCATATTTGGTGAATTCTATGGGATTTTTAAATGGTATGTTAAAAATTTGGCGAATCATGCATGCTTATACAATGATACTTTATAATTTTCAAGCCAAAATGTGTCCTCAAATGTAATTATTTTTAAATGTTATTGGCAAAATAGGTCGTCATAAGAAACTATTTATACATTTTAATTGGAAAAATGGGTCTTCACAAGCAACTATTTGTAAATTTTAATTGGAAAAATGGGTCCTCATATAATGTTGTTTTAATATTATTGGAAAATATGTACGTGTTTTATTACATGATCTCGAGATTCCAAGCGAAAATATTAATCGGTCCATTGGAAATGTGTAGTTTGTTATGGAGAATTTATTGCCTAAACATGCCTGATAAAAAAACCATTAGCGAATGGACATGGATTGGACCGATAGTTCGTAAAATCTAGGTGATTTGGACACCTTGTTGGGTATGATTAATTCACCAATTTTTAATTTCCCGATTCCTAGAATTTGCCAATTGGCGAAGATTCGCCACTAAAGTTTTCCCTGCACAAGATGCAGCTTAAATGACTGGGAATCAACAACAAGGAGTCAACGATGAATTAGAGTTTCAACAAGGAAGCAAGCCTAATGGTTTTTTCAATAAGGATCTTAGTAGCATAAAACCGTAGAATAGTGACGACAAGCCAAACCCTAAAATCAAAGAGATAGATTCATCAAAAAAATTGCAAGGTGATAAATGGAACCAAAATATTCGGGGGGTTCCATCACAAGGATAGATATAGAGGGAAATATATATTGAAAATGTGACAAAAGATTAAGAAGTGTAAGTTTTAATGAAAGATAGAGAAAATTGTAAATTTCTCAAACTTACAAAGTTCACAACTTTGTAAACTTTTTGAAAGTTCTCTCCTTTCTATCCCTATATCTCCCTCTTTCTATCCTTATCTCTCCCTCTCTCTCCCTCCCTATCACTCCCTCTTTCTATATCTCTACTCCTCTCTCTTCTCTCTATTCCTCGCCCTTCCACTCCATCCCTCTCTATCTACTTATACATATCTATCTCCCTCTTTATTTGTCTCTCCATATCTCTCACACATATACACAAACTCCATGTTTCTACCTCTTTATCTCCCTCCCTATCTCTATCTCTATCTCTCTCTCCCTCTCTCTATACACCTCTATTACTTATCTTTTTCACCTTCTTTCTCTCTCACTCTTGCACCCTCTATCTCTATCACCCTATCTCTCCTTCCACATCTCTATCTATATCTCATTATCTCAACCTCTCTCTTATTCACTCTCTCTCTCTCTCTCTCTCTCTCTCTCTATCTATCTATCCATCAATCTCCCTCCAACTCCTTCTCTCTATATCTCTTTCTATCCATATATTTCTACCTCTATCTCTCTATCTCCCCTTGTCTCTCCCTATCCCTCTCCATATCTCTATATCTCCCTCTAATTATATCACCCCCTCTCCCCATCTCTATCTATTGAGCTATCTCTCTCCTATTCACTGCATCTCTCTCTACCTATATTTTCCCCTTTATCTCCCTCCATCTCTCTATTTGCACCCACTTAGTCCTTCCCTCCCTCCCAATTCCCCCTATCTATCTGTCTATCTCTACCTCTCTCCCTTTCTCTTACCATATATCTTTATCTCTCTCTCTCTCTTCCCATATATCTCTATCTCTTTGTTTTATCTGCCTCTCTCTATCTCCCCTATTTCTTTCTCCCTCTATCCATCTCTATTTGTTTGTCTATTTGACACTATTTTTTGTCTCTCTATCAATTTCTTGGTCTCTGATGTCCTCTCCCCCTCTCTTTATAGCTCCATCTCTCTATCACTCTATCTCACCATCTCTATCTCTCCATATCTCTCTTTATCTCTCTCTATCTTTATCTCTCCTCTACCTCTCTCTATCTCTCTATCTGTTTCTCTCCTTCTTCATCTCTCCCTCTATCTTCATCTCTACCTCTATCTTCCTCTCTCCCATATCTCTAGGAATGTCTCCATCTTCCAAGACCTCTATATATCTATCTCTTTGCCTCTCTATCTCTATCTCTTCATATTTCTTCTTCCATCTCTTTTTCTATCTCTATCTAAATGGCCTACCTATTGACCTCATGTAGTACACAAATGTATGCAAAAAAAGAGACCAATGTTTTTCCTTATTGACCTTCCATACCTCTTCGACATACACATTGCACACCAAGGTTCAATTGGTAGTTATATATATATATATATATATATATATATATATAATTATTTGTGTGCAATTTTATCCTAATTAAATATTTAAGAAGAAAGAGAAATTTAAATGTAGACTCAAATATTAAAAGAATAATATCGATTACAAATCAATCATGATAAGAAAATAAAGACTTTTTTTTTTACTAAATATTCATTAAAAAGTAATATAATTATTTATAAAAGTATTATTATTTCATATATCTTCTATGTATCTCTTCTTATCCTATCATATTAGATTCACATAGATTCACATATAATTTATACAATTATTTATAAAAGTATTATTATTTCATATATCTTCTATGTATCTCTTTTTATCCTACTATATTAGATTCACATATAATTTTACTATCAACATAACTATAACTATACCTTAAACTACAATGCTAATAATATTCCCATGAGCAAGTTGATTTTTTTTTATAAATGCAAATGCATGTTTAGCTGTTTATCTACATTGGTCAGTTACACATTGTGTTATGAGCAGCCATTGGTATTTTTGTAATTTATTATTTTGAGAGGTGAAGTGAACTGACAGTAATTCAATGAGAGGCGGTAACTCCGACATCTCCCCTATCTATCACAATCGGCTGTGGCCAAGGCCAGAGTGAAATTTATAGGTGCTAGGTAGTTAAGAAGCCTACCGTATTGCTTTGGACTGAAGCAGATGTCTACATTCAATTAATTTTGATTAAATATTCAGATATTTCCATAAAATATTGTGTACATTCAATTTGCACTACAATTTCTGATGAGATCCAGTTGAGACATAAAATCCATATTCAAAATTAACCAGGATTATTATACCAGAGTCCCTTCAATGATTCCATATGAGAGTTTCCCTGGAAAATAATGGCAGTTTTAATATTTTTGTTTTTACCATTGCTGGAGACATATCCATTCGATCTAAAATTGTGTACACAAAATGACGCCGTTCGGCAAGTGCAATAATAAAATTAGAATGACGAAGCGACAGCGAAAACCATTGCAATAATAGAGATAAGATTGTCACAGAATCGAATCGTCGCATCCAGAAAAGTACCTGACAACATGTCAATATATTGTTCACCTCAATAAAATGAGAAAAACTCATTTTCATTAAGTTTTTAAACAAGTTGTCATCGAGTAACTATTCGATCGGAGTCTCTTTAAGGTTTATGTTGAAATAATCCGAGTATTGAGTCGTTATCATCTACGCAGCTAAGGCGGAGAATTATAATTTCTTCAATAAATATTTGTGTGATGCAGACAGCACCTTAACTACTTCTCCCTAAATAGAGAGCTTAGTTGTATGCTTTCATTGTCAGACAAAAAATGGCTTCAATGATGGCATATCATTGTGCTTTCGGAAGGCAGCGTGTGTGGTGGGTTGAGAAGTTTTTGAGAGAACATGTTGAATGAGAAATTAGATCTGTTCCTGAGGCCCATCAACTTGTTCAACAGTTGTAGAAGTGCTTCAAATTATTATCAACTTCAAGAATGGATCCACAGGGTGTCACCTTTTGCGTTTTTATGACATGGGTTGTAGGGTAAACAATTAATCAGTCCCTTTCAATTAGCCTCTTATGATTTGTCATAGTAATGTTTTGCAGAGTTAAAAAGATTAAATGAAGAGAAATGTTAATAGAAATTTGAACATAGACCCTCCACAATCAGATTTTTTGTGGGGATTTTAATAAATTCTGACATATGATAGGAGCATGGAGAAAAATGGAGAACAACATTTATGCAAAATATTGACTAACGGGACCTATTTGGAACAATCTTAGATCAATTATCTACGATGGAAAAGTAAAAGCCAAAAAACTCAAGTACAATTCAGCACTACTGTATTGAGTTCAAGCAATGCCCCACATAGAAAAATCTCTAATTTTATCTCTATTATTCTCTAGAGAAATTGATATCCAAGAGTCACTAAATATATCCTTTTGACATCATAACTCAAAACAGGGTAATCATCTTCTTCTAGATAAAAGTTAGTTTAGTCGTTAAGAATAGATGAGAGAGTAGCTCAAACTTCAAACAAACCACCTCCATGCCAGCTACTACAGTCCTTCCAACAATATTTCCACAACTTTCCTAGAGAAGAAGTCTTAAAGTCAGCCACATTTTCATTAGAAACACCACACTAATACATACTTGCCATTAAGAATTCTAGCGCAAGATTGGTTAGGAAACTTGCACTAACACTAGTACAATTTAATTCTCAAAGTTTGATTCTTGAGCTTAGTTTTTCGAAAACCAAGACCACCATTCTAGTTAGCTTCAAATATATTTCTTGATTTGAAATTCTAATATATTATTTCACTTATTATTTACTTCATACGGTAAATTCATCGTTAGTAATTCATCATGACTGAAAATTCACCACAAAGTAAAATTCACAACCACAATTCACGGCCGCGGAAAATTACTAACATTAATATTTTTAGTAAAATGAAGATTTTTGAAATATATATTAAAAAATATTAATGCAGTTAATTTGATGCTGACAGTGAATTTTACTTGGCCGTGAATTTTCTTTTAATGAATTTTCCTCCACAATAAATTACTGATAATGAATTTTCTGTGGATGAATTGCTGAAGTGAATTTTCCTAATATTACACCTTAAATTAAACTGTTTGCAAACTCACAATATATATATTCCCATTAACAAAATCATTGCGATGTGCCGCTATAGTAATCTAACATGATGGGTCATGGTTAAGATAAGAATAGAATATCTACGTGATAGTTATCAAGAAGCCTGCCTTACACTAAGCTGATGCCGATGTCTACATTCAATTCATTTTGATTAAATGTCAGAAATTAAAATTATAAATGTTGTGTACATTCAATGTGCGCTCAAATTTCTCATTAGATCTGATTGAGAGATCAAATCAAGATTCAAAATTAACCAGGATTATTACACCAGACTACCTAAGTGATTCCCATAATAAACATATACCTGTACGTATTAATTTTATTGCTTTTATTACTGGAGACACGTTGATTCCTTTTACAATTGTATATATAAGCTGATCCAGTGCGGCATGTGCAATAATTTTGTGACAGACTTTGAATGGCGTAAGCGAGAACGAAAGCCCACATAAACAACAAATGCCATAGAGATATGATTGACACAGAATCGATTCGCGGCATCCAGAAAAGTACCTCACAATATGTCACCAGATGTGCTCATTACAACAAATTGAGAAAAACAATACATTAATCCATTTTCTAAACCAGTTGTCGCTAACCCACAACAGAGTATTCGCATATGCATATGAATGGTACAATGGAATATGCCGAATATCGAGTCCCTAACTCCTAAACGAATGAGGGGAGAATCATATTTTTTCAGTACGTCCATGTAAAGAAGACAGTGCCTTCCAAATGCACTCTCACAATAGAGAACTTAACTGTATGTTTCCACAGAATCAGAAAGCAATAGCTTCAACAAGGGAAAGCAGTGTGTGGTGGGTTGAGAAGTTTTTGAGAGAATGTATGTGTGGGATGCCAAATTATGTCTCTGTTGTTTCTGGGGCTCATTAGTTTGTTCCACAGTTGCAGACGCTTCTCAAATTATTACCAACTTCAAGAATGGACCATAGAGGTTGTATCCTTTATTTTTTCATGACATGAGTTGTAGGGTAAACAACCAATCAATTCCTTTCAATCAAGTTCTTATGATTTGTCATAGAAATGTTTTGTAGGCTGAGGATGATTTTTATAAAATATCATTTTCCTTATGAGAATCTAACTATTAATTATCTAATATATTATTAACAAAATGTTAATAAATAATTATAAATTAATTATTATGTATTATTTTAACATTTAGTTTTTTATTGTATCATATTTCTTATGGAATTAGTGACAAAAGAATATAAGGGATATAGTCTATAATTCAAACAATTTTTTATTGAACTAAGATGCTCTCAATAATTCATTATTATGGTTACAAAAACATCACTATTATGATTACCAAAAAATTTCTTCCTTATATCATGATGAGACTAAAATTTGTCATTGTCTTGTTTACTGAATCACCTTTACTATCTTAGGCACCAAACCTTCTCATTATCTTTACTACCAAAGTTTTGGATCACAAACTATTCTAGCGAAAAAAAAATATTGTCTTAGTTACCAAAAATTTGGATGACAACTACAAATATAACCTCCAAGGGCTCAAAAAGGGATGCAACTTTAACACCCAAAACTTCTCATGTAGTTGATCATCTCTAAGTAAGAAGCCAACTTGAAATGAAATAATTCTTCAAACTTCTTTTGTTATCCAACTTTAATATTTTCCTCTTTATGCTTTATCTATCAAATAAATTATAATCTCTAAAATCCCAACGATTACAATAAACCCATAAAAATAAGTCTAATAATGCAAATACTACATATGAGTATGCTCATATATGACACATTATGAGTGTCATTTTAAAGTGATAATACACTATTATAAGCATTTTCCTTCAATATAATTCGCTTAAACTTTAAACTATCATAAATGACTTTAAAACTATATATTACCTTGAAAATATAAAAGTGATTTAAAAACCTAAATGGGCTCATCTTCAAAGATTGGATCCTTTCACCTATTATCACATCTTTTCCAATTTTTTTTGATTTCCAATACAAAACAAACACCTTCAACAAATGTACTTGTCCTCCTACCAATGATGCTTACAAATGGATCCATAGCTTTTTGTCGCTTTCATCTAGGATTTTTCTCTTGGTGTTTTGCTTTGTTTTAGGATATGGTCATGTGGCCTATTTAAAATATGCTAACATTTGAATTTTTCAAAACTTCTATTTTTTCAACATGAGAGAAACTAGAAATGGTTTTATTTTGAATCCAAAATTTATGGATTTTTTTTACTATTATGAAGTTGAAAGTCATTATCTCTAGTTGTTTAAATTATCTCTACTTAATTACAGTTCTACACTCAAAAGGAGAAATTTGTGTTGGAGTTTCAAATTTTATAGAACCTTTTCAACCATTGGAGGATGTCTTCATGTATTTTAAGCATGCATCTATCTAATAATATTTTGTAGACAATAATGTCACTTTGCTAGTATACTTACTCTGATACTCATTTCTCACCCCTAACTTAGGGAGGATTTAGAATCTATGGCTTTAGACAAGGCTTCTAGTGAAATATTTAGTGGTTTGATGAAACTATTGTCATCCCATCGTGAGATAAAGGAGTTCAACATATTTAGATTAGAAAAATTCATAATACAAGTAGGTGGATCCTAATTTCACTCTTGAACATCCCTCTCAATGGGAGGATTCTAGATGAGGTTCACTATCTCCTCTACCTTGTGCAGAATATGTGCATGATTGTCTTTTTGGCTTGTTAGACTTTGTTTAAGTGTTTTGAATGTTAGTATTTTATATGGTCATCCACATAAATCAACCATGTTTTTATTGCAAACATTCTAAATATATTTTTATGTTTATATGATTAACATATGATATGTTAGAAATGTTTCAAATAAAGATATACTTCTTAAGAATATATCTTAAAGATTGTATTTAGTAAAACTCATAAATATATTTAATATAATCATATATAATTTTTTATATTTATTGAATTTTAGAAATTTTAAATGTATTTAATGATGCCAAAAGCTATTAGATAGGGGTGGAGTTATAGATTAGATGGTGAAAAATGTAATATTCTATCAATTTTATTGTTCTTGTTGTTTGATATCTTTATATATTATGATTTTATTACTTATTTTGATCTATTTTAATATTATGATTTCTTTTGGAGGATTGAATGATATTATGGTTTTATGTTTTTTTTATAATTTTTTTAATTTTGATAGTTAAGTTATCTTCATATTGACCTATTTCATGTGGCTTAGGAATGAGATATCATTTCATCAATTTTTATTTAAAATATTTATATTTATTTTACATATTCTTAAAATTTAATATCTTGATTAGTTGATATTATTTTTCTTTTAGGTTATCAATCCCATAAATTTAGTTCTAGAGATTTTATAATAGGCCTAATAGAATATGAAAAAGAGTGCATTCCATTATTTTCTCAACTCTATTTTACACAACATTCTCTACTTTGTATTCCTTTCTTTGCTATGTATGATTTAATTTTCTATACTTTGATTTGTATACCTTACTCTAGTTTACTTTCATTTCTCTGCTCTATATGCCTTACTTTTCTAACTATACTCTACTATGTATGATCTTATTTGTAATAAATTTGAATGAAGTACATAAAATAATTTATCTTCTAGTAATTTTAGTATCTATTCTTTAGCTTTTTGTTTTTCCAAATTGTTTTCCCTCTTTTATTCTCTCATAATGATCATATGTTAATGGTGACATTATATCTAGAACCTTTAATAACTTTAAACAAGTTATAGCCAAAAATGTCAATCCCATTATTTATTTTTGTTTTATGTCAATAGTGGTTTTTGAAAGAAATAAACCTTTCCATCTATGTATTGTGCATCTACCTTGTATTTATGCAATCATAATTATATGTAGTTTGGTCATCAAGTGGTATCTTTGAGTAACTATCAAGCTCAAACATAACATATGCTAGTGGTTTTAGTGGTGCACTTGTAGGTTTATATAGTATTTTTCAAATACAACCTAGATAATCATTTGAAATATGTTATTGTATCCAAAGGTTAAAACTTAACATGACCTTTTCATCCTTAAAAATTAATAACTCCACATCAAATCCATCATTTTGACTTCCTTCAAGTGCATTGACACAACCATATTTTATTTTAGTTCTATGTGCAATAGGATAATTTAATGAATGTAATTTCCTTCTATTATTTATATGCACATTAACACTTTTGGAAAAAAAATCTATTATAAAATTATTATTGGTCAGTGCATCTATGTCAATATTGGTTCTTGTCAATATTAGCTCCTAGTAATGAATAATTGAATTTGTATCTTTTAAATTTGTGATAATTTGACAAAACCTTTATTTTTGAATATTTTCTCCATCACGTTTAAATATTTAATCCAAAGTATTGATACTTTTGAAAAATTTCCATAGTATTTTAGCACATCTATTACTAACATGTGATAACATAAGTGATCTATCATTAAGCAGAGGTAACTATCTCAAATATCTAACCAAAATAATAGATAGACCTACAAAATAGTTGAAAAATATGACTGATTTCTATGTACCATTAATTAAAAAAACATAATAATTAACTATATGTGTTATAGTAGAAAAAGTCCTATCTTTAGATAAAATCATAGACATACATACAAAATTTAGGTTTGCATTTTGATGAACTTCTTCATAAGTCGGGATTCCATGTTAGCAATTTTTTTTTCTATGAGTCTCATGTCATCAATCCATGTGTATTTTATGTGTGTGATATCTTGTTGAATTTTTTTTTGTCTTATTCCTTTTAATTAACCCAAATTTACAATTGGGGGTTCAAATTTGTGAATGGATATATGAGGCTCTAATATTGAATACTCCAACTCCATTTGTTGCAAGTAATAAAAGTTGAGGATGTCTTGGGAATGATCCATGTTTAAAATAATTAAATAAGTTACTAAAATCTAGTTTTTATTTTGGAACTAATTTATTATGAATTACAAAAAATTAAGAAAATAATTTATTTATTCACCTTGTTCTTTTATTCTAATATGCCAAATGTATTATTATTTTTTATTTTCATTTTTAAATCTGTGTTTAAGGGAAAAAAAAATGTGATCATTAACAAAAATAAAATAATTTCATTTTTTTTTAATTTATATTTATTATTAAATACTATTACTTTAAAAGGTAAATGATTTTAAAATTTAAAATAAAATGTAAGAGTTATCATTAACAAATTCATGTTCGTACACTCTACCTTTTTTTTTCATTGAATAACAATTCTAGCATAATTATAATTAAATAATTTTTTATATGAAATTTAATTAATGTTTAAAAATCAACATAACATTGTACTAAATCTAGTCTTATAATTTATTGCTATTAATTCTTATTTTATTAAATATCTAATTATCTTTTGTTATTTTAGTTTGTATTTAACTAGAAATTATAAATTATTGTTAGAAATGAAGATTAAGAGATAGTAATAAGTACTTTTAATTTGTTAGAGACATCTGAAACAATATTTTGACAATTGCAATATTTCTTCATAAGCATTCTAATAAGTTATAATGCTATCCACCCAACAATGAATGTCACATCTTGCCTAAACTTTTATAAGATTTATTTGAATATAAATATTCTACAAGAAAAAAAAAACATCTATTATTAAAAAAAGCAAAATACGCTAACTAATTATTTTCTAACAATATATCCATCAAATCCATTAATCATTTAACACTTGTATATACTAATTTATAATATAAAAATCAATAACTACCAACATAATAGATACAATATAAAAATTAGAATTCAACAAAGAGTCCAATTATTATTCACCAGACTTAATGGTAACATATAAAAAATTCATACGCAGAATAGATGCACTTGTTATGATGCATTACATAAAATAGTTTTCCCTCTATTCATGTAAATTCACATAACTTAGATCAATTTTATATTCATCATTATGCTTCATGCAATATTCATTTACAATTTGTGTGTTGCAACATTCACAATTGACAAGTGGATACTGGAAAATTAAAAAACTACCACACCTTAAGATTTTTCCGTTTATAATTTTTTTAAATTAGATACATTTAAAAAGGAAAAACATTAAATCTGAGTAACAACAATTATTACATTTAATGATTTATATAAAATATTATCTTAATTGAATTCTTAAGAAGAATAATTAAAAAAGATAAAAAGATTCTATTATATTCAAATAATAGAAAATTAAAATCAAATACAAATAATCACACACTCTAACCAGAAATTCATTAAAAATTTACACAATTATATATCTCAAAATAATATTATATTCTGTATATCTTCTCAATTCTTAATTTATACTCTATTATATTACTTCACATATTATTATTACCAACGTAACTATCACAGCTTAATATTACTAAATTTATATGAATATATTCCCATGAATAAAACAGTTGTAGTCTGCCATTAGATCAATCTAACCTGATGGGTTGTACTTAAGATAAGAATGGAATATCTACGTACAGCGAAGTGACGGAGATGTCTACATTGAATTCCTTTTATTAAATCTTTAGATATTAAAATTGAAATGTGTCGTGCATTCAACTTGCACTAAAAATTCTCATCAACTCTGATTGAGAGAGAAATTCCATATTTAAAATTAAGCAGGTTTTAATATACGAGATTCCCTTCGATGTTCCCTGGAAAAGAACGGCAGCCTTCACTTCTGGTTGTACTGGAGACATCAATCGAATCAAAAAATTGTCAAAAACTGATACCGTGCGGCAAGTGAAATAATAGAAGTAGAATGACAAACGACAGCGAAAAGCCATGTGAACGATAAGTGGAATAGAGATAAGATTGTCACAGCATCGAGTCGCGACATCCAGAAAGTAGCCCAGAAGGGACACCCCAGTCACCAGCAATCGAAGTCTCTTTTAGATGGATGCTGAAATGTGCCGAATATCGAGTCGTATCACCTACGCAAATAAGGTGGAGAATCATAAAATTTTGAGTAAATCTTTGTGTGAAACAGACAACGCCTTCACAACTTGTAACAGTCTCTCTATACATACTTCTTAAATAGAGAGCTTAGCTGTTTGGTTTCAGAGTCTGAGAAAGAAATGGCTTCAACAATGGCATTTCAGTTTTTGAGCAGAATGTGTCATGTCTGTTGTTCTTGGCGGCCATCAGTTTGTTCAACAGTTGCAGAAGTACTTCAAATTATTACCAACTTCAAGAATGGATCCCTAATAATCCCTTTCAATCAAGCTCTTATGATTTGACTTAGTACTGTTTTGCAAAGGAATACACACAAATATATTATGTACATCATTCATTGGCTTTAATTGAAGATATTTTCTTTTAATTTTTACAACCACCTTATCCAACTTAACTATTAACTATCCAAATGTACTATAACAAAGCATTGATATATAATAATAAACTTACTGAATATGATGTATTATTTTTAGCATTCCTTTGTTTAATTACATCGCAGCTCTTACTATGATAGCGATCAGAAAACTGCAGTTGTCTAACACTACAATTCAAGCAATCACATGTTTGAACTAAACTCTTAATAGTTCGCTATTATGGTTATAAAAAATTCAATATATTTATTATCAAAACTAGGACAAAGTTCACTATCTTAATTAGCAAATCATCTTCTCTAATTTGGTTACCGAAATTTGTCGTATTGACGTTCTCTTTTATCAAATGTGAGGATCCCTAGTATTTTCAAAAAATGATCTTAGATCAGAATACCATCAATTTAGTCTAAAGAGGAAGATAGGACAATGTAGGGATATTATGAGTTCATAGTTTTACCTTTTGGGTTAACAAACACTATAACAACTTTCATGAATTTAAAAAACAATCTTTTACAATATTATCTTGCTAATTTTGTGTTAGTATTCTTAAAGGATATTTTGATATATTCGAAGAATGAAGTGGAAAATTTGTAACATCTAGGAATTGTTTTGTAAAAATTAAAAGAGCATAATATTTATGATAAATTATCAAAATTCTCATTTTTTTGGAAAGAGATTCAATAATTAGGCCATATCATCTCAGCAAAAGAAATAACAGTTGATCCTTAAAAAAAATGGCTATCATACAATGGCATGAAGTACGAAGCTTCATGGGATTGGCTAGTTACTATAGAAAATCACTTCAAATGGCCATAAAAGTGTGACGAAGCCTTCCACATTCTTAAAGATAAATTAACAACAATGCCCATCCTCTTAATACTTGAACCTAAAGGTCATTTTATAGTTGTAATAGATGCATCAAATGTAGGTTTAGGTGGAGTATTGATGTAAGAAGGTCAAGTAGTGGCTTATGAGTCAAAGAAATTGTGATCTTATGAAATAAAAAATGGCGCTCATGATTTAGGACTAGTAACAATTGTTCATAAACTTCAATAATGGAGACATTATTTGTTGGGAAAGAAATTTGAACTCAATTCAAATAATTAAGGACTTAATTATATGTATACTTAGCATAATCTTAATTCTTGTCAAAGCAGATGGTTAGAACTATTATTTGATTATGGTTTGGAAATTGATTACAAGAAAGTAAAATAAAATTAAGTAGTTGATACACTAAGTTATTGGAGATATATATGTTTTGTGACCTCAATTCACTCAAATTTGTGAGCCTAAATGTTAAAAAGTAAGTTCATTTTCATGGAAATATCCTTATGAAAATAAATATTGTGGCATCATAAAATATGCTCACTAACAATGAAATGCACAATTTCATGCTTTATTTCAGTCTTACTTTGGTATCCACTTCATTAATACTTTTAAGAAACACTCCACTTATCTTTATGTCAGGTCCCAATTTTTTCACTACTAGATCTCAACCAAAGGTCATTTTTTTTCTTTATTGCAATCCAAACAGGTTGAAACTTAGAACATGCGTTTAGCATCTATGATGGAAATAGTTTAATGATGTTAAAATAAGTTCATACATAAGAGTAGAGACGGAAATAAGATGACTATATTGAAGTTAATTTCACATGCCCCCTTAATCATGAGTATGACTGCTTGAAAATGAATAAGGAAATATGAAATTAAGAGATATAATTAACACCTAACAATTTTTAACAATAAATTAAAGTCTATTATGAAGCCTATTGTAGTGTACAAAAATGGATCCCTTGACATTTTCACACTCGTTTGGGCCCGCCTTGTGGATTTTGGCTTAATGTTGCCTTGATTTAGTGTTGTAATGTGGATAACACATTCAAATTAGGTCTTGGGCCCTTCTAAACTAATGAATTTTAATGGTACCTTGGTAAAGTGTTGTGTAGTATTGTAACACACTTTCACACTTTTCTAGAGTTTTATAAACTAACCAAGCATAATAAACACAATTTTAATCAAAATTAATCTTAATCTTGCCTCATTTGGAGTGTTCTAAAGTGTTGTAACACACTTTCACACTACTCTAAGCTTTTCATTAATAATTAGGATTTTTTATGCTTTAATCGGCCCTATTTTGTATCCACAAGCCTCATTTATTGCATCTTTTCAAGGATAATCCTGGCACCAATCAATAACCAATCATAATTCAAGTGTTTCTAGCTTCTGTGGCCTAGATTTAGGGATTTCGGACTCAATCACCACCTTGATCGAATGGGTCCCACTTAGATCTTTTGGCCTGAACTAGTTTTCCCACATTTCTAAACACTTTTGGTTATTGGTCACATACATAATGTCTTATGGGACTCATTCGCCTGCTTGGGTGAATGAGTCTCATGTGACCAAAATTTGAATTTAATTCAAATTTTCAATGGGATTTACTCTACTAGATCTGATATCGGCTTGTAGTGTTGTAATTTTGGGAAGTCTTGCATAATTGAGTATAAATACAAGGCTCTTTCATTCATTTTCACCTAAGACATTTGTGACAGCATTTTGTGTCGCTAAAAAGTGTATACCCTGACACCTTTCACTCATTTGGACTTGGGCCTATGATCTTGGATCCTTTTCAACCCATTTTTACCCCTTTCTAAGCCTTGCGATGAAGTGTTGTAAAGTGTTGCAAGACGTTTTCATGGTCTCCTAGGCTTGTCATCACTTAATCAATACATTATTATGCCAATATGACACCTTAATCCTCATATAAGCCTTAAATCTTAGTGTGTTTTATTGAGACAATCTTGAAGAACATTAATAATAATATTTTAATCTTAAAAAAAACAATAAAAAATGCCCAGGTGGACTACATCGCCAGCTTGGGCAACCTAGTCCCATGTAGCATAAAAATTAAAATTAACTTAATTCTCTTTTGGGATTTTGTCCTAAAAACCCTAAGGTCGGCTTGTATGAAGTTATTTCAGGCAAATTAGGGCACAAGTTGTATAAACAAGCCTCAAAACCCTAATTTCTCATTAGGTACCTTCATTTTCACTCCCCCTCTTAATCTCTCTTCCCTTCTTCCTATCAAGCCATCTAGGGTTTGAGTAGTCCAAGCTAATAAGACATCTCCCAAGAAGCATTCAAGGGTTGAACCATTGCTACAACACAAGATTATTCATCATGCCAAGGTAAACACCATAACTCCATTCTTTTATGTTTCTTTACATTATTTCATCTCTTTGGTTTGATTACTCAAAAGTGGTTTGACTAAGGCAAAGCCCTAATTCCTAACATTCAACAAATTTTCCTTCTTTTGTGTGTTTTGGGGGTCTTGTAGGCAGATTTGGCAAAGCACCAAGGTGGAAGATCATCCTAAAAATCATCCAAGCCCATTAGGGTTGAAGAAACCCTATTTGCAGATTTGAAGACACCTACAGGTCAAGTTCTAGAAGATTATGAAAACTAGAGTCTCATCACATTTTGTCTGTAGATTCTACAAATATTTTTTTCAAAATTTTTGGAATAAGATTGCACTTCTTTTTCCATCTCCCACGAAAACTGGTTTTTTTTCAGAAAACAATATTTTTCAAAAGTGAGGCTCACTGTATACAACATAACTTTTTTTGTATGAAGGATAAAATTATAATGTTTTCGAATTTAGATTTGTAACTATGATATCTAGCACTTTCATTTGGTCTCATAGTTTTTTATTGAATAATTTTTTCCTTAATAGAGTTTTGAAGTCAAACCAATTGCAATTTACACATAAGGGGACTGTATACAACATAACGTTTTCTATATGTATCGAATTTTTTTTTTTTTATCGATCAAGGACATCAATAGCCAGCACGAACATATTTTGATAATTTTCTTTTTTTCCACACGTGGAAAATAAAGAGCTTGATTTTCGGTGAAAAACCTATGTTTAATAAAACTAAAAAAACACATACATAATAAAACCAAAATATATTAAAATTATATTCATGGGATAGCTCATTTTCAGGACTACCATAATCATCTCAAATAAATTTTAAATGAATTTATTTGATCCCCCAAAAAGGTAAATCAAAAGTGATTTTTTATCAGCATTTTGATAGGTGTAAAGGAGACTCATTTATAGGTATGGTTTAAAACTAGCTAGGTTCTATCCAAGGGAGTTTGATCTAAGGTTGTTTGATAAAAAATTCTTCAATTTTAATCCTTAAAATGGAACTTTTAAAGGATTAAATCATTATATTTTCTAAAAATATGTGATTTCAGCAAAAATCAGTTCCTCTCAGAAATTGTAAACTAGCTTTGTGGGATCACCCTCGGAAAATCTATATAACAATCTTAGTGTATACTCAAACTGTAAGAGGAAAATTGATTGCATTCAAAAATATATACTAACAAGGGAAAGAGGATTCTCCAAATAGGTTTCTAGGGTTTTTCACCTAGAAGCACTTAGTGCAGGAAAGCCACTCTTTCCTCTATGTTGATATGTTTTGGGTGATTGCATTCAAAGGGGGGATGGGGTTATTGATGAGGGTTATGAATGTGTGTGTAGTGTGGCTAAATGTTGTAAATGAAATTATTGTAATCTAATCTATGAAATACAAACAAAGCACTGTAAACTAAATGTAAACTATCTAAATGACCAAAATGTGTATATACAGAAAAGAAACGAGAAAGAAGAGAACTTGTGCACCTGGGTATTCGAAGTTGTGGATGACTGGCCTCAGAATCTTTTGTAAAATGCTTGAAATCAGTAAAGGGACATTCTCGCCAAGTTGGGCAACCTAGTCCTCATGTCGAGAAACTTTGTCAGAACAGGTTTCTGCCAAAAGGGTGCCTAGAAATGTCAAAATCCCTAAAAGAAAGGTCTAGTGGGACTAGGTCACCCAAAGTGGCGACCTAGTCCTCTCCTGAATTTCTATAAATTAGGAAGTGGAATTTGGAGCCCTTGGTCATCTTTTTTTGCTTCTCCAAGTGTCTGGTCCCGAAAATACATAATTTGACATGTAGGTGACTTCCAAGCTGCAACTAGGGTTTATTCAACCCTAATGAGATTTGATGATTTATAGGATGATCTTCCACCTTGGTCCTTTTCCAAATTTTCCTACAAGACCTACAAAACACATAAAAGAAGGAAAACTTGTTGAATGTAAGGGATTATGGGTTTGCCTTAGTCAAACCCCATTTGAGTAATCAAAGAAAATGGAAATAAAAATGAAGTAAGGAATGATAAGAAGCATGAAAAAATGGAGTTTACGTTGCCTTAATGATTAATCTTGATTTATAGCAATGGTTCAATCCTTGAATGCCTCTTGAGAGATGTCTTGTTGGCTTCGACTACTCAAACCCTAGCTGGCTTGAGAGAAAGAAGGGAAGAGAGAGATGAGAGTTGAACGTGTGAGAGAAAAAAAGAGTGTTGCATAATGAGGGTATCTAATGAGAAATTAGGGTTTCAGAGGTTATTTATACAAGTGATGCCCCAAATTTCCAAAAATAACTTCATAATGACTGACCTTAGGGTTTTTAAGATAAAATCCTAAAAGAAACTTAAGTTAATTTTAATTTTTAAGCCACATGGGACTAGGTCGCCCAAGGTGGTGACCTAGTCCACCGGGGAATTTTTTATTGTTTTTCGAGGATTCAAATATGATTGTTTGTGTTCTACGGAATTTTCTTCATAAAACACACAAAGGCTGCACATGTATGAAGATTAAGGGGTCATTTTGGTATAATAAAGTGTTGATTAGGTGATGACAAGCCTAGGAGAGCATGAAAATATTTTTACAACATTTATGCACAAGGCTTTCAAATGGGTTAAAAAGGGTCCAAGATCATAGGAAAAGGTGCAAATGAGTGAAAAGTGTCAAGGTATACACTTTTTGGCAACACATTTAGCCCCCACTTTAGTGAGAGGATGAACTTGCTTCAAAATCACACTAAAGTAGCCACATTATTTAGATGGTGAAGAATGGCAAAGAAGAAGAATGGGAAGGAAGAAGGAGGTGGTCAAGCCTCCAAGGGTTCAAGATTCCAATTCAAGTTGAAATCAATGAAAGATACATTCAAGGGTGAATGCATTACAACAAGACGAGATGCATGGTCATGCAATGATAAAGTTTTGTGTGAAGAAAAATCTAAGATATGTGCTCACTCTAGGGCCATAGAACATTAGGTTGTCCACGAGGTGAGAGGTCCCAAAATGTGAGAAACATACACACAGTTGGTATGTACTCACAAAGGTGGCTATGGGGAAAGTCATGTTGCTTGTTGGGCTTCCAACTGAACCATACCAAAATTATGCCTCGTGATAAATTTGATAAGATGCCACAAAACAAAGTGATGTTTGAAAATGATAGTGCTCAAGGGGATTTTTCTTTGTTCATGCGATGTCTCATCTTAAGGAACATTATGTGTAATGTGTCAAGAGAGGAAATGTTCAAGTGTACTCATCTTGTATGCAAAAGTGTAAAGAACAGAAAACTCCTTAAAAACCAAATCGACATTACTTAAAATAAATTCCATTAAATTCCAAATAAAGTCGCCATATCTTCATTCATTCATCAAAATACAAGTCGATTACATACAACGACATAAAATTCGAAAAGATATCTTCATTATAATCAGTCTAAATCTTACAAGTGTCAAAATACACATTTCAAATAATAAATACAAAGGATAATACATATCCAGTTTACAATTCGAGACTTAGGCATTCAGTCGCCATAAGCTCGTCATTACATACATCATGAATAATAAAGCATTAAAAAGAAGATTCAGTCTATCAATCTTCCATCCATAAGCAAATCTTCAAATAAGATGAGAACAAGGATCAAGCGCTTTTTCGCCCAACCTCGAAGCTTACGCTTCCCCATAATTTCTTAGTCAATCAAGAAATACCTGACCCTGCAGGAATTTCTTAGCAAAAAGTAGTTTATGAGCAAGATGAAATCTGGTGCATGCCTAGTACTACTAGTAAACCACAAGCATTTTCATTTTTCTAATTCAGTTAAGAAGAAGCAAGTTCAGTACTAGGATATGGTAGAGAGCTCAAATAATCCATCTATTTCAATGGTACAAATAATTACTTGGCCAAGTAAAATGTCATGCACGACAATAAAAGTAGTTTTGGAAAAAGAAAAACTACACTCTCTATTTACCCATATTCGGCACCCGTCCCAGAAGGTAACTTTCCCAAAAACAACACATGCAAAATTATCTATCATTCATGCATGGTTCAAGCAATCAAACACAATCTTTCACAATCTTTCAAACACTAACTGAAAACATCATTTTTAAATGAAAACAGTTTAACAAATACTACTTTTCATTGTTCCAAAATTGTAAAAAGATATAAATCAATATTTTTAATTGAGTCATTTAAATAATCAACATAGTTTCAAAAATGAAGGTTAACTCCAGTATGTTGAATAATACATATAAAAATGTAAATTAAAAGAATCACGTTCAATTGTTTCAAACTCTTCTTTAATTTAAGTTGTTTAAAATTCATTCTGATAGTTTTCAAAAATTGACTGAAACTCAAGTTTAAATGTTGTTATTCAAATTAATCCTGTTTTCAGCGTTTAAATATCAATTATTTATCAAATTAATTCTAACCATTTTAAAATTCTGAGTTTTGACAGTTTCCATGAAAAGCGAAATAATCAAGTTAATATTTTGTTTCTATGTTTTTCTGTCAATAATTTCTCTATTTTCTATCAACATGATTTAACAAATTTGTATCAGCCTAATTTCGTTTTCCCCAAATGGTAAAAATTCATTTCAGATTTATCAGGTTCTCCTAAACTCAGTTTATTGTTTAATGCATGATTTCTAAACAACAAATCCTAAATTCTCAGCAAAATATCAAAATCACTATTTAATACATTTTTGAAGCTAAAACAAAAATTTGTTTTCTGTTTTGAATTGCTCTTGAAATTTATCAAATTTCATTTCCTGATCTAATTCAAAGGTTTTTCTTAAAATCTCAGGTTCTAAATTTGTGAATGTTTTGAGACAAGAACAATTGTTTTGAAATTGCAAATGAAAAATACAAAATAGTTTTTATACAATTCTTTAAATCTCTCTTTTTAAAACAACCAAGATTTTCTTAAATAATTTCTATTCATTTCCAGAATTGTTTTAGTCTCTTTTTCCTAAATTATTAATTCAAGAATTTGTTTTATCTGGTATCCATTTCCAAAATTTAGAAATTGAAAAGAAAATCTATTCTTAAAATTTTAGTCTAAGAGTTCTTACGTGGTAGACTTCCAATTCTGAAAATGTATTTATGATACCTCTGTTCTCTCTCCCCTGCTATTCTTCCTATCTTCTCTCTCTAACTAAGTATTTCATTGCTGCAGAATGGAATTCTTTGTCTTCTCTACTAGTCCCTGTACCTTTGTTTGAGGATTGTCTAATTCCTGGGCTGTGTATGCCTTTGCTCTGGCCGCACCCCTTTCCTATATCCTTAAGCACTTGGTGGAAGGAGATACCTACGCTGGCCTCTTAAATCCTGCGCACCCTATCACTGGCTGCGCTTCTTCTTCGACTCCAACGTGGGATGTGGGATGTGAGGGGAGAGGTTGTGCATGCCTTCCTCTGGTCGCACCTCCCTGCAGGCTCAGCGCACCTCCCTACAGACTTAGCCAGGTACGTGCCTTTCCTGTGCTTGGCAGAGGTGTATGGGGTGTGAAGAGTGTGGAGAGTGTGAGGATTTTTGGCCACACTCTTCCAAAAAAATATCTTTTTGTTTCCTTGTGTTTTGTTCAATCTAGAATACTATAACAATGACCTTTAATATCAATCTCTTTTCTTTCTTTTTTCTGTGTATACAATTTCAAATTTCTTCTCTGTCTCTCAATTCTGTGTCCCCCTTTCAATTTCGGATTTCTTATTGAGTATATCATTCTATTTTTCATGCATTCATGCAAAACTCAGATCCACCATTTACTCAATTTGATCTTCAGATCAAATTCAAACTATCAATTTAAGATATTTTAAGATATTTTATTCTTTTAATTTAGCTGAGTTCATGTTTTAATTTCAATTTTCAATAAAAAATTTTGAATGAAATTTTGTTTCCATTTCACAATTTAACTGAATTTAAAAATGAATTCTATTTCTAAATATTAAAATTCATTTATATTCACAATTTCAAATTTAAATAACATTTTAAATTTAAATCCACTTTGTTTAACTAAATTGAATCAAACTTTAAATTTAGAATTCTATTACTTTTAAATTTGAAAATTTCAACTTCATATTTCCCAAATAGTAATAAAATATTAAACAAGCATTCTATTTATTCAAATTACATTAAATTTCATCAATTTAACAAAATCATCATTCACGAACATGCATTTTTGCAATTTTTGAGAAATCACACTAAAACTAAATTTTTCAATTCGCAAGCATGATATATGCACAAGACATTAAAATATCAATCTACGTGAGTGTGTGAGATCCCATCTATTCGTAAACGTCAATCGGCTAAACAACTCTACCTGATCGTTGTTCTCGCCTTCAACCTCATTCGCTTGTTTTCCTGTGTTCACTTGCACTCGATTTATCATCAGTAATGACAAACCTCGAAATAAACATAAATACAATAATTTGCATTTCAATTTCAATTCAACTTCAACTTCATTTCATTTTGAATTTCAATTTAACCATCTTTTAAATAATCATTAAATAATCTAAATTCGATAAATCAAGTAATGTCTGCATTTAAATATGTAAGGGAAAAATCCATACATGACAAAAAGAGGAAAAATCCAGAAACCTCAATCTTGAACAACATTGTGTGTAATGTTTTCAAGAGAAGGAATCGTCGAAAAAATAAGATCGCACAGTGAAATTTGAGTGGTGATGTATGGCCCCACTTTAAAGGAATTGTGAGTCACCGTACCATAAACAATTTCTTTAAAGAATAGAATAACAAAAGAGGACATGAGAGCTTGTTTGGAGAGCCCTATGATGCGTCATATGGTTTGGAAAAACATACGAGGGAGAAAGGTTGATGAACCTCTTTCCCCCACTGAGTGCAGGACAAGAGTGAGCCAAAAGGGATTGAAGGGATGAAAGGGAGGGTGAATTTTTATCAATAAGAGGAGTGAGGTGCCCCCACATGAGGGAGAGCACCAAGCTCCTTAAGATTCTGGATTATGCTTTTCAAGGCATTACACTCATTAATGTGATGACCATGAACTCAGTGGTAAGCACAAAAGGAATATATGTTATGAAAATTCTTTCGAGTTCGGGGAGGAAGGGATATCAAGTGATTTTGAAGGAGTCTCAACAAGATACTTTCTTGATCGAGGGGAGAAGGGGATCCTTGGGTTTACAAAAAGGAGAGGTCTTGCTTAGTATAGAATGGCATACATAAGCAAGTATCTATAGATTGTGAGATATTATACACTCTCTGAGAGGAGTGTGAAATAACTGAATCTAGAGGAGAGTGCAGGATGACATTGGTGTTAAGCAAAGAATCCTTTGTTGATGTCAAAGGATCACTTGTGAAGGTTGGGTTAGAAGGGTGAATTGGGATAGAGTTGGTGTGAGGGGCAGGTTTGATGATTTTGATGAAGGGACAAAATCCAAAACTATGATGTGTAGATTGTATGTTAGGCTCTATGGGTATGTGCAAGATCATCATAAAAAAAAGGCCCTTAAGTGGCAATAAAAAGATAAAAAATTAGAGTTAGACAACTTGACGTAAAAATTTGAATAAGTTATCTATATTATTTCAAAAAAATGTAAAAATAGAATCTATACAAAATTGAATGTAGTTTCTAAACTACTAGACCTTTATTTTATTTTTTTAAACCTATTTGGTGAAAATTTGAAATTTCAATTGAGTAGTATTTAAATTTCAGGGTCAAATTAAGAAGTAGGTGTCTGTTTGGCCACCCTAACCACAATAAAATGACAATATTTTTAATAACCTTTTAGATATAAGTAGAGGACTCATGTCCGGATGTGATGCATTTTTATTTTTTATTTTTTTCCAAGTAAATAATTAATTATGAATATAAAAGCTCGTATGTCTAACCACCTTAACTTGATAAAAAATTCATGAAATTCATTTTTTTTTAAATCCTATAGTATGCAAAGCATAGAATCTAACACATGTTTCAGATTCAAAAAATGTGATACTGTTTGAAAGTTATAGATGTTTTTCAATCAGCCTATCAATCAAGACTTTATTTGTAATTCTAATAGAAAATGAATAATAATTATTTATTAAATTCAAAGTAAAGCATAATTTATATTGGTGGAAATCTGAGAATCTCCTCTAAAAACCCTTTTCGTTTCATCAATTTTGGGTTAAAAGAAAGTCATCAGCCACATGGGCCATCATATGGCTTACATATCACCATTTTTTGGCCCATCATGATCCTGCACATACCCCTATGGCATTGTGGATTCCTTGTTCATTAGAAACACAACCTTTGCCCTTATAGCCAAGTTTCTTCATGATCTCATAACCTTTTCCATAAAGCTTTTGTAGCTTCTTTGGATCAGGTGAGGCATCATTGTTTGTAATTGTGGCTAAAGGAGGTGAGGTGGATACTATTGAAGGATTAGCTGAGTATTGTGTTAACAAGACTGTGTCACCCTTTGGAGAGTCTTTGGTGCTGGTCCTGGAGTCTCTTAGTAAAGGAGGGGAGAAGTCTAAGGAAGCAAAAACATCATCTAAGGACTTTGGTTGTACGGGTTCCACTGGTTTGGTGGGTGTAGTGGTGAAGGGTTTGGATTTGTTTTGCTCAAGGTGTAGGACACTGTAAGGTTCAGGATCAACGTCAAGTGTCTACACTTTTTTTTTGTAGATCTCTACTTCATCTTTTCATGAAGCATGGAAGGCACACCATTCATTGCATGAATCCATGGCCTACCCAGAATGAGGTTAGATGAAACCTCATTTGGCATAACATGGATCAATGTGTCTAATGTGGCCACTCCAACTATAAGAGACAAAGTGATCACACCAAGCGTCTTGTATACTCAAAAAGGCTAACTAACCCCTTTCCCCTACTCAGTGTAGAGCAAGAGTGAGATGAAAGGATTCAGGGAAAGGTAAGGTTAGAGTGAAAAGTGACAAAGTCCTCACTTTTTGGTAACACATTTAGCCCCCACTTTAGTGAGAGGATGAACTTGCTTCAAAATCACACTAAAGTAGCCCAATGGATATGGCAAAGAATGATGAAGAAGAAGGAGGTGGTCAAGCTCCCAAGGATTTGAGATTCCAAGTCAAATTGACATCAATGCAAAAGACAACTAACCCCTTGCCCCCACTTAGTGTAGAGCAAGAGTGAGCTCTAGGAAAGAGGATTCCTATCCACTAACCCAACCAATACCCAGGTATGTTCAAATGGATTGTACACTAAGAAGCTAAATTTTTGAGTGATTGTGCTCTCTTTCACCTAATGATATGCTTTTGGTGTTCATTGAAACAGGTTTGAATTGGGGTTTGTGAGGTGTTTCATATGTGTGTATCTAATTATAATGAATTGGTGATGAGATTAACTATTAAATGCAAACTATTGAAATCTAAATCCTTGAAAACGCATGAAGATATGCAACTATGTAAAAGATAACCTAATTAATATACATAAACTATTATAGAAATGAATGGGAATGAAAGGAGTGTGCACCTGGAAGCTTGTAGGGGCTTGAAATTTTGTTGATTTTGATGTTAGACCTAAGAGGGACACTTGTGCCAAGTGGGGTGATCTAGTCCTTTTTCTGGTAAATTCCTAAAATCTGCTTCGGAGCCCGTTTCACCCAAAAGGGTATCAAGATCTACCAAAATATTTGAAAAATAGGTTCAATGGGACTAGGCTGGCATTGTTCGTGACTTGGTCCTCTTTTTAATTTTTGAAAATCAAAGAGTGGAAATGGAAGCCCCTGGCTTGCACTTTCTGCTCCTCTAGGTGTCTGGTCCCGAAAGTGAAGATTTTGGTCCATGTTAGTCTTCCAAGCTTCAACTAGGGTTTCTTCAACCCTAGAGAGCTTGGACAACTTGTTGGATAATCTTCCACCTTGATTCCTTGCCAAATCATTGAAAAATAGGTTTAGTGGGACTAGGTCGCCCTAGAAACCAAAATGAACCAACAAAAACATCTACTAACAAGGGAAAGAGGATTCCCCGAATATGCTTCTAGGGTTTTTCACCCTAGAAGAACTTAGTGTAGGAATGTCACTCTTTCCTCTTTGTTGATATGTTTTGGGTGATTATATTCAAATGGAGGAGATTTTGAGATAGGGTGTGTGATTGAATGTGTGTGTAGTGTGGCTAAGTGTTGTAAACTAATGAAATGAACTATCTAAGAATGTAAAACTTAGAAAATGAACTAAACTAGGAAACACATCATGATATACAAAATAATCTAATAATATACAATAATTAGTACAGAAAGGGGTAGGATTGAAGAGTTGTGCACCTGGAAGCTTGTAGGATCTAGAAGTTTTTTTGGATTTGATGTTGAGGCCGAAAGGGATACTTGTGCCAAGTGGGTGATCTAGTCCTTTTTTTTGGAAAATTCCCGAAAGATGCTCTGGAGCCCGTTTCAGTAAAAGTGTATCCAGATCTACCAAAACTTATGGAAAATAGCTTAAGTAGGACTAGGTCACCCAAAGTGGTGACCTAGTCCTCTTCTAAATTTCTATAAATGAGAAGGTGGGATTTGAGGCCTTTGGTTTATGTTTCTTGCTCCTTTAGGTGTTTGGTCCCAATAATGCAAAATATGACTTGTAGGTGTCTTCCAAGCTGCAACTAGGGTTTCTTCAACCCTAGTGAGCTTATATGATCTATTGGATGATCTTCTACCTTGGTTCCTTGCCAAATCTACCTACAAGACTTGCAAAACATAAAAAGATGTTGAACTAGTTGATTGTTAGAGTATAGAGGCTTGCCTTGGTCAAGCCCCTTTGTAGATAATTAAACCAAATGAAGAAAGGAAATAAGAATGCATGAAATATGAAATGATTTATTTAATACCTTGTCATGATGAATGTTCTTGAGTTACAACACTAGTTTAGCCATTGAATGCTTCAAAAGTGATGTCTTGTTGACATAAAAGATGAAACCCTAGATTGATTGAGAGGAAGCAGTGGGAGATTGAGAGGAGTGAAAATGAGGGTACCTAATGAGGAATTAGGGTTTTGGAGCTTATTTATACAAGCTATGCCCTAATTGTCCCGAAATAACCTCATATTGACTAAATTTAGGGGTTTTAGGACAAAATCCCGAAAGAAACTTAAGTTTAAATTAAAATTTATGTCACATCGGAGTAGGTTGCCCAAGGTGGCGACCTAGTCCACCTAGGAATTTTTAAGTATTTATCAGTAATTAAAATGTGTTTATTTATTTTCTTTGGGATTGTCTCATTAAAACACACTAAGATAAGACTTATATGAGGATTAAGGCATCATTTTGGCATAATAATGTATTGATTAAGTGATGACAAGCCTAGGAGACCATGAAAATGTCTTGCAACACTTTACAACACTTCGTCACAAGGCTTGGAAAGGGGTAAAAATGGGTTGAAAAATATCCAAGATCATAGGCACAGGTCAAAATGAACCACCAAAAAGATAGACACAAGAAGGGAAAGAGGATTTCCCAATGAGGTTCTAGGGTTTTTCACCCTAGAAGCTACCTTTTGGATGAAGGGCTCTCTTTCACACTACTTTTATCTTAGGATTCATTCAAACATTTGGTTAGGGGCTTCATGTGAATGTGTGTGGAGTGCCCTGAATGCAATGAACATAAAATGAAAGCTAACTAAGAATGAAATACAACTATCTTTGAATACACACAATGTTATGTAAATAACCTAAGTAATGTAAACAAACAAGTACATAAATGAAAGGGAAGGAAGGTGTGTGCACCTGCAAATATAAGGAGGATCTGTTGGAGGTATGGAATGCTACTGAAAATTTTACAAAAGTCGAGAGGGACACCTATGCCAATCTGGGTGACCTAGTCCCATATTCCTGAAAATTTGTTTGGAGCCCATTTTTGCCAAATGGGTGTCTAGATTTTTCAAAACCATAAAATTCCCTATCCAGAGGAACTAGGTTACCACTCTTGTTAACTTAGTCCTCTTTATGATTTTTGGAGTTTTTGAAGAGGAAATGTAAGGCCTAGGTTTGCACCCTGGTTCTTCACAGATTCATGCTTCTTAAACTCCAATATTCGGGCCTAAGAGTTATTTTTGGTGGATTATTTGACCTTTCATGCAAGGGTTGGTCTTCAACAAGTCTTGAATGCCTTCAAAGTACCTAAACCTGCAAACACACATACAAAGAAGAGACAAGGGTTAGGGTTAGAGATTATGGGTTTGCCTTAGTCCAAACCCTTTTGAGCAATCAAACCAAATGAAATAGAAATAAAGTAGTGAAACATGAAATAGTGGAATGAGAGAGTTGTTACCTTGTCTTTGATGGTTGATCTTATGTTGTTGCAGCAATCAACCTCTTGAATGCTTCAACAATGGTGTCTTGTTGACTTGGAAGATGAAACCCTAGCTTGCTTGAGAGGAAGAAGTGATGGGAGAGAGAAAAATTGAGAGGAGAGGTGGAGAATGAGGGTACCTAATGAGGAATTAGGGATTTTAGGCTTATTTATACAGTTATGCCCTAGTTTTCCTAAAATAACCTCATATTGACCGACCTTAGGGTTTTTAAGACAAAATCCTGAAAGAAACTTAAGTTTAAATTAAAATTTATGCCACATGGGACTAGGTCGCCCAAGGTGGCGACTTAGTCCACCTGGGCATTTTTAATTATTTTTCAAGGATTAAAATATTATTGTTTAGGTTCTTCAATATTTTCTCATGAAAACTCACCAAGATAGGATGTGTATGAGGATTAAGGGGTCATTAAGGGTTGATTAAGTGATGAAAAGCCCAGGAGAGCATGAAAATGTCTTACAACAGTTTACAACACTTCATCAAAAAGCTTGAAAATGGGTGAAAATAGGTTGAAAATGGTCCCAAGTTTATAGGAAAAGGTCCAAATGAGCAAAAAGTAACAAATTCCACACTTTTTGGTGATACATTTAGCCCCCACTTTAGTGAGAGGATGAACTTGCTTCAAACTCACTCTAAAGTAGCCACATGATTTGGATAGTGAAGAATGACAAAGAAGAAGAATGGGAAGGAAGGAGGAGGTGTTCAAGTCCCTAGGAATTTCAAATCCCAATTCAAGTCGACATCAATGCTAAAGACATTCAAGGGGTGAATGCATTACGACAAAATGACATACATGATCATGTAATGACAAGATTTAGTGTGAAGAGAAAGGCTAAAATATGTGCTCACTTTGGGGCCACAGAACATCAGGTTGTACACGGGGTGAGAAGTCCCAAAAGGTGAGAAACATACACACAATTGGTATGTACTCACAAAGGTGGCTATGGTGAAAGTTGTGTCATTTTTTGGGCTTCCCACTTAAACCATGCCAAAGTTATACCTCATGATAACTTTGATAAGGTGCCACAAAAGAAAGTGATGTTTGATATGATGTGTTTCAAAGGGATTTTTCTTTTGTTTAGGAAATGTCTCATCTTAAGGAACATTATATGTAATGTGTCAAGAGATGAATGTGCAAGTCTACTCATCTTGTATACAAGAGAGACAAGAGCTTATCTTGTACGTAAAAGAGGAAAAATGCAAATGTCTCAATCTTGAAAAACATTGTGTGTAATTTTTTCAAGAGAAGTAATCATAAGAAAAAGTAAATCACGCAATGAAATGTGAGTGGTGATGTATGCCCCCACTTGAAAGGAATTGTGAATTAGTGTACTATGAACAGTTTCTTTAAAGTAGAGAAGAAGAAGAAAGCGACATTAGAGCTTGTTCAAAAATCCCTATGTCGAGTCATATGGTTCTGATAAGTTGTGTCATGAAGAAGAGGGAAGTATGTAACATGCGATTCAACTTAAGAAAAATCGTCCATATCTCAAGCTTTCCCTTAAATGTTCATGAAAAGTTAATGAGAAGTCATAAGAGAAAATGACAACTGACATATGAGGGGAGAAAGGCTAACTAACCTCTTGCCCCCACTTAGTGTAGGACAAGAATGAGCTGAAAGGGATTGAAGGAATGCAAGGTTGAGGGAAAATTTTGTATCAATTAGATGGTGGCGTGCCCCCACATAAGGGAGAGAACCAAGCACTATAAGATGTTGAATGGTGGAACTCAAGGCCTTACACTCTTTAGTGTGATGACCATGACCTCGGTGGAAGGCACAAAAGGAATGTTTGGTGAGGAGGAAGGGAGATCAAGTGATTCTAAAGGAGTCTCAACAAGATGTTCTCTTGATTAGGTGGATAAGAGTATCCTTTGGTGTGGGAAAAGGGAGAGTCTTGCTTATTATAGAATAGCATACCTATGCAAGTCTCTATAGATTGCAAGGTTTTGTATACTCCTTTGGAGGAGTGTGTAAAATCTAAATCAGGAGTGGGTTGTGGGATGACATTCGCATTAAGAAAAGAGTCCTTTGTTAGTGTCAAAGGATCATGTTTGAAGGTAGGGTGAGAAGGGTGATGAAGGATGGTGTTGACGGAAGAGGAAGCCTTGGTGATCTCAATAAGAGGAAAATAACCAATACCATGATGTGTGAGTTGTGTAGAAGGCTCGATAGGGTTGTGAATACCTTGTTCGTTAGCACCACAACATTTTCCACTATAGCCAAGTTGCTTCATAAGGTCATAAAATTTTCCATAAAGCTTTTTCATATTTTCTAGATTGGGTGATTGCTCATTATGTGTTGCAATGGCTGAAGTAGTTGAGGTGGATGCGTGCGAAGGATCGGCCAAGTCTTGTGTGGACAAGACTATGTATCCCTTTTCAGAGTCTTTGTTTGTTATGGTCTTGGATTATCCCATTAAAGGAGGGGTGAAGTGTAAGTAACCCCAGTCATCATCTAAGAGCTTGGTGATTGGCTCAAGATGCTTGTTAAGGTGTGAAAGTGATTCTCTTTTGATTTTTCAATGTTTCAGCAACTTTTGGGTTCATGATCAACATCAAGTGTGTACACTTTGTTATTATAGATGTACATCATCTTTCGATGAAGTGTGGAAGGCACACCATTCATAGCATGGATCTATGGTCTTCCTAAGAGAAGATTGTATGAAACCTCATGAGGAATAACATGGATGGTTGTGTCCAATATGGCCATTCCAACTATAAGAGGGATATTGATCACACCGAGTGGTTTCTTAGATACATTATCAAATCCTCTGACAAAGAGAGAATTGGATTTAATGTGGGATTGATCTATGCAAAGTATATCGAGAAGGCTCAGACTACACACATTAAGAGCAGATCCAGTATCTACAAGAGCTCTCTTTATCCTTTTTGTTTTGTATTGAGATATTATCATGAAAGATTTTTTTTTTTCCACATCCAAAGGACGAAGGTCTCTTTGGTGAAAGAAATATCAACATTTAGTCCATGAACAATAGCTGCTATGTCATTTGATGGATCATCAGCAGGCATAGGAACTTGTTCTAGGCCATTCTGCATCATATTATGGTAGTGGGGGGAGACTTGTTAAGGTCCCATAAGGAAATTTTTGTGGGTATTCCTTAGTTGGTCAACAAGTTCATACTCCCTAAGAATGGAATTTAGGTGAGGGGTAGTTGTAGACACCTACAAATGACTTAGGCGGGTATGTGCAGGATCATGATGGACCAAAGAGTGGCGATATGTAAGCCATTTGATGGCCCATGTGGCTGAGGACTTTTTTTTTACCCAAAATTGATGAAACGAAAAGGGTTTTTAGAGGATATTCTCAGCTTCCACCAATATAAATTATGCTTTACTTTGAATTTAATAAATAATTATTATTCATTTTCTATTAGAATTATGAATAAAGTCCTGATTGATAAGTTAATTGAAAAACATCTATAACTTTCAAATGGTATCACATTTTTTGAATCCGAAAAATGTGTCACATTATATGCTTTGCATACTATAGGCATTGAAAAAAAAAAAATTTAATTTCATGAATTTTTGACGAAATTAGTGTGGTTAGACAGACAAGCTTTTATATTTTTTAAAAGTTGTAATAAAAAATTCATAATTAATTATTTACTTGGAAAAAAATTATAAAAAAATATGCATCACATCAGGACATGAGTCCTTTAATTATATATAAAATATTATAAAAAAATATTATCATTTTATTGTGGTTAGGGTGGTCAGACAGACACCTACTTCTTATTTTTACCCTAAAATTTAAATACTACTGCATTGAAATTTCAAAATTTCACCAAATAAATTTTATTTTTTTAAATAAAGGTCTAGTAATTTAGAAACAAAATTCAATTTACTACACATTCTATTTTTACATTTTTTTGAAATAATATAGATAACTTATTCAAATTTTTACGTCAAGTTGTCTAACTCTGATTTTCTGTCTTTTTATTGCCACTTAAGGGCCTATTTTTTCCATGATGATCCTGCACATACCCAGGCATGCGACCAATATTTTACCACCTTTCATCATAACATATTATAACATTTTAATTATGTTTCTAACCCACATTCAACTATTAATTAAATAATTTATAATTATTTAATTAATTCACAATATCTCTCATTCTTCATGATTATTAAATAAATAAATCATGTTAATTTATTTAATATGTCACTAACTGCCAAAGTCTTCTAATAATTAAATAAAGTCATCCTATTTATTTAATTAAATCTTTATCATTAATGTCCTCCTAATTATTAAATAAATATATTTAAAATATATTGATTAAATATGTCACTAATTCCTAAATCCTCTTAATTAAATAGATTTGATAATTTATTTAATTAATTAACTACTTCTTCTAAATTAAATAATTATTTGTAATTATTTAATTATGGCATGTGACACTTTTATATTTTGAAATAAAACAAATCATTTAAAAATATCTCACATGGTTAACTGATTCTCCATTTACTAATTAATTTCAAAAATCAATTACTAATTACCTCACAAAATCTTTATTTTCAATTAATTTAATTCAAAAGGGAAATATTCTTCTACAAATCAAGTAATTTCTAAAATTATTGATTTTCTAAAATCTCATTCACACATATGGGTATGTTTCCCTAACCCTAATTGAGAGTTGCCTTATTGAATCTTGACCTTTGATTCTAGGGCATTCCTCAAGTCTCTCATCTTGTTTGTCTGTTCAAGATTGCATTTTCTATAAAATGGCAATCTTGATCTCATTTTCGGATCCATGATCATTTGTTTAATCTACTTTTAATATAGGCATTCTTCATATCTTAGACTTTTATTTACTATTTGCATATTAGGATTGAGTTTCTAGTTTGCATATTAGTTCATTTTCATAAATCCTTCAAAAGCTTTTGTTGAGGCTAGGCTTATAGAGTTGCTCACACACAAATCTAAGGGCATCAATCATTCCAAAGCTTGAGGAGGTGCAATGGAAGTCAACCATGGAATACTAGATGGGTGAGATCTTTTCAGTTTTCCTCCATTTATTTATTATTCCTTTGCATTCTATTGTTTGATATGTTATTAACTTGCAGGTATTACTAATCATTGATTTAATCTTGCAGAAACATTTTTATATCATTACATTGGTGAACTCGATGTTCTAACACGACATTTTGTAGGTTCCGTAGGGCTTCAATTTTTTAATTTTTTTTGCAACTTCAGGGTACGAAATGACGCATTTGAAGGCCTAAATGACACAATCAATCTGTCGCATTGCATTTGGGATCGCGAGTGACACAATCCCTCTATCACAACACATACGATCCTTCAAATGACGCATTTGACACAATGCGATGCATCTGAGAGAAACCGAGCCGCATCCGCTTTGCTGAGCTGCAGGTAACTAGTGATAATTTTTTTTTTTCTGGTTGTTGTTGTAATCTGGATCCAACGCATCCGTGACCAGAAGTTGATTTTTAAATTTATTTATTTTTCTTTTTTTTGGTATTTAAAAAGAACCAACCCTAGGATAGACACATTAATTGGAATTTATCAATCCTAGGATAGACATCTTATTTAATGGGAATTTATCAATCCTAGGGTAGTCACCACACTTTTCTTTTTGGTTAACAATGAACACCATGTTCTTGTGAAGCAATATCTTCACCTAGAATAGAAAATGTTTATTTGGGTTTAAAATTGAACAAACTTTCTTTTTGTGTTTGATTGGATAATAGGAATATGCTCTCCCCTTTACTCGGTGATCGAAAAGCCAGACCTATCCATTTTTTTATACTTATGCATTTTATATTCTCTTACAATCCTTAAAAGATCTGTCGTAGTGGGAAAAAGTACTCACCCTATGGGAACGACCTAAGTGGGAACAACCAAAGCCAGGATTTCCAACCCACTATAATCAAAAGAAATTTCGGGGAAAGTCCACAATTCGACGGTAGTGTGCAACATAACCATCCCCAAAGCCTTTGTTCTAAAGGTTGAGAGGTCTCCTAAGGGAGTTTATCATTTGTCGTGCCGAATGGAAACCCTTACTAAGAACCTAGTGTAGAAGCCAACCGAGTCAATAGCCAAACATTGTTTCAATCACGGTGCAAGGGGAGGGAAAAATTCTCCCCCCAAGACACTCACCATATAATCACCACGGACAATATGCTCAGGGGATTTGGTATCCACTTCCATCACCTTGAGTACACACCTGGAAAAGACAAAAACATGGTCACCCTCTAGGGGGTGACAAGGCTGTGTGAGTCGACATGATTTTAAGATGTGGGTTGTGATTGCGACAATGACCCTTTGACTATTAAGAGTGAGTATATTTGAACATGCACTTCATATTTTAATTTATGTGTTTGCCAACAATTTTTAACAGTCTTCGAGAAATTGAAAATCAAAAATCAGAACTAGAAAAAACTTGTCAAAACTATAAATAGTGTTTGGTTTTTTCCCCAAAAATTATATATTGCGACACAAGTGCTTTGCTACACTGCATTCACTCTGATGAGCCGTATTTGACCCATCTGGAGCCACATTTGCTCTGTTACACCACATTTGAACTATAAAGAGCCACATTTTCCATCAGTGAGCCACATTCGGTGATTTGAGCCGCATTTGACAGACATAAGCACACATTCACCATACTATGTCACAATCGACACTTCTTGAACCGCATTCGAGTCGTCAAGTCAGCTTTTCTCTGTTTTGTCACATTTTCTGCAACGCATTTGCTAAAACTGTAAACAATTCGTCACTGTCAAAAATAAAAAATCCACAACTTGTCTTCAAGTCAATCCAATATTTCACTATTACAGTGCAAACCAGACTCTGAATTGCTCAAATTTTCCTCAAAAATTGCATTTTAGGTTCACAATAGTTTTCATTTTCATTAAATTGCATTGATAGTTTCATCATCTCCTTAGACACTCACTTTTGTAGATTTTAGGAGTTGACTCTTACCATTCATTGTCCAAAATTTGCATTCAATAGTAGGTTATCATTGGACCCAATTACCTTTGTCACTTTGTCAATCCTTTTGTGAATTATTTCCCACTCAATAGTCTAGTGCGGAAACTTCACTTTTCCCTATTTATAATCCTTCTACGGTCCATTGGTTTTCCAAAAATTGAATCATTGCAAGAACTTTGTTTGCCCAAGTTTGTCCTCTTCAGATCTCTCACTAGTAAGTACATCTTAGGATCATTTTTAACATATCATTTTCCATCTCCTTTGTGCAACACCAGTTGCATTCACAAGCCTTTAGTATTACTTGCATTTCATAGCATCCTTTAAAAAATCGAAAAAGATACCAAAAACATAGTCTCATACTTAGATCATTCTCTTCATCATCCCAAGTTGAGAAAAACCTTGTATGGTTGAAACTAGATTATGAAAAGAAAAAAAAGACTCGTGGATTCTTTTAGACAAGACACCAACTTTCTTGAGTTCACAACTGGCATGGACTCATTTCCCAATACCATGAACAATCCTTGTTTTGACATGGGAAATTCCACAATCAATCCTTTTGGTGAGATGAACATCCCATCATCTCCATCACATCTTTTTGAACCATTTATCCGACGAGATCAAAATGGGGACGTCTTTGAAGAAGACATACAAGCTGCTGCCCAAAACCCATAAGTGGCATCTTTTGTGGAAGAATTGGTCCTAAATGACTCATCCCAATTCCTAGATATGCTTCTTTACCAAGGAGCTAAGTTACCAAAGGGATTTGATCTTGACACTCTTAGAGCAACTTCTCCCACTCCAACATCACACAATCCTTCCACGGGAGCTTCTTCACAAAATTGCATCAACACAATCAATGCTACCTCCCTTGGTCATACTACCACCACAACCAACACAACATCTATTGGAGGATCATCTTCCAAAACCAACACCACATCACAATCCATTCCAGAACAAACATCCACCATCCCTTCACAAACAATGAGGGAAACTACATCAAACCTTTTTGGAACTACATCTAGTTCCATGAGTACATCAGCAAACCTATTATTGAGTTCTTCAAATGTCATTGCAACCAACTCATCTAACCCCTTTGGGAGAAACAAATGAAGAGTTTCATTCAAGGCACCCAACCCACTTCATCACAGGTTAATACCAACATTCTTGTGACCCAAAACACCAACATTCCTACAGGTCACAATCTTTTATTTGGGCAAGGCAATCAAGGCGCTCAATCCTATACTCCATTTGGGCATCAACAATCTCAAAATCAACAAGGCCCTCAATCCTTCACTCCATTTGGACATCAACAAAATCAAAACCAACAAGGCCCTCAAATTCAGTCCAACATGGCAGGATATCACATCCCCACTTATGCTTCTCAATTCCATACGCAGCAGCACATCCCTAATCAAAACACTCATTTCCAACAACCACCTAATCAAAATGCTCATTTTTCTCACTGACAACCCATCCCAATTCAACACATCCCATCACAATAGCTAGGGATGCAAGCTGCCCCTGTCAACAACATAGGTGATGCTACCAACCATCCCATGGTGGAAGCACTCACACTCCAACTAGGTGCTCTTCAAGCATAAGTGGAGACTTTGGAACAATCCAACAAAAATTCATACATGTCACATGACTTGTGTCCTTATCCATTTGACACAACCTTGTACATGCCACCCTTTCCTCATGGATATGTGGTACCTCATTTTCCCAAGTACAAAGGCAAAACAAACCCCATTGAACACATAAGAGAATTCACCACTAGTTGCATAGACATTGCATATGAGAAAACTTATCTCATGAGACTCTTTTCTAGAAGTCTTGCAGGTCATGCACTTGAATGGTTCTCGCTTTTTCCTAAGGGAATAAAAACATGGGATGAATTGGCAAACAACTTTGTTGAAAACTATGCTTACAACATTGACACATACATCGACATCGCCTCCTTATGAAAACTTACCCAAGAGGATGCAGGAGAGACTTTCATTCCTTGCTTTTAAAGATGGAGAACCTTAGCAAGCAGATGTCCAATTGAAATACCTGACAAGGAGAAAGTTACCATGTTTGTTTAAACTCTCCTAGGATCACTAAGGTATGGCTTACAAGTACCCTGTTGCACCACCTTTGTCGACCTTGTGTAAAAGGGTGTGCAACTTGAGAAAGCTTTGATCGCCAAGGGCGAGTTAAAGTATGGTGGAAAAAATATAAACACCACCACACATAATAACCCAAGTAACTCAAATGACAAAAACAATTACTGGGCTAAGAACAAGCATATCACAAGTGATGGTGTAGTTGATGCAAAAATCGTCAATGCAAAAGATCATGTACTCACAATCAAAGGAGTGCAAAATCAAACCACACCTGTAACTACACCAACACCAACTGCTAATGCTATCCAAAGAAATCATGCACAAACAAATCAAAGGAAGTTGCATGAACCTCGACAATTCCAAAAATGCACATACACCCCTTTGGGTGAACCAATTGAAATTGTCTTAAAGAAACTTCTTCAAAACAATGTCATACAATTGGAAGAGCCAAAACCATATGACCTTGGTCTGTTCAAACCGTCATGGTGGGATGACAATTCATTTTGTGATTACCACTGTGCCAAAGGGCACAAAACTACCTCTTGTCTTCAATTGCAAAATTTGGTGCAAGACCTCATCAAGAACCACACTATCCAATTGGGTGGTCAATCATTTACATCTAATGCGGATCATACCATACACAAAAACCCACTACAAGATCATGGTAAAGCTTCCTCATCTAGCACAAAGAATACCAACAATCAAGCCAACCACATCCATCTGGCCTATAATAATACCTGCAATACATACAATTATCCTGATGGTACTATTATCAACAATCTTCGCGCTGCTGATGAAGATCAATGTGTCAATACCAGTAACATTAAAAAGGCCCCGAAATGCAATGTGACTACTCGTAAAGGAAAGGTCACTATCCTAGGTCCTTCTTCCCATCAACAAAAGGTCACCATAACCATTCTATCTGCCAGACAGTCCAACCCAAAATCGGAGTTCAACATTGTTGAGCAATTAGATAAAACACCTACTCAAATATCCATTCTCGAACTGCTCTGCATTTCACCTACGTATAAGGCCATCCTATATAAAGAATTGCAAGAGTCAACTATCCAAACCAACATCGATGTCAACCACTTTGAGACTATGGTCGGATACCTGAATTCGCCTCACCACATCACCTTTTCAGACAACGACTATTCCTCACACAAACCATCACATAATGATGCCCTTCACATTGAGGTTTTTTTCCATAAGCATAAGGTTAGACGAGTCCTAGTAGATGGCGGAGTAGGATTGAACATCTTCTCTTTAAAATTGGTCAAAGATCTTGGTTTTTTTGATACGTGTGTAGATGCTAGCAAGAGCATTGTCATCAAGGCATACGATGATGAAGAACGCACTTCCAAAGGCGTTATTACCATTCCTCTCTGAGTAGGACCTGTTATCATAGATACAACATGCCAGGTCCTAGATCATGATATACACTATAATATCTTACTTGGTCATCCATGGATTCAAACTCTAAAGGCTATTCCATCCACATACCACTAATGCCTCAAATTCCCTTTTGAGGGAATAGAAATCACTATCCTAGGAGATCCCTATCCATTCCAATACTGCACAAACCTGCGAGCCACTGCTGAGCACCAGGCACCCATCAACCAAGAGGCCTCATCTTCCACCTCATCCAAATACATTGACCCATCGACACTCACAAAATCATCCATTCCATCATCTTCTACCACACCATCTCCATTGACTCCTATCCCAAGTAAAGACCTTCAGATCTAGGACCTTGGTTGTGGAGAGTTCAAATTGAATACGGCTTACTCTATAACCACAATACTGAAGCCACCTAAGGTCTATGGTAGACCACATTTTTCCGTATAGCCCAAAATGACTTTCAAGGTTCCACCAAAAAGTGTTTTTACATGGTGGGGAGATATGGGTAATGAAGTCATTATTGACATGGACAACTGAATTTACAAAGACCCGACAGAGTTATCTTCACTACCCTTGCATCTCTATGGCAAAGGATATGATATATGCAAAGCCCAAGGTTTTCACAGTACAAGCGGCCTTGGAAAGAACAACAACGAAAGATGGGAACCTATTATCATGATGGCAAGACCAAGATACATAGGGCTAGGGTATGACCAAGTCGGAACTGACAATCCACGTACCCTTGAACTTTCAAGTAAAGTTGTAATGGCTATAGAAAGTGTTGAGACATGTGAATAATCCCTTACCGAAAAATACTCAAATGAATGGGAATGGGGATCTGATAAAACCGTCAGTGACCATGACATTGATGAACTATTCTTGGAACCTAGCCAACCTTCCTTTGAAGAGAGATTTCGTATGAAATATGACATTGACTCTATTAACCGATATTCTAAAAATAAGGAATGGTTAAGCATTCCTTGGAATCCAGAAACACACAAGGTGTTATCGAAAATACTCGAACCATCCCACCCCATTCCTGAACCCACCCATGAGCCAAATTTATCTAAGCCCACTATCCATACTTCTAAAATGCCAACCACTAGTCACAATGTTGATAATTTTATTCCATATTAGGACTTTTAATTCGATTCATCTGACTCAGAATATGGACCTTCCATTGCATCAGACATGAAAGTGGAAATTGACAACTTTTCCTTTACACTTGAGGCATAAATTTTCACACTTTTTGCATCCTCCCCATCCTTCACCAACACTAACGACGGGATTCCTCTTGTTTATCCACAACTGATCGACTGGGACCAACAAGACTCACCGGTGATGGAAATATTTCAGAATGATGAGGAAATTGCAGAGTTCATGGGGCTAAGATAAGGTATTCCATGGGGTGATCACAAAATAGGGTTCTCCATTGATCTAGATTGTGCAGCTTACTTCAGGGAGACTATGCAATCCTCAAGTCGCAAAAATGCAAAAAATAAAAAAGAAAAAGAAATGCCTTTATGTGATAACCGTAAGGCACATTCTGGTAGTAAAATAGTAAAAACAAAGGACATATCTGAAGGTGAAAACCTCTCTAAGGTGCCTAAGGATGGAGGATTGGACTTTCTTCCCATAACACAGGAAAAGTCAGCTATGCTTATTGAAGACACAGTGGAAGCTAACATAGCCACACCCGAGAATCCCAAAATGATTCTCTTGGCAGCATCATTGTCAGACGAAGAAAAACTCGAATTTAAACAATTCTTCACAGACAAAAAATTCAATTTCACATGGTCATATGTTGACATGCCAAGCCTTGATCTAGCATTGGTTTTACATCATCTTCCTCTAATTTTAGGAGTCAAGCTAGTCAAACAAAAGTTGTGCAAGATGCACCCACAGATTGCACTACTTGTCAAGGTGGAACTAAAAAATTTATTGGATGTTGAATTCATAAGGTCAATTGATTATGCAGATTAGATATCAAACATTGTTCTTGTTACTAGGCCGAATGGAAAAATCCGTATTTGCACGGATTTCAGAGATTTAAACAAAGCTTGCCCAAAGGATGACTTCCCCCTACCAAACATAGACATGATTGTTGATCTCATGGCAGAATATGAGATGCTATCTCTCATGGATGGTTTTTGTGGCTATAACCAAATCCGAATTGCAATAGAGGATCAGCATAAAACTACATTCACTTGCCCTTGGGGAACATACCATTGGAACGTCATGCCTTTTGGCTTAAAGAATGTAGGCACCACGTACCAGAGGGCTATGAGAACAATCTTCCATTACATGATGCATATCCTAATGGAAGATTATGTAGATGACTTATTGGAAAAATATTTGACAAGACAAGACCATCTCCATGTCCTAAAAAAATCTTTAGACGGCTTGAGGATTACAAGGTTCATTTGAACCCAAAGAAATGTGTCTTCGGAGTCACTTCAGGCAAGCTACTGGGATACATAGTTCCACGCCGAGGCATTGAGGTTGACCCTACAAAAGTAAAGGTAATTCTAGACATGCCTCCTCCAAGAGGAATAAGTGAGTTGTGAACACTTCAAGGAAGATTACAATCTATTCGCCGCTTCATTGCATAGCTGGCAGACAAGTGTCAACCATTCCAATATCTACTCCGCAAAAGCATTCCATTTATATGGACAGATAAGTGCAACATGGCTTTTGATAAATTTAAAGAATATTTATTAACAACTCCCGTGTTAATGCCACCTATTGAGGGAAAACCATTGATTCTAAATGTCTCTGAAATGATAAATGCACTTGGGCCATTATTGGCACAAAATGACCATGAAGAAAAAGAAAGAGCCATATATTACATCAGCCACACATTAATTGGATATGAACTCAACTACACAACCATTGAATGGGCATGCCTGGCAGTTGTCTTTGCAGCACAAAAACTAAGACACTATATGCTAAGTCATCAAACACATTTGATAGCAAAGATTGATCCATTAAAATATCTCCTTAGTTGAGCAGCATTGACAAGTCACTTGGCAAAGTGGGTCATGATTTTAAGCGAGTATGACATACAGTATGTGGAGCGCAAGGCTATAAAAGGTCAAGTAATAGAAGATCAACTCACAAATGCACATATCCAAGCCACTCATCCGCTGATAACTGCTTTTCCTGATGAGTCAATCTTTCATGCAAAACTAGCTTTACCATGGAAACTATACTTTGATGGGTCCCACACTGGACACGACTCAGGAGCGGGCATATTCTTTATCACACCACAAGGGGATTCAATTCCTAAATCATTTCGGATCGGTTTCCCTTGTACAAATAATATTGCATAATATGAGGCATTGGTCACAGGTCTCAAGATAGCAACCCAATGGAAAATTCAGATAATCCTTGTATTTGGGGATTCTCAATTAGTCATCAACCAAGTGAATGATGACTATGACACAAAAGATGAAAATTTGCTCCCTTACAAGCACATGGTGAATAGTTTCATAATGTACTTCAAAATGATTGCATTTGAACAAATCCCAAGAACAAAAAATAAGGCAGCTGATGCAATGGCTACCATTAAATCTCTTTTAGACATGCCTAAGAATGTATCACAGTTTGAATTCTTAGTGGAACAACTTTTGATGCTTGCATATGATATTCCAGAGTCAACAATGGTGTGTGAGATTGTTGGTCCTAGTTTGCCTTGGTACCATGATATATACAACTCTCTTAAATCCCAGATCCTCCCACCCAACCTATCCAACAACCAACAAAAATCCTTTGTCAAAAAAGTAGTCAGACATACCATCGTGAGTGACTTTATACCGCCATGGCTTTGACAACACCTTTCTTCACTGTCTCAACACTAATGAAGCCCAAACGAATTTATGAGAAGTACATGATGGTATATGTGGATCTCATTCGAGTGGTACAACCTTAGCTAGGAAGGTCACTAGGCTGGGGTGGTCGACATTGCAAAAAGATGCTCTTCAGTTTGTCAGAACATGTCAGAAATTCCAAGTGCACAGTGATCTGATTCACACACCTGCACAAGAATTGAGACCTATCACTTCTCCATGGCCTTTCACACAATGGGGACTCGACCTCATGGGTAAGATCCATCCATCCTCTTCAAATGGCCATAAATTCATAATAACCGCCACTGAGTATTTCACTAAGTGGATTTAAGTCATCCCTCTCACCTACATCACCAGTAAACAAATATCCAAGTGCATCCTAAATTACATCATTTGCCGGTATGGTGTCCCACAATTCATCATCATAGATAACGGCAGTCCATTCAAAAATCGGGACGTTCATGAACTCTGTGAGCGATTCCACATCCAACACCATTTTTCCACCCCATACTACCCACAAGGTAATGACCAACCTGAGGTGTCCAACAAAACAATTCTTCACATTCTGAAGAAGTCCGTCAACGATCCTGGCTGAGATTGGCACCTATAACTTAATCCTACTTTATGGGCCTATCGTACCAGTATCCACACCCCCACTGGAGCCACTCCATTTTCCTCGGTCTATGGATCTAAGGCCATATTACCCATCAAGGTCAAAATTCCTTCTCTTCGAGTCTCTTTGAAAGGAATGATTGATGATGAAGGGTATAGGCATACTCACCTACATGAGCTGGAAATGCTACAAGAAAGACGGAAAAATGCCTTAAATCATCTGTAGGCATATCAAAATTGTCTCTGCAGAAGTTATAACAAAAGAATCATGGTGAGAAATTTTGAAATTGGTGAATTGGTTCTCATGCAGAATCCCAGAAATCAGGCGGACCGGGAAAAGCCTAGTAAGTTTGAGGCTAATTTGCTTGGTCCTTATATCATTACTATCACATTTGGTTCTAGAGCTTATCAGTTGGCCACACCTGATGGAGAATAGTTGATAGAACCTATTAATATTTTACACTTGAGAAATTTCTACACATAGCATCAGAGAGCCTGGGCTAAAAACCTACAAAATACAAAAAAAATGGAAAATACAAAAAATTGTCCATTGATGAAAACCTAGAAAATAGGCGTCTTGGTGACACCAAAAAAAAATTAAAAAATGACAAAAATAGTAAAAAGAAATGAATTCATCGAATAGTGAAATCCTGGCAAATAGGAGCTTTAGATAGGTACCATGGTGAAAACATGGAAAACAGGCGCCATGCATAGTCAATCATTGCTTCACCATCTACTATCTTTCAAGTCAACCTTTATCCATTTGTCATAATCACAAAGGCCTAACACATTCACGACATCCATCCTAAGTCCTGTCAATTCTGACCATGGTTAACATTTGGTTGACATCATTCCTGACATATCCTTGCCTTTGCCTTGCATCTACCTATCTCCATTTCATTTGAACTCGAATACTCCCCACTCTGTCTAGGGTCAAGACCTTTATCATGCAACTGCAGTGGGTACCGCACATGATCCTACATTCTTAAAAGTCTCGAAAAAATCATAAAAATCTGAAAAAGTCCTGAAAAAATCATAAAAATCTGAAAAAGTCTTGAAAAAAACATAAAAATTTGAAAAAGTCCTGAAAAAATCACAAAAATCTTAAAAAGTCCTCAAAAAATACAAAAATATCCAAATCAATGTCAAAATCCAAAAACAAAGTCAAATCTGATCAATCCAATCAGTCCTATCAAAATCAATATTTCATCCATGTTTGAACTACGTTGTCTCTGCACATTTTCCACGTAGGCAAGATTCATCTTTGAATCCCCGATACATTATGTCAGTCCTCCTAGGTTTATCACAAACTAAATCATGATTCAATCTTATGTACTTTGGACAACGTCATTGGTCATATCGAACTACAAGGTCTCTGAGTGCACGACGTAGGCAAGGCCATCAATCGATGGACCCCAAAGGCCACACTAGGTCAGTCCATTAGGTTTCACAGCACAACATTGTCACACACATCAAGCTATCTTCAAATCAAGTGAATCTTATGTCAATCTGGAATTATCAACCTATTGGCAATTTGTTTCATCAAAAATTTTTAGTCAATTCAGCATGTCAGCAATGACATATAGTCAAAATCACATCAAGGCAATTTATCATGACAAAACTTTGAGTTCATCTTCAAGATATGTCGTTCTGAAAAGCAACTCTTATCACTTCTTTATGCTTTTCGATGTGTCCTTCCTAAGCATCATCATCATCATCGGGCATTTTGATGGATTCTCCTCAACTCTGAGAATCGATCTCATAAATATCAACATCATTCAAGATGTGTCCTTCCTAAATTTGAAATCGCTCGACATTCAACAAAACCCAACATTAAAACACTTGGCAAACACCTGGAAAACTTTTTTTTTTGTCTTTTGATGATTATCAAGATATTAGTTCCTTATGTCTTAGGAACAACGACATATCATGATGATTATCCTTGTCTGTGTATCACTCTACTATTAGCTTCTCCAGGATGTCCTGACTTCAGGATTTAGAGAAGCAATGACATAGTACGATGATTTTACTGTCTATTTTTTACTATCATGTGGCTAGTTTCTCCACGATGTCCTATCGTCAGGATTTAGAGAAGTAGCAATGTCTCATGATTAGTTTGGTTTTTCTGGAGGTTGGTCATGATAAGTGGCTAGGGGAAATTGTGTTCCTTGCACACTATTGATCTATGTCATATCATAGTGTTTGTTGACCATCATGACATTTTCGCCCAACGATGATTAAAGAGCAACAACTAGAATAACACTATAGCAAAGTTTTGAAGGATTTTTAATTTTCCGCACTAACATGCATATCTTTCTTCACACTAACATCTGTCTTCGTCTTCTCTTATATGGTTCTCAGATGATATCCTATGACATACAAAAACAAAGTGGCATACATGATGGCATTCACATCTGCATAAATCAAATATCATAATTCACATTGCATAAACACCATCATGTACATCCATTCATAAAAACATCATTTGCATCAAGATATCACATCATTATCACATTGCATATGGTATCCATACATCTCATATAATAAAAGCATCACATAAACATTGCATAAAACATGAGAACACCATAACACATAACATCATATAGGTCACATCAAAAGAGCATCGCATATATATACAATCTAAAAAAAATGTCATGTCACAGGATAGAGTCATATAACATCCCAAAAATAGAGCTCGCAGGCTCGAATATGAAAATACAAATGTCTACCAAACAAGTCCTAGGATGGCCCTCCTCCATCCCGTGGAGGTTAACTAGGAGGTAACTGTGACTGATCCATCAAATGGAATGTGACCTGGATAGGTGTCCTCTCCTATGTCTCACTCTGGGATCCTGTGGGATTAGTAACATGAGGCTGGCTCTGCTCTGCCTGGTGTCCTAATGACATTGATTTGTGCCCATGCTCTGATATGTGTCCATGCTCTGACCTATGACTATGACCTGATGAATGCCTATGAGAGCTATGAGATATGTGGCTTGATGACTACCCTGATGTAGTAGACCCTCCAGCACTGGTGTAACTGCTATTGTGAGACCTGCTACTGTGTGTCCGGCTACCACAACCTGTCCTATTGTAGGATCAGGACAACCCTGGGTCCCATCTATCTGGTGGAACAACCTGCTCATACAACACCATGTATCAGCCACTTCTCTCTGCCATCCTGGCTAACTCCTGAGCCATATCTCCTGTCGGTCCAGAGCACAACTCCATAAACTTGGTCACCCATCGATCTGACTCCTAATGTTGAAGTATGGTCGGATCTCTCTCAACCCGGGTGACCTCTAACTCTGCTGCTAAAGCCTTGTTCTGAGACAAGGCCGCATCAATTCTACTCTATAGGTCTATGATCCACTGACCAACAATAGCATCTAAAGGAAAAATGGGTGATTTATCACCCTCATCATCTTCAGAGATCATGCACTCCCGCAATCGATAATCTATCTCATCCTCCTCCTCCTCCTCCTCATCTCTCTCCTTCTCGACTCAGACCTCCTCCACATCTATGTCAAGAGGATGTCCCCCAACAAGTGGATCCTCCTCTACTCGCTCCTCCACCACCACCTCCACCTCCACCTCCTCCTCGCCACCTCTGACCTCTTCAGCCCTCGCCTCTGGCTCTCGCTCCTCCCCCTCCTCCTGAATATGTGACAAAGGTACACCACCCACTCTCTACCTAACTCTCCTAGGCTGCCTCTGCCCTCGGTCATCTCTCCTCCTCCTGGCACCCCAACCATCTCCCCCACCTCCTCCATCTCCACCTCCTCCGTTATCTCCTCCACCTCCCCCACCTCCTCCATCTCCCCCATCTCTGCCTCCTACTCCCCTACCTCCGTATCTACCCCTGGCACCTCTGCCATCCCTTCCTACATCTCTATCACCCCGGCCTCTCCTCGAAATCTGTGGAATGATTGACCTCCGATCTACAGGCAGTGGAACATCAGGTACTGGCAAAGGGATAGGCCTATGAACCTGCCACCAAATGTCAAACTCGACAAATGTCCCTGGTTGGACCCCCTCTCCATGCCCACTGAATTGCCACCAGGCTATCAACCTATTGCTCTGCTACTGTCATTAATATGGGTGGCCCCCACATGGTCTCCCTAGAAGACCGAGCATACTCTATTGTCCCTACTCGCTCATACTGCTGCTCCCCAAACTGTCATAGTACCCACTGGGGCAGGTACATCTCGATGATCCGTTGGGTCTAAATAGAATGACTGATCAAATACGTGAATTGTCTACAAAAGGACAAGTGGCCATCCTCATCTGACCACTCTGCACAATCTCTATAGGGTCTCTAGACAAAGCTGATCATCGTATCAATCTGATGACACTAGTACCTAGTATCTCCCACGTGAGTCTGACTCACCAATCCCATGTATAATTAAATGTAAGGCATCCCATCACCTAGCTGTTGAATCTACACCGGTGGTTGAAATACGAGAATGCGCTCCCATACCCAAATCATCAGGAGGGTAGTGCCGCAACTGATACTGTGCCCCCAATGATAGACAACCTCATGTAATTGGTGTTACAACATGGCCAACAAGCATGGCCCCTAAGCGAACACAATCCTCTGTCCCCACATCCAAACAAGAACATCCCCCCATCTAATGGAAAATCTGTGACCACGACGATCTGGGATCAATAATCCGGTGATCAAGGTCATAAGCATGGCATTGAATCTAGGAAACTGATCAGCTACAATGTCCCAACCGATCTCCTAACCATCCAGGTCTAAATGAGCACCATCAACACCCTCATACATCTCAAACAGGACCTGTCACCCTCGGTGCGGATCATAGACCACCCTCTCTCTGCTAATCGGAATCTGGAGAATACGATACATGTCCTCCAAAGTCACTGTCCCCTCTCCAGTAGGCAGGTGAAACGAGCAGGTCTCAGAATGCCACCTCTCGCAAAGAGCTGTAAGAAAACCTTTGTTTTCTCGAATAACAAGCATGTAGGTAACATGGTGCAAGCCTAAGGCCATCAATCTCTATCTTTGTCTATCACTGAGACGATCTTTGAAAGCATAGGTTGTTGGGCGGAACTCCCGGGTATAAATGGGCTGAAACCGACTCTGCACAAGGAAATGCCAAGGATTAGCACATATTGAGCAACATTACAGAAAGTTTACTACTACTAGAAAATCAAGGGTACATAAAGGATATCCTAGGCAAGGTCAACAAAAGTCAACTTTGGTCAACTGCAATTGCGTCGCGTTGACCACAAATGCATCAAAAGATTTCAATTACAGGTCTTCGCATGAAAAATGTGTTGCAATATGTCAAATGCATCGTTTTGACCAGCAAATGCGCAATCTAACAGCAAATGCATCATTGTAGAAAGCAAATGTGCTATCCAATAACGAATATGTCATTGTAGATAGCGAATGCATGATCTAACAACAAATGCATCATTCGACTTTTCAATTGCGTTACAAAATGTCAAATGCGTCGCAAAAACATTAATTGCGTCGGAATATTTCGATTGCATCATTTCAACTTGTGAATGTGCAACCGCACAAAAATTCTAGCTTACCCATGGCACTTGCGTCCCGACGCAGGCCAATGTGGCGAACGCGAAGGCATTTGCGGCTTTCACGATAGCATTTGCGTCGCACCGCATTTTTTTACCACCCATTCAACCCTAATAAATGCATTAAAATTAAAATTTGACAAGTTGGATAGGGTACTTACCAGTGCCTCTGCGCCCTCGGGTCATCGGAATGTATGCACATGATATCCATGTTGTGTAGTCGTAGGAATCACCATCGTCGCTCAGAGCTCTGGTTTCTAAATTTCCTAAATGAGTAAATGACATTTGATTTGAACTTTTCAACCTATTTATAGGCTGAAAATTAGGGTTTTGACCTAATAGGTTATACTGGAGGCTCATTTGACCACCTTTGACTAGCATTTTGGCTAGCTTAGCGTTCTCCATTTTCAAATTGTTCGTGCCATTACTTATCTCATCATTGATTGAGCTAATCAAGATATTTTCCAAATTTCTCTGACCCCAGCTTGAAATTCAAATATTTTCCCGAGGGGGCATAGACACTCCATACCTTGACTGGGGCATATTTTGGACTTATTTTCTTTGCCACAATGCGACAAGATGCATTATGACAAAGAGGAGCAAATGTAGACACCTAAAAATGACTTAGGCCTGCAACCAATATTTTACCACCTTTCATCATAACATGATTATAACATTTTAATTATGTTTCTTACCCACATTCAACTATTATTTAAATAATTTATAATTATTTAATTAATTCACAATATCTCTCATTCTTCATGATTATTAAAAAAATAAATCGTGTTAATTTATTTAATATGTCACTAACTATCAAAGTCTTCTAATAATTAAATAAAGTCATCTTATTTATTTAATTAAATCTTTATCATTAATGTCCTCCTAATTATTAAATAAATATATTTAAAATATATTGATTTAATATGTCACTAATTCCTAAATCCTCTTAATTAAATAGATTTGATCATTTATTTAATTAATTAACTACTTCTTCTAAATTAAATAATTATTTGTAATTATTTAATTATGGCATGTGACACTTTTATATTTTGAAATAAAACAAATCATTTAAAAATATCTCACATGGTTAACTGATTCTCAATTTAGTAATTAATTTCAAAAATCAATTACAAATTACCTCACAAAATCTTTATTTTCAATTAATTTAATTCAAAAGGGAAATATTCTTCTACAAATCAAGTAATTTCTAAAATTACTGATTTTCTTAAATCTCATTCTGTTGTCTTCTGATTTTTACTAATTTCATCTCAACTGTCACATTCAATCCTGATTTAATTCATTTAATTAAATCTCATTCACACATATGGGTATTTTTCCCTAACCCTAAATGAGAGTTGCCTTATTGAATCTTCACCTTTGATTATAGGGCATTCCTCAAATCTCTCATATTGTCTGTCCATTCAAGATTGCATTTTCTATAAAATGACAATCTTGATCTCATTTTCATATCCATGATCATTTGTTTAATCTACTTTTAATATAGGCATTCTTCATATCTTAGACTTTTATTTACTATTTGCATATTAGGATTGAGTTTCTAGTTTGCATATTAGTTCATTTTCATAAATCCTTCAAAAGCTTTTGTTGACGCTAGGCTTATAGAGTTGCTCATACACAAATCTAAGGGCATCAATCATTCCAAAGCTTGAGGAGGTGCAATGGAAGTCAACCATGGAATACTAGATGGGTGAGATCTTTTCAGTTTTCCTCCATTTATTTATTATTCCTTTGCATTCTATTGTTTGATATGTTATTAACTTGCAGGTATTACTAATCATTGATTTAATCTTGCAGAAACATTTTTATATCATTACATTGGTGAACCCGATGTTCTAACACGACATTTTGTAGGTTCCGTACGGCTTCAATTTTTTAATTTTTTTTGCAACTTCAGGGTACGAAATGATGCATTTGAAGGCCTAAATGACACAATCGATCTGTCGCATTGCATTTGGGATCGCGAGTGACACAATCCCTCTATCACAACGCATACGATCCTTCAAACGACGCATTTGACACAATGCAATGCATCTGAGAGAAACCGAGCCGCATCCGCTTTGCTGAGCTACAGGTAACTAGTGATAATTTTTTTTTTTTCTAGTTGTTGTTGTAATCTGGATCCAACGCATCCGCGACCAGAAGTTGATTTTTAAATTTTTTTTTTTTTTTTTTTTTTGTATTTAAAAAGAACCAACCCTAGGATAGACACATTAATTGGAATTTATCAATCCTAGGATATACATCTAATTTAATGGGAATTTATCAATCCTAGGGTAGTCACCACACTTTTCTTTTTGGTTAACAATGAACACCATGTTCTTGTGAAGCAATATCTTCACCTAGAATAGAAAATGTTTATTTGGGTTTAAAATTGAACAAACTTTCTTTTTGTGTTTGATTGGATAATAGGCATATGCTCTCCCCTTTACTCGGTGATCAAAAAGCCAGACCTATCCATTTTTTTATACTTATGCATTTTATGTTCTCTTACAATCCTTAAAAGGTCTGCCGTAGTGGGAAAAAGTACTCACCCTATGGGAACGACCTAAGTGAGAACAACCAAAGCCAGGTTTTCCAACCCACTATAATCAAAAGAAAATTCAGGGAAAGTCCACAATTCGACGGTAGTGTGCAACATAACCATCCCCAAAACCTTTGTTCTAAAGGTTGGGAGGTCTCCTAAGGGAGTTTATCATTTGTCGTGCCGAATGGAAACCCTTACTAAGAACCTAGTGTAGAAGCTAGACACTATTTCCATCACGGTGCAAGGGGAGGGAAGAATCTCCCCCCAAGACACTCACCATAGAATCACCACGGATAGTTTGCTCAGGGGATTCAATATCCACTTCCGTCCCATTGACCCTCCCTTCCACAATTCTCCTCCCCTTTGGGAAAATCTATTTGACAATCATGGTGTATCTTCTCTTGATGCCTCCCTCCCTTGTGATGACACATGTGATGAAACTCTTCCATGCTCTCCTACTAGGGTAGATGGTATGGAACAAGAGAATGAGAAATTTGAAAATCAAATAGACTGCACTCTTACCCATCTCTCTCCTCCCCATCCCATCATTGATCATTCCCCTATTAGTGATGAAGTCACTTTAGAAGAACCAAGCCTTGAATATCATGCACATGAAGAATTTTTTTATTCTAAACTCTCTCCTCCTAAGGTGGATATCATGATACAAGCCAAGGATAACATTAGGGTATGTGTAGGATCATCATGGAAAAAATAGTCCCTTAAGTGGCAATAAAGTTCAGAAAATCAGACTTAGGCAACTTGATGTAAAAATTTGAATAAGTTATCTAAATTATTTTAAAAATATGTATGAATAGAATCTATAGAAAATTGAATGTAGTTTCTAAACTACTAGGTTTATTTTTTATTTTTAAAATCTATTTGTTGAAAATTTTAAATTTCAATGTAGTAGTACTTAAATTTCACAGAAAAAATAAGAAGTAGGTGTATGTCTGACCACCCTAACCACAATAAAATGATAATATTTTTTTATAATATTTTAGATATAAGTAATGTGATACATATTTTTATGTAATTATTTTTCAAGTAAATAATTAATTATGATATTTTTATTACAACTTTTAAAAAATATTAAAACTCATATGTCTGACCACCTTAACTTGGTCAAAACTTCATGAAATTCAATTATTATTTTTTAATCCTCTATTATGTGAAGTATAGAATGTGACGCATGTTTTGGATTCAAATAATGTGATACCGTTTGAAAGCTATAGATTTTTTTCAATGAGCCTATCAATTAGGACTTTAGTCATAATTCAAATAGAAAGTGAATAATAATTATTTATTAAATTCAAAGTAAAGCACAATTTATATGGGTGGAAAGCTGAGAATCTCCTTTAAAAACCCTTTACATTTCATCAATTTTGGGTAAAAACAAAGTCACTAGCCACATGCACCATCATATCACTTAGATATCGCCACTTTTTGGCCAATCATGATCCTGCACATACCCATTAACTCTCCTTCCCAAAGGGATGTTAATATTATTCAACCTCAACTCATCCTTTCCCCACCTTCTCAACCTGAATTCATTCTCTCCCCACCTAAGCCTAATGTGTTGCAGCAATCAAGTCAATATACCATTTTTGATACACATTACAACCACAACGTTCTATATTCTCAATGCCTTTACCTTCATCCCCTCCTATTCTTCTTGCTACCCCTCACTTCAATTCCTCCCTTAGGGAGTATGACCTTTTTGACCAACTAAGGAATACTCCTGCAAAAATATATTTATGGGACCTTATGCAAGCCTTTCCTCACTATCACAAGTTGATGCAAAATGCATTACAAAAAATTCTTGTCCCTTCCAATGCACAAACAAATTACATTGCAGCTATGATCCAAGGCTTAAATTCTGACATTGTTTTCCACCAAAGTGAGCTCCCTCTTTTGAAAGTGCAAAAAAAAATTGAATCCTTCATGATCAATTCTCAATACAGAAGCATAGGGATTAGGTGAACCCTTGTTGATAATGACTCTATTGTCAATGTGTGTTGTTTCAATCTCTTGGATAGGCTCCATATTGATAGATAAACCATGCAACCTTCCTCCTTCTCTCTCACTGGATTTGATAGTATCAGACAAGAGCCGATTGGTGTGATCACTTTACCTCTTACCATTGGAGTGACCACATTAGACACATTAATCCATGTCATAACTAATGATGTATCATCTAAACTCATATTAGGTAGGCCACGGATTCAAGCAATGAATGGTGTGCCTTTCACACTTCATCTCAAGATGAAGTATATCTACAACAACAAAGTGTACACACTTGACATTGATCCTAAACCTTACACTATCCTACACCTTGAACAAAACAAATCCAAACCCTTCACCACTACACCCACAAAATCAGTGGAACCCGTACAACCAAAGTCTTTAGATGATGTTTTGGGTTCCTTAGACTTCTCCCCTCCTTTACTAGGAGACTCCAAGACCAACACCAAAGACAATCCAAAGGGTGACATAGTCTTGTTAACACAAGACTCAGCTAATCATTCAATAGCATCCACCTCAAATCCTTTAGCCACCATTGCAAACAATGACCCCTCACCTAATCCAAAGAAGTTGCAAAAGCTTTATGGAAAATTTTATGAGATCATGAAGCAACTTGGCTGTAAGGGAAAAGGTTGTGGTTCTAATGAACAAGGAATCAAAAACCCTATAGAGCCTAACATACAATCCACACATCATGGTCTTGGATTTTTTCCCTTCATCGAAATTGTCAAATCCTCTCCTCACACCAACTCTATCCCAATTCACCCTTCTAACTCAACCTTCCAAAGTGATCCTTTACAACCAAAAAATGACTCTTTTCTTACATCCAATGTCATCTCACACACTCCTCTCAGAGAGTGTATAATATCTCACAATCTATAGAACCTTGGATAGGTATGACATTCTATACTAAGAAAGATCCTCCCTTATCCCACACCGAAGGATCCTCTTCTCCCCCTAATCAAGAGAACATCTTGCTGAAAATCCTCCAAGATCACTTGATCTCCCTTCCTCCTCATACTCAAAAGAAATGTTCCAACAAATATTCCCTTTATTCCTTCCACTGAGTTCATGGTCATCACACCAATGAGTGTAATGCCTTGAGTAGAAAATCCAACATCTTAAAGATTGTGGTGTTCTTCCATCTATATGGGCACCTCCTTCCTTTAATCGATACCAATTTTCCCTCAACCTTGCATTCCCTCAATCCTTTCAGCTCACTCTTTCTCTGCACTAAGTGGGGGAAAGAGGTTAGTTAGCCCTATTTCCCTCATATATCACTTGATGTTGACTCTTTCGACTTGTCATTAACCTTTCATGAACATATAAGAGCAAGATTGGGATATGGACGACATGTCTTAAGATTGACTAGCATGTGACATACTACCCCTTCTCATGACACAACATAATTCAAAACCATATGACTCAACATAGGGCTTTCTGAATAATCTCTCATGTCCTCTTTTCTTCTCTACTTTAAATAAATTGTTCACAGTATGATGATTCGCAATTCCTTTAAAGTGGGGTCAACCATCACCACTGACAGTTCACTCTAAGATCTTATTTTTCCTTGCAATTCATTCTCTTGAAATCATTACACACAATCTTATTCAGGATTGAGACATCTGCATCTTCCCTCTTTTGCATACAAGATGAGTACACTTTCACTACGCCTCTCTTGACAACATTACGCATAATGTTTCTTAAGATGAGACATCGCACAAACAAATCAAAATCCCTTTGAAAAAACATCACTTTCTTGTGTGGTACCTTATCAAAGTTATCACGAGGTATAACTTTGGTATGGTTAAGAAAGAAGCCCAACTAGTGGCAGGACTTACCCCAAAATCCACCTTTGTGAGTACATACCGACCACATGTATGTTTCTCACCTTTTGCAACTCCTCACCCCATGGACAACTTGATGTTTTGTGGCCCCAAAGTGAGCACATCTCTCTTCATTCTCCTTACTTCAAACCTTGTCCTTGCATGATCATGTATCTTTTCTTGTTGCAATGCATTCACCCTTGGATGTCTTTTGCATTTATTTTGAATTGACTTAGAATCTCAAATCCTTGGGGGCTTGACCACCTCCTTCTTCTTTACCGTTCTTCTTCTTTGTCATTTTTCACCATCTGAATCATGTGGCTACTTTAGTGTAAGATTGAAGAAGGTTCATACTCTCACTAAAGTGGGGGCTAAATGTGTCACCAAAAAGTGTATACCTTGACACTTTTCACTCATTTGGACCTGGCCCTATGATCTTGGATCTCTTTCAACCCATTTTTACCCCTTTCCAAGCCTTGTGAAAAACTGTTGTAAAGTGTTGCAAGACATTTTAGTGCTCTCCTAGGCTTGTCATCACTTAATCAATACATTATTTTTCCAAAATTACCCCTTAATCCTCATATAGGTCTTATCTTAGTGTGTTTTATAGAGACAATCCCCAAGAACATAAATAATAATATTTTAATCTTGAAAAAATAATCAAAAATGCCCAGGTGGACTAGGTCGCTGCCTTGGGTGACCTATTCCCATGTGGCATAGAAATTAAAATTAACTTAAGGGTAAGTGCACCGAGATGGCTCCCAAAAAGGGGACTTAAGTGGACAACATTTTTCTAAAATCAAGAAATACTGACCTTGGACGTGAAATTGAGGATACTTAGACTAAGTTTTTTGACATGGAACAAAAAGAAAGATTCAAGTGCTCTGAGTCTACTTTCTAAACTACAAATTAATTTTGAAAATGGTTGAGATTAAGGGGTTCAAATGAGTAACGTATACAAATTGGTGTTGTTTTGTCAAAAAAACATAACATAGCAACTCTTGTACGACCCTCGTACGGTGAAATTTTTTTTAGTATTTTTAACATTGCAACAGTCAAAAGTTACCTAATAGTATGTAGTTGATGCACAATTTTTTTGATAATTTTCTAATGAATATTTGATTTTTTAGTAATTTGCAAAGTGGACATTATCCTGAAAATAGAATTTTGGCCGTGCTACCCCTACAAATTTTGGAAACTAATTGATTTGTTTTTTTTTTAATTTTTTAAATTTATAGACTGGAGTCTAGTTAATAAAAATGTAATTTATTTGAAAAATTGATGAACGGTTAATTTATAACGAAAAAAATACCAAACACTACTTTTAAAAAAAAAAAGACACACAGATAAAATAAATTATGGATGAAAGAATTAACATTTTTAGAAAGTCAAAAAAATTACATCGTTGGATAGCGAAGAGATAACCCAACATTACCCATGTGCTCAATTTTTTTGATATTAAACCACGTGCAATCCTAACGGTGAGCACAAACTCAATTATGAGAAATATGGTGGATTTTTTAAAAACACATCTTTGGTTGTTGGGAATGCCCCCCAAGCCTTTGGGTTGGTATTCCAAGGAAAATACCAAGCCTAAGGCTCGGGATTTCCCAAAGCAAGATATAATGCGAGCATGTTATAAGGTGCTCACATTATACCTCACTTTTCATATGGTTTTTGCTTTTGTCGGGAACATGTCTACTAGCACATAACGTGAGCGTGTTATAACGTGCTCATGTTATTTTTTACTTTATGTTAAATGCCAATATATTAATGTATGCTCATATATTTTTATGTACATGTATGTCATGTATGTATGTATGCTTGTATGGATGTAGTATTTTATATGTACATATGTATTATGCTTGTACGTATGCATTTATTTATATCTTTACATGAAGGGAGAATGGTGCAGGAGAACCTAGGAAGCACTACGAAGCACTAGGCAATTTGACGACCTAGGATGAAGTTTTGTGTTTTTGATATTTTAAAGGTCATGTTGACCATTGAAATGAGTTAGAGACTTAATAAAATGCTTTGGTCAGGAGCTATCAAGAGTGGAAAAGTTTATGAGGTTAGATACTCATTTTTGTTAGTTTCTAAGGAATTGGGAAAAGTGGCAAAACGGGACATTTTGCACCTTTGCCACTTGGTAACTGACTTGTCCGACCAAAGGGTGTCATAACTACTTGGAGAAAACCTATATAAAGTGTGCCTTGACCTGTAGACTGGTTGAAAGGCATTATAAGTTTTTGTAATTTGAAATTTCATGAATGACAAACGAGGACAGTGAGAAAATTGACTAAATTTATGTGTTTTTGTTCTTGGTATTGTGTTAATAGCATAACCAGACATTGAAATATGTGTGTAATGTGATGTAGTGATCTTCCCAACATTTTTGGTTCTGTAGTTAGTTCGTTTCATCATTTTCAAGCTTTGTTTGAAGTTAATTACTTTCTTTCCACTGTTGTTCTGACTGGTAGACCATCAGAAATGGAGTTCTAGTCCACTTTTCTCTTGAACCTAGTGTATAGAATTTTTGGGATTAGGGCTAGACTCCATGTGTGTACAAATGTTAGAATTAGGAGTAGATAGGAGGCAAGAAAGCACTATGAAAGACTTCTCCTAGGCGGGCTTGACAGTGCTCAGCTAGGAAAGTCAAGAAGTGTAAAACACTTGGCTTGTAGGGGTGGCCTTTCCCTGATAAACCATGTGGTAGAAAGATGGGTTGAGTTCTTGCATAGGTTTTGGAACAAGGAGGAGGCTTCATCAGTCTGTTAGAGTCGAGAACAAAATAACAGTCCACTATGTGGTCAGAAAAACCTAAAGAAGAGACCAATTTTGCAAACCTTAAAAGACTGACCTGTGTACGGATAGTCAAGGGTTAAGAGCTTTGAAATCTTGAAGTGGTAGGCATCAGGGCTAAGAATCCATAGAAAATATTTTGGGTTCATTGGATAAATTAGGAGAGTTACTTCATTCTCTCGGAGGAAAGGCCTAATTTGGGAAGCCTAGAACTAAGGAACTAAAACCCTAGGTGAGGGTTTGGAGGTAGCGAATGGCAAATGGAGTATGGGGAACTGTCAAGAACCCTAGGAAGATGATTAGAAACCCTTGGAATCATATCAACACCCCCTACAAAGATGAATTGAGTCATTTGAGAGGATTAGTCTTTAGGGAAGATTGGAAGGTAGTGCACCAAGTTTGACCTGGCAAGTTGTTTTGACATGATAGTAGGGTTGGCCAAAAGAACCAAGGGCACCTAGATAAGATGAAGGTCCTATAGGTTTAGTTGGTGTAGAAAGACACCAAGGAGATCTTGCAAGCAAGGATCCAGAGCATGGAACAGTGAGTGTTCCATCCAACTCTTACCCTATCAGATTGGTATCAGAGCAAGTTAAAGATTTGGGATTGAATTTTATATGTCAGACCTTGAATCTAGTGGTTCCACAACCATGGTGACCAACATTAAATTGGAAAATAAGGTTAAAGATCAAGAGGAGGATAATAGGAGGTTGAGAGAAAGACTAGCTCAGTTGGAGCAAGCATTGAACAATGTGCAAATCAAGGCCGATGAGGTCAGTGATAGATTGGAGGGTAGGGAACCAAAGATTGAAGAGGTTGCAGAGGAAGACAGGACCCCTGAACCTGACCTTGTTCTGCAAGAGGAGCCTTTCTTAAAGGCATTGAAAGCTTTGAGTGGGAAGGCACTTGAAGGTTGACCTAGTCCTGGATTGGATAGAAGGCATGGAAAACCATTTTGAATGTGATGGAGTCACTGAAGCATAGAAGGTGAAGGTGGCCATGTCTAGATTGAGAGGATCTGCCTTCACATGGTGGAAATTCATTCACACCGAGAGGGAAATGGAAGGCAAGAGGCCTATTTCAACTTGGAAAGGTATGGTCGTAAAAGTGAGAGAAGCTTACATACCAGAGGACTATGAGATTCAGTTACACAAGAAGAGGCAAAGCTTGAGGCAAAGAGACCAGGATGTGAACACCTATACTCAAGAGTTTCAACAACTTTGTATGAGGTCCAATGTGTCAGAAGATGAAAGTCTCAAAGTAGCTAGGTATCTGAATGATTTGAAGTAGAACATCCAAGAAGAGATGACTCTTCTAAGTCCTAAGACAGTGCATCAGTGCTATCAATTAGCCAACAAGATTGAGGAAAGAAGCAAGAGGAAACATGATTAGGCTTCTAAGAGTAGAGGCAAAGGCAGAGATCAAAGAGGACATAGAGGTGGCTACCAAGGTAGAGGAAATGAGCAAAGAAACCAAGGTGAATATAAACTCATAGAGAATGGAGGTGAAACATCTTCTAGAGGAGGTTATGGAAGAGGTAGAGGTTCCCAAGGAGGATCAAATAGGGGAAGAGGAGCAGGAAGAAGCAATTCATACTTTGCTACCATGAAATGCTACCATTGTGGTCAAGTAGGCCATCCAGCCTATAGGTGCCCGAAGAAAGCATCATCTTCAAATGCTGAGAAGAGGGTGGCATATGCACAAGAGGACAATATGAGCATCAAATCACCTGAGATCAGTCATATTGAATTTGAAATGGGAGAGAATCTGATGTTTAGGAGAGTTATGATCAGACAACCGGTCAAGGAAGAACCAAAACAAAGAAGAGCTCTATTTAGAGTGAGGTGCAATATACTTGGTAAAGTATGCAATGTCATTGCAGATTCAGGTTCAATAGATAATATTATCTCAGAAGAGGCAGTAAAGAAGCTCAAATTAGAGAATGTACCCCACACCAACCCCTACAAAGTGACTTGGTTAAACAAAGGGTAGAGTGTTCTTGTCAATGAACAAGTAATGATGGAGTTCTCTATTGGAGGGTACATGGACAAGCTAGTTTGTGATGTATTTCCCATGGATGCATGTCCTCTACTACTGGGCAGACCATGACAATATGACAGGAGTGCCATGTATGATGGAAAGGAGAATACTATTTCATTTAAGAAGGATTGGAAGACCTTTAAGTTGCAGTGACTATCAGAAGAGGATGATGGATAGTCAAAGACACCAAGTGTTCTACTAAGTAGTGGGAAGGAGTTCCTTAACACCCTACATGAAGGAGGAGAAGGATATGTAGTCTTGTTGCAATCCAAAGAGGAAGATAAGACTAAAAAACTAGTCATTCCCAAAGTAGTCCAGAATTTTCTTGAAATGTATAAAGACATAGTAAGTGATGGTACACCTACAACTTCACCTCCTAAAAGGGCCATTAGTCATCAGATTGACTTCATACCTGGAGCATCATTGCCTAACAAATCAGCATATAAGCTTACACCATATCAGAATCTAGAGGTAGCTAGACAAGTGCAAGAGTTGTTGGATCAAGGATTGATTAGGAAGAGCATCAACCCATGTGCAGTACCAGTGGTCTTAGCAACTAAGAAAGGAGGCAAGTGGAGATTATGTACTGATTCCAGAGCAATAAATAGGATCACAATCAAATATAGATTCCCTATTCCAAGGATACCATCATATCAGAATCAAGGATGGAGATGAGTGGAAAACAACATTCAAGACAACAGATGGGTTGTATGAGTGGAGATTTATGCCATTTGGCGTCTCTAATGACCCTAGTACATTCATGAGGCTCATGAATGAAGTGCTCAAAGAATTTACAGGGTTATTTGTGGTGGTGTATCTGGATGATATACTTATTTTTGGCAAGACAGTAGAAGAACACCTTAAACAAGTGGAGATGGCTCTCAAAACATTACAAGAGGAGAAGCTAGCCATCAACCTAGAGAAATTTGAGCTTTTCAAACAAGAACTTGTATATCTGGGTTTTGTAGTGTCTCAAGGATCACTGAAAATGGATCCAAGTAAGGTGGAAGCCATCCTAAACTGACCTACACCAACTATAGGAACGAAGGTGAGAATTTTCCATGTATTAGCTCAATTTTATAGGAAACTTATAAGGAACTTTAGTGGTATATGTGCACTAGTCCTAGAGATAATCAAGGGTGGTTTGAAAAATAAGTTTGTATGGACTCAAGAGGTTGAGAAAGGATTTGAGAAACTAAAACAAGAGGTGGCAACTCAACCTATTATCTTATTGCCAAGCTTTGACAAATAGGAGGAGTGCTTAGTCAAGAGGGCAGGCCCATAGCTTTCTTCAATGAAAAGCTCAATGAAGCCAATAAGAAGTATTCTACTTATGATCTAGAACTGTACACTTTGGTTCAGTCACTTAGGAAGTGGAGACATTACCTTCTACCCAAGGAGTTTGTGGTCTTTACAGATAATCAAGCACTTAGTTATATCAACACCGAGGAGAAGTTGAGCAATAGACACTTGAAGTGGATGGAGTACATCCAAGCTTTTACTTTCACCATCAAGCACAAGAAGGGACAAATGAACAAGGTAGCAGATGCATTGAGTAGAAGATTGTTGACAATCCAAGAAATACAGATCAAGAGTATTGGAATAGAGTGTTTCAGAGATCTCTATGGGGAGGATGAAGATTTCTCAGAGGCCTACAAGGTATGTTCTAACTTTGAGAATCATTTTCATAGCCAATACTTAGAGTATACTTTGCAAAGTGGATTTTTGTTTAAAGGGAATCAACTATGTGTTCCAAAAGGGTCAATGAGAGAAAACCTCATTCAAGAAAAGCATAATGGTAGTCTTAGTGGACATTTTGGAATTAATAAGACAATAGAACTAGTGCAAAGGTTCTACTATTGGCCTAAGTTGGCAAGAGATGTCAGGAGGTATGTGGAGCAATGTGTTGTGTGTATGAAAGCTAAGGGAGGAGCTAGCAATGTTGGTCTATATCAACCCTTGCCCATTCCTAACAGACCATGGGAGTGTGTGAACATGGATTTTGTGGTAGGAATTCTTAAGACCAAGATTGGTTTTGATAGTTTGTATGTAGTGGTGGACAGATTCAACAAGATGAGTCACTTTATTCCTTGTAAAATTGCTCATGATGCTAGCTATATAGCTCAACTTTTCTTCAAGGAGATTGTTAGGATCCATTGCTTTCCTTTAAGTATTATTTCAGATAGGGATGTTAAATTCATGATTCAAATTTGGAAGACTCTATGGAGTAGATTGGGTACCAACATATCTTTTGGATCAGCCTACCATCCTCAGAACGATGGTCAAATAGAGGTGGTTAACATGGTGCTAGGTAACCTTCTAAGGTGCCTAACTAAAGAATATGGACAGACATGGGATATGGTTATCTCACAAGCTGAGTATGCTTATAATGATATTGTCAACCACACCACAGGGAAGAGTCCATTTGAGATTGTGTATGGGATGCACCCAAGGGGTATATGTGAGCTCAGGGATCTAGGAGTGATGGAGAATAGGAGTAGAAATGCTGAAGACTTCACTCAAACCATGAAAGAGATTCAAGAGCAAGTAAAGAAGACAGTCACCGAGGTTACACAAAAGTTGAAGGACAAGGTAGACATGTCAAGAAAAGACTTACAATTTGTAGTAGGAGACTTTGTCATGGTTCACCTTAACAAATCAAGGTTGCAGAAGGGAATTTCAACCAAGTTGCAAATGAAAAGAGTAGGACCATGAAAGATATTAGCCAACTATGGAAACAATGCATGCAAGGTGGAGTTACCTTCAGCTTTGGGAATTTCACCAGTTTTCAATATTGCGGATTTGATCAAATTCAATGGATTAGTCAACGACTTAGCTCAGAATAGTAGGGAGATATTCAAGGATGTTAGTAACATACCCCTACCTACTCTAGACAAGCAACAAGCTGAAAGAATCTTGGAGTCAAGAGTGTAAAAGTCAACAAGGCATAAGGTATACATGGAGCATCTTGTCAAGTGGAAGAACAAGCATGAATCTAAAGCTACATGGGTACAAGAAGATCAGTTCAAGAATCATGGAATTGATATTTCTTTTATCCCTCCTTCCATTCCTTCTTGTTTGGCAGAGAGGGGGAGAATGGTGCAGGAGCACCTAGGAAGCACTAGGAAGCACTAGGCAATTTGAGGACCTAGGATGAAGTTTTGTGTTTTTGATATTTTAAAGGTCATGTTGACCATTGAAATGAGTTAGAGACTTAATAAAATTATTTGGTCGGGATATATCAGGAGTGGAAAAGTTTATGAGGTTAGACACTCATTTTTGTTAGTTTCTAAGGAATTGGGAAAATTGGCAAAATGGGACATTTTGCACCTTTTCCACTTGGTAACTGACTTGTTCGACCAAAGGGAGTCATAAATACTTGGGGAAAACCTATATAAGGTATGCCTCTACCTATAGACTAGTTTGAAGGCATTAGAAGTTTTTGTAATTTGAAATTTCATGAATGACAAACAAGGACAGTGAGAAAATTGACTAAATTCATGTGTTTTTGTTCTTGGTATTGTGTTAATGGAATAACCAGACATTGACATACGTGTGTGATGTGATGTAGTGATCTTCCAAACATTGTTGGTTCTGTAGTTAGTTTTTTTCATAATTTAAAACCTTTGTTTGTAGTTAATTAGTTTCTTTCCATTGATGTTCTCACTAGTAGACCATCAGAAATGGAGTTCTAGTCCACTTTTCTCTTGTACCTGGTGTATGGGCTTTTGGGGATTAGGGCTAGACTCCATGTGTGTACAAATTTTAAAATTAGGAGTAGATAGGAGGCAAGAAAGCACTGTGAAAGACTTCTCCTAGGTGGGCTTGACAATGCCCGGTTAGGAAAGTCAAGAAGTGTAAAACACTTGGCTTGAAAGGGTGGCCTTTCCCTGATAAACCATGTGGTGGAAAGATGGGTGGAGGTCTTGCATAGGTTTTGGAACAAGGAGGAGGCTTCAGTAGTCCATTAGAGTGGAGAACAAAATAACAGTCCACTGTGTGGTTAGAAAAACCTAAAGAAGAGACCAATTTTGCAAACCTTAAAGGACCGACCTATGTACGGATAGTCAAGGGTTAAGACCTTTGAAATCTTGAAGTGGTAGGCATCAGGGCTAAGAATCCATAGAAAATATTTGGGTTTCATTGGAGAAATTAGGAGAATTACTTCATTCTCTCGAAGGAAAGGCCTAATTTGGGAAGCCTAGAACTAGGGAACTAAAACCCTAGGTGAGGGTTTGGAGGTAGCGAATGACAAATGGAGTATGAGGAACTGTCAAGAACCCTAGGAAGATGATTAGAAAACCTTGGAATCATATCAACACCCCCTGCAAAGATGAATTGAGTCATTTGAGAGGATTAGTCTTTAGGGAAGATTGAAGGCTAAGGGAAGATTAGAAGGTAGTGTACCAAGTTTGACTTGGTAAGCTATTTTCACATGATAGTAGGGTTGGCTAGAAGAACCAAGGGCACCTACATAAGATGAAGGTCCTATAGGTTTAGTTGGTGTAGAAAGACACCAAGGAGATCTTGCAAGCAAGGATCCAGAGCATGGAATAGTGAGTGTTCCATCCAACTCTTACCCTATCAGAGAATTTAGAGAGAATCTAGAGAGATGGAGAGGGGGTCGAAATGAGGGTTTAAGAGAGAGGGACTAGGAGAAAAGGGGTTGGATTGAGGGGGGCTTAGCTAGGTAGGTTGGGAGGGATAGAGGGAGGGGGGGGTGGGAGAGAGAGAAGTGAGGGAGAGGGAGACAGAGAGAGGGGGCTGGGAGAGAGAGAATAGAGGGAGAGGGAGAGAGCGAGAGAGGGGGGGAGAGAGAGACAAAGAGAAACAAAGAGTTATGTAGGTAGGGTGCGAAAGGGAGATATTGAGAGTGTGATAGGGAGAGACTTGAGAGATAAGTAGTGAGAGGGAGTGTGAGAGAGAGAGGGAGTTTAAGAGAGATGGATTTTGAGAGAGAGGGAGTGTGAGTGAGAGACCTGAGAGAGGGAGAGGTTGTGAGAGGGAGTGACCTGATAGAGGTAGATAAAGAGGGGGGTGGAGTGAGAGGGATTTATCTAGGTAGGGTTGGAGGGATAGATAGAGAGAGGGGAGAGAGACAAAGAGATAGTTACCTAGGTAGGTTTCAAGAGGGAGAGACCTTAGAGAGAGAGGGGGTGGGTGGAAGAGACATGAGAGAGAGAGAGAGATGCAGTCGAAGAGAGTGGGATGGAGTGGGAGGGACATAAAGAGAGGTGGATAGAGGGTGGTAGGCATTGATTGAACGAGAGCTACATAGAAAGAGGGAGACATAGATAGAGACAATTAGAGAGGGTGGGACGGAGGGAAGGAGGGAGAGGTGAGATGTATAGATAGAAAGAAAGTGATAGGGGTTGAGGGTATAGGGTTGACGGATTAGGGTGGAGGACCTATATGGTTGCTGGTTTCTAGGGTATTGGGGTTTAAGGTTTGAGGGTTGAGGGAAGAGGTTTGATGGTAAAAGGTATTTGGTTGAGGGTATAGGGTTTAGGGTTAAGGGTTTACTTGGTTGAGGGTAGAGGGTTTAGGGTATAGGTTTGAGGGTATATGGTTGAATATTGAGGTTCAGGGTCCAATGTAAGGGGTAGAGGGTTTAGGGTTTAAGGATTGAGGGTTGAGGGATTGAGGGTTGAGGGTTTGAGAATTGAGGGTCGAGTGATTAATGTATAGGGTAAAGGATAGAGGGTTTAAGGGTTGAGGGTTGAAGATTGAGGGTTTAAGGTATAGGGTTGAGGGATTAGTGTTGAGGGTCCAATATATAGGGTAGAGGTTATAGGAGTTGAGATATTAAGGGTTGAGGGATTAGGATTTAGGGTAGAGAGTATTGGGTTGAGCATAGAGGTTAGAGGGTAGAGGGTAGAGGGTAAAGGGTTTAATAGTTTAGGGTTTAAGGGCTAAGGGTTGAGGATCGAGGGTTTAGGGTTGAGTGTTTAAGGGTATAAGGGTTGAGGGTTTAAGGGTCAAGAGGGTTGAGGAATTAGGGTAGAGAGTTTACTAAGTAAATTTAAGGGTTGGGGGATTAGGGTTGAGGGTAGAGGGTAGAGGATTGGCAGTAGAGGGTAGAGGGTTTATGGGTTAGGGTTTAACAGTTTATGGTTTAGCGATGAGGGATTAATAGGTTATAGGGTAGAGGCTATAGGAGTTGAGGGATTAGGATTTAAGAGTTGAGGATTGAGGGATTCAAAGGGTATAGGGGTTGATGGATTAAATTTTAAGGGTTGAGGGATTAAGAGGGTATAGGGGTTGAGGGATTAGGCTTTAATGGTTAAGGGTTTAGGGTTCAAGGATTAAGAGGGTATAGGGGTTGAGGGATTAGGGTTTAAGGGTTGAGGGTTGAGGGTTGAGGATTAAGAAGGTATAGGGATTGAGGGATTAGGGTTTAAGGGTTGAGGGATTAAGAGGGTATACGAGTTGAGGGATTAGGGTATAAGAGTTGAGGGTTGAGGGATTAAGAGGGTATAGTGGATGAGGGATTAGGAGGTTTAAGGGTTGAGGTTCAAGTTAAGAGGTATAGGATTGTGAATTAAGTTTTAGGGTTGAGGTTGAGGGATTAGGATTTGAGGGTTGAGGAATTAAGAGGGTATAGGGGTTGAGGGATTAGCGTTTAAGGGTTGAGGGTTGAGGGTTGACGGATTAAGAGGGTATAGGGGTTGAGGGATTAGGGTTTAAGGGTTGAGGGTTGAGGGTTGATGGATTAAGAAGGTATAAGCGTTGAGGGATTAGGGTTTAAGGGTTGACAGATTAGGGTTTTAGGGTTGTGGATTAAGAGGGTATACGGGTTGAGGGATTAAGGTTTAAGGGTTGAGGGTTGAGGGATTAAGAGGGTATATGGGTTGAGGGATTAGGGTTTGAGGGTTGAGTGTTGAGGGATTAAGAGGGTATAGGGGTTGAGGGATTAGGGTTTAAGGGTTGAGGGTTGAGGGTTCAAGGATTAAGAGGGTATAGGGATAAAGGGATTAAGGTTGAAGGGTTGAGGGTTGAGGGATTAAGAGGGTATAGAGATTGATGGATTAGGGTTTAAGGGTTGATGGTTCAGGGATTAGGGTTTGAGGGTTGAGGGATTAAGAGGGTATAGGGGTTGATGGATTAGGTTTTAAGGGTTGAGGATTGAGGGTTGAGGGACTAAGAGGGTATAGGGATTGAGGGATTAGGAGGGTATAGGGGTTGATTGATAAGGGTTTAAGGGTTGAGGGTTAAGGGTTGAGGTATTAAGAGGGTATAGGGAT
>VCHN02000014.1:46193027-46275578 GCA_007115665.2 Sequoiadendron giganteum | reverse complement strand
GGATTGAGGGATTAGAGTTTAAGGATTGAAGGTTGATGGATTAGGGTTTGAGGGTTGAGGGATTAATAGGGTATACGGGTTGAGGGAATAGGGTTTAAGGGTTGAGGGATTAGGGTTTAATGTTTGAGGGACTAAGAGGGTATAAGGGTTGAGGGATTAGTGATTAAGGGTTGAGGGTTGAGGGTTGAGGGATTAAGAGGGTATAGGGATTGAGGGATTATGGTTTAAGGGTTGAGGATTGATGGTTGATGGATTAAGAGGGTATAGAGGTTGAGGGATTAGGGTTTAAGGGTTGAGGGTTGAGGTATTAAGAGGGTATAGGGGTGAAGGGATTAGGGTTTGAGGGTTGAGGGATTAAGAGGGTATAGGGTTTGAGGAATTAGGGTTTAAGGGTTGAGGGTTGAGGGTTCAAGGATTAAGAGGGTATATATGTAGAAGGATTAAGGTTGAAGGGTTGAGGGTTAAGAGATTAAGAGGGTATAGGGATGGAGGCATTAGGGTTTAAGGGTTGAGGGTTGAGGGATTAGGATTTGAGGGTTGAGGGATTAAGAGGGTATAGGGATTGAGGGATTAGCGTTTAAGGGTTGAGGATTGAGGGTCTGAGGGATTAAGAAGGTATAGGGGTTGAGGGATTAGGGTTTAAGGGTTGAGGGTTAAGGGTTGAGGGATTAAGAGGGTATAGGGGTTTAGGGATTAGGGTTTAAAGGTTGAAGGTTGAGGATTGACGAATTAAGAGGGTATAGGGATTGAGGGATTAGGGTTTAAGGGTTGAGGGCTGACAGATTAAGAGGGTATAGGGTTGAGGGATTAGGGTTTAAGGGTTGAGGGTTGAGTGTTGAGGGATTAAGAGGGTATAGGTATTTAGGGATTAGGATTTAAGGGTTGAGGGTTGAGGGATTAGGGTTTGAGTGTTGAGGGATTAAGAGGGAATAGGGGTTGAGGGATTAGGGTTTAAGGGTTGAGGGTTGACAGATTAAGAGGGTATAGGGGTTGAGGGATTAGGTTTTGATGGTTGAGGGTTGAGGGATTAGGGTTTAAGGATTGAGGATTGAGGGTTGAGGGAATAAGAGGGTATAGGGGTTGAGGGATTAGGGTTTAAGGGTTGATGGATTAGGGTTTGAGGGTTGAGGCATTAAGAGGGTATAGGACTTGAGGGATTAAGAGGGTATAGGGGTTGAGGGATTAGGGTTTAAGGGTTTAGGGATTAGGGTTTGAGGGTTGAGGGTTGAGGGTTTATGGTTTAGGTTTTAGGGTTTCTCCCACTCTCCCCCTCTCTCCCTCCATCTCTATCTCCCACTCTCCCCCTCTCTCCCTCCCACTCTCTCTTTCTCCCACTCTCCACCACTCTCTCCCACATTATCTTTCTCCCACTCTCACCCTCTCTCCCTCCCTCTCTATCTCCCACTCTCTCGGTCTCCCACTCTCTATTTCTCCCCTTCTCCCACTCTCTCTTTCTCCCACTCTCCCCCTCTCTCCCTCCCACTCTCCCCCACTCTCTCCCACTCAATATTTCTCCCACTCTCTCCCACTCAATCTTTCTCCCACTCTCACAATATCTCTCTCCCTCTCTATCTCCCACTCTCTGCTTCTCCCCTTTTCCCACTCTCACCATCTCTCCCTCCCTCTCTATCTTCCACTCTCTTCTTCTCCCCTTCTCCCTCTCTTTCCCACTCTCCCCCTCGCTCCCTCCCTCTCTACATCCCACTCTCCCCCTCTCTCCCTCCCACTATATCTCCCACTCTCTCTCTCCCTCTCTCTCTATCCCTCTCTCCCTCGCACTCTCTCTTTCTCCCACTCTCCCCTTCTCCCTCCCTTAGTCACTTCCTTTGTCTCTCCCCTCTACCCTCTACCTAAAAGAGGCAGAGGGGTTAGGAAGGAGATACTTGAGAGAGAGAGGGAGGGAGTGGGAGAGAGATAGAGGGAGACATGGTTAAGGGTAGAGGGTAGAGGGTAAAAGGTTTTAAGGTTTAAGGGTTTAGGGTTTAGCCTTAAGGGTAGAGGAGAGAGAGATAGAGGGAGTGATTGAGAAAGAGACCTAATAGAGGGATAGAGGAGAGGGGGTAGGAGGGAGAGGGTTGAGAGAGAGAGAGGAATGGAGGGTGTTGGAGAGAGATAGAGAGAGGGAGGGTTAAGGGTATAGGGTAGTGGGTTTAGGGTTTAAGGGTTAAGGGTTTAGGATTTAGGGTTAAGGGTGGAGGGTCAAAGGGTTTAATGGTTTAGGTTTTTAGGGTTAAGGATAAAGGATTAAGGGTTAAGGGTAGAGGGGAGAAAGATAGAGGGATTGAGTGAGTGAGTGATAGAGACCTAAGAGAGGGAGAGGCGGTAGGAGAGAGAGACTTGGGAGATAGAAAGAGGATGGGATGGTTAAGGGTAGAGGGTAGAGGGTTAAGTGTTTAAGCGTTAAAGGTTTAGGGTTAAGGGTAGAGGGGATAGAGATAGAGGGAGTGAATTAGAGAGAGAAAGAGAATTGAGAGAGATAGAGGGGGTGGGAGGGAGATACTTTAGAGAGAGAGGGAGGGGAGATATATAGACTCTCCCTTATCCCCCTCTCTCTCTCAAGACTCTCCCTCCTACCCCCTCTCTCTCTCTTATGTCTCTCAGTCACTCACTCACTCACTCCCTCTATATCTCTCCCCTCTACACTTAACCCTAAACCCTGAACCCTATTACCTTATCCCGTAAACTCAAAACCCTAAAAACCTCTATAAGATAACCTTAACCCTCTACCCTCTACCCTCTATCTATCTCCCACTCCCTCCCTCCCTATCTCTCTCTATCAATGATCTCCCTCCTACCCCCTCTCCCTCTTCTAGGTCTATCTCTCTCACTCATTCCTTTTATCTCTCTCCCTTCTACCCTTAACCCTTAACCCTACCCTCTACCCTCAGATTCTCTCTCCCACTCCCTCCCCTCTTCCACTATACCTTAACCCTAAACCTTAAAAACTATATACCTCTACCCCTACCCTCTACCCTCTATCTCTCTCCAACTCCCTCCCCCTCTCTCTCTCTCAAATCTCTCCCTACTACCCCCTCTCCCTCTCTCAAGTATATCTCTCTCACTCACTCTCTCTATCTATCTCCCCTCCATCCTTAACTCTTAACCATTAAACCCTCTACCCTTTACCCTCTATCTATCTCAAATTCCCTCCCTCCCTCTCCCTCCCTCTCCCTCTCATTCAAGTCTCTATCTCACTCATTCACTCCTTATATCTCTCTACCCTCTACCCTCTACCCTCTACCCTCTACAATTAACTCTTAACCCTCTACCCTTTATCGCTTTTCTACTCCCTCCCTCTCTCTCTCTCACTAACTCCATATATCTCTCTCCCCTTTAACCTTAAATCTAAACCCTAAACCTTTAGCCCTTAAATACTCTACCCTCTACTTCTCTTTATCTCCTCCCAAGACCTCTTTTTTTTTATCACCTCTCTCTCCATCCCTACCTCTCCCTCTATCTCTTCTTTCATATCTACTTCTTTGTACCTATTTGTCCCTCTATACCTATTTCTATCTCCCTCGTTACCTTATCTCTCTCAATATCTCTACCTTATTTCCCTCTCTCTCTCTCTCTCTAACTCATTCACTCCAATCTATCTACCCTCTACCCTCTACCCTCTACCCTCTACCCTCTATCGCTTTTCCACTCCCTCCCTCTCTCTCTCTTACTAACTCCCTATATTTCTCTCTCCTTTACCCTTAACTCTAAACCCTAAACCCTTATCCCTTAAACCCTTAGCACTTTACCCTCTACTTCTCTTTATCTCCTCCCACCGCTATCTACCTAGACTTCTCTTTGTTTTTTTCTCACCTCTCTCTCCATCCCTACCTCTCCCTCTAACTATTCTTTCATATCTACTTCTCTCTACCTAATTGTCCATGTATACCTATTTGTCTCTCCCTCCTTGCCTCCTCTCTCTCTCTCTCATCTCTACCCTTAAATCCTCTACCCTGTTAGAACCCAAACAAAAATTCATTAAATAACCTGAATGATTTTCCATTTTGAACCTAAATTTTCCATCAATACCCTAAAGGATTTTACTCATTTATATCCACTACTTTCCTATCTTTTCATAATATTTCATTTACTGCCTTACCCCAATTTAATTTCTCATTATTTTCCTTTAAAATTCATTTCTCCCCTTTCTAAAATGCTCATACATTTTATACCTCTACCACTCCCTTAGTGATCACTTCATATCTTATTCACCGCCCAACCGCAGTTTCCCACAAACCATCCCGCGATATAGCGGTAAAGAGTAGTCAAGGAAACCCTTACCGCTGCACCGCGAAGGGTAACATCGAGGTCCATGGTAGAGCGGTAGTAGTTAGAAGGAAGCGGTAATAGTCAACAAAAACAATAGAGAGAAAAGGTGGGTGAAAGGAAGAGAGGGAGAGAGAGAGGGGGAGAAAGAGAGGTGAGATAGAGAGAAGTATAAAGGGTAGGAGAGAGAGGGGGATATAGAGAAAATTAGAGAGGAAGGGAGGGAAGGAGAGAGAAGTGATAGAGAGAACTAGAGAGAGAATATTAGGTATCTCACTCACTCACTCACTCACTCCCTCTCTCTCTCTCTCCCTCTATCTCTCTCCACTACCCTTAACCCTTAACCCTTAAACCCTAAACCCTTAAAAACTCTACCCTCTATCTCTCTCCAAATCCCTTCCCCTCTCTCTCTCAAGTCTCTCCCTCCTACCCCCTCTCCCTCTCTCAAGTCTCTAATGTCTCTCCTTCCCACCCTATCTCCCTCTTTCTCTCTCTCATGTCTCTTCATCCTACCTCATCTTCCTCTCTCTCTTTGTCAAGTCTCCCCCTCCTATACCCTCTCCCTCTCACAGTGACTCCCTCCCTCTCCTACTCACACCATCTCTCCCTCCCTCTCTATCTCCCACTCTCTGCTTCTCCCCTTCTCCCACTCTCTCCCACTCTCCTCCTCTCTCCCTACCACTCTATCTCCCTCTCTCCCACTCTCCCCCTTTCTATATACTAAGAAACCAAATTTCACATAACGCGAGCACGTTTTTTACTCACTAAAATGGTAAAAAACTCTATATACCCATGATTTGAAGGTCCGCAGTCTGCATATTCCCCTGGTTTTGCACGTATTCTAAGAAAAAATAGATTTTTGATGATGATGTGAAGTGTGCAAGCATCTTTTTCACATTCCATCACCTTTTCCATGATCTTTTTACCACCTTTGCATGAAATAGCAAAGTTTCCACATTGAAAGACATATAATATCAATTGAAGTTTGAATTCCATTGAAAACTAATATACAACAGAAGTGTGGAAGGGAAAAAGCTTTTGAATGGGTCAAATTGTTGTGGAGTTTCAAGAAAGAAGAAGCTAAGGCTACATAATTGGGTTGAAATCCTCCATTTGAAAGTGTGGTTTTTAAGGTACATGAAGTCTTTAGACATTTTCTTTCATTCTATTATGGCTTGCTTTCATTTTTGTTTGTCATTATAACCTTTGGTTGTCAATGCACATTTTAAATTACCAAATTATATACATAATTATATACACTTGCCAATTATAGAAATTCAGAACCATTCACCAAAATTCATCCTTTAAGACAACTCCAAGCCTCTCCCATTGCTCCGAAGGGTCCAAACACCTTCCAATACCTCTGCACAAACTGATGCAGTACAAAGGAAGAAATCAACACCTTTCTTGACACACTTATTCAACTATATTTCCCTTCACAAAACATTTGATTCGTATACTCAAATTAGCATTAAGAGTTCCCAATTCCTTAAGGACATTCAAAACTCCTTGAAAATATTGAAAATAACTTATTACAATCAACTAGGTTCCTCAAAACATCAACCAATGATTATGTCATTCACAAGTTGTCTTAAATATTCCATAATGGCACCATTGTTTACAAACAGAAACTATAATTCTTAAGGCACAACCAAACCATTATTTGCTTAATAAATCTTTGTTTGAGTTAGTACAACAAAAATGAAACCTTTCAAAAGTCTTCCCTTACACACAAACTTAGTTCCTTTGTTCACTGTCCACATTACTAGTAGCCAAGCATCTGCAAACTGTCACATGTATCTCCCAAACCATGCACACACTTCAAACTATGATACTCATTTTTTATGCAGAGTTAGGGGACCCAAAACCATTGAAGATGTCAACTTTCCTTAAAAATACATCTAAGAAGATTAAAAAGGCATAATCGACCAATCCCAAAACTCCTCCAAGATAGACAACAAACAAAAACATTATTTCCCACATTTCACCCTTGGAATCTAGTTACTATGCAAAACTAGTTTCTAACCCTTAACTCCAAAAATTTCCAAAACACCAGGAAAATAAAAGAATGATTGTAGCACCAATTTCAGAGTTGAAATACATACCTTAACCCATCACATGATAATTTCTAGGTCTTAGGACCTTACCCACTCAAATAGGCTTCCAATACAAAAACCCCCATTTTTCAAAGCAAAGAGGGAGGGTTTATATAAACTCCTATACCCGAGCCTTCCCAGACCATTCCAAAGCATCAAAAATCTTCAAAATACCTTGCAAAAGGTCAAAATTTCATTACGTAGAACACTCCATCAACACTTTTTCAAAATCACTCCTTGGTTCCTCCAATTCTCATGGAAAAGTGCTTGTTTGAGCTAAGAACCACATATCCTATCATCATTAGTTTCATTTCAAGGAATGTTCAACAATAAAAGACCCTACTCTAACAATGTACATGCCATCACACCAAGAAACAAGTCATAACAGTAGCTGGGATGGTCATTTCATAATTAAATCCTACTCAAACCCTTGACTGGCTTGAAATGAGTAGTTTCAAAAAATTGTCAATTTCTCCCTTCACAAGTAATGTTAAGCCCTCAGAACTGATACATTACAGACTTAAGAAATTTTCATACAATATTATATTATTTTTCTATCAAGGGGAGGTTGTATAGATGCATGCAAGTGCACAAAAGTGCAAAAAAACTAGTGAATTTCTACAAAAGAGCAATTTTTAATCAAAAAAATGGATTTTAAAATCAACAAAAATCCTCCCTTCGAGCCAATGGAGGTTGTTTAAACATTTTTCAATGGCAACCAACTCTCCCCAATTCCTATAACTAACAAACAACCACCTTTGAAAGCTCATATAACCAGTACATGGAAAATCTTTTTAATGACCCTCTTACAACATGAAGATTACCAAAATTGAATCAAATTTCAAAATGGAAGCATAGATTGTCAAGGTGCTCCTACACCACAAACTTATAAAACACTCACAATGCCATTTCATTCATTAGTTTTCAGAATCACCATCATGGTTATTCACTTTTAGTTAGAAAAGTGCTCTGGCCATCCTAGTGCTTCCATTGTTTGTACACATTTGTCTACATGCTAGGTTAACTTTTGTACATGATGATTGTAATTATTATTTAAATGAAGCCTTCAATGACATATATTTGTCAATTATCTTGAATGGATACATTTTTTAGGAACTAATATTCATCTCATTACCATGGTACAGATAAAATTATATGCCATGCAGAACAAAAAGACAAAGAGGAAACTAACAAATGAGGAGAACAAAACCTTGAAAGAAAAGGAGAGAGTTCGGGTGGTGACATATCGTGAAAACAATAAATTGGATACGATTGATGAAAATAACCCGATTGTAGAGGAACCTCAACCATCAAAAAGAGAACGGGAATCGGCAGCACAACAAGCACGAATGAGAAAGTATCGTTGTAAGACAGATTCAAATACCGTAGTCGGAGACACACCCTCTATGACAAGTGAATATGAAGGGACACCATTAAGCACAACCGAATATGGAGGGACACCATATAGCACAAGTGAATATGGATGAACACCATCTACTACAAGTGAATATAGAGGGACACCATGTACTACAAGTGAATATGTTGGACACCATCCAACACATCTCGAGTTGAGTTTACATCATCACTCGAAATTGATGAAGAAGGTATGCCATCATTCCCATGTGAACCTCAAGTTATGTATTCTTCTCCACCCTGGATTGAAGGTATGCAATCTATCCCACCTCAATTAAATATTGATGAAATTCCTAATTTTGAGATGTATGTACCTAAGAGAACACCACCAATAATTTTGCTTAGAAAGCCAAAGTATTTGATTAATATTGACAATGAGATTTTGTAGCACATGGAAGGTAAGATTTCAACACGCACTTGTAGAAGATATGCTAATAAGATTTGGGAACGATTCTTTGAAAGGCTAAATGAGACTACAAGATGTCAACTATTTGTTGAAATGATGTGGGGTGTAAAGTATAGGAACATCATGAAGACTCTTGGGTTGAGAACATCGAATGCATCGAGTGAAGACACTATTGTGAAGAATCTAATCGATGCTTATGAGAGTGTGGGTAAGACCTAACGATCAAAGGATAGTAATGTCACCTGATGTGTCATTACATCGACTTTGGTAAGTTTTCAAACAAAGAGAACTCGCCTAATTAAAAAGACTAGTGAAAAAATGAGAATTAGTAGAAAAAAATTATCAAGAGCCATTCAAAGGCGACAAAGAATTGAGGGAAATGATACAAATGAATTATGGGCATTCTCAGGGAGACTATCACAAAAAGATAAAGAATTTTTTGAAGCCTTCAGAACTCTAATTGAAGAGTATTGGAAGAATAACACAAGGCCATCTTTGAATCAAAGGGATGTGGTAAGAAGGAGAATCAGTAGTCGAAATCGTGAGCCACATCCAAAGAATTTTTTCGATATGACTTGAACCCAATTTTTTTCGGAAATTTGAAAATGATTATTCTCAAATTAGTATTTCTCAAAGATTTTTTGAACTGCTTAAACATTTTTATGTCAATATAAATCACACACGCACTACTTGTTGTTGTAGACTACATATTGAATTTTCTAACCATTACGATGTTTATCATTCTATATGTTTAGATTTGCATACTAATGATGTTTTGGAGGATTGTGGCATAGAAGCCCCACCAAAATCTTCAAGATATTTCTTATCAAAAAAATTCTGTGAAATAGAGGATGGCCAGATATTCTATAGGACAACATGCTTTGATGGTTCATGTGAGCGTTGTGGTGGCTTCCAACGTATGCCAGTATGTCAACATATGGAAAGCACAGATGAGGTGGGACAAAAACTATTAGAGTTCGGGAAGTATAAAACAATGGCATATGCTACAAAAGATGGGTCTCAAGAAAAAGGGTGTGATTTGGTTATTGAGAAGATTCCAGTGTACCAATTTATGACCACATTTCATGACAGTATACTGTCTGAGTATGCAATGCATACCCATAGAGCCCGATGGTTGGACATGCAGTTCAGGCTATCCAAGGACACCTTTCCAATTGGAATCATAGTACTCCTGGTTGACTTTGCAAAGAACTACACTCTATAGCCACAACATGAGGTGCAGTCATAGTATTACAAATCCACACAAGTTTCATTATTTTTGCACATTGCATTCATTCATGCATCTGATAGTATATATGACCAAAGGAAGGTATTGAGGGAGTACCACTTTTACATTTGTGATGATCGCACACATTCTCCAAAGTTTTTGCAAGGTTTCTTCGAGATGTTTTACAATGGTTTTCCTCAGAGGGGCATAGAATATGATCAACATATAATATGGTCTCATAACTATGCAGCACAGTTCAAGAACTTGTGCATGTTCTACTGGTTGTTTAGGATGCATGTCATTATAGGTGTTCAACATATGTGGAAATTTTGTGAGGATGGACATGGAAAGGGGGATAATGATAGTGCAGGAGCATGCGTGAAAAGAGCATTAGCAGGGGAAGAGTTAAAGTATAAAGATAGTGCAAAGTTGACAGATGCAAAATCAATCGTCGAGTGGTGTAATGCTTTGATGGGTCTAGGTAATGAAGGTATGTCTTCTGTTTATAAATTTTTTTAGTTGATGGATGATACTAACATTGCACCATATGAAGATTGTTGTACACTAACAGGATCAAGTGAGGTACACTCTTTCCTTAGCTCAAATTCAGGTTCATGGAGTATCGATACACACAAGATGGCATGCTTTTCTTCTTCATGTACAATGCAAGCCTGGAATAATTGTGAGTCAAGGGAGTGGGTTGAAAAATGGTTCACAAGGTATCTTAGCCCACTTCACATGTATCACCCTCTGACAACATTGGAACTGACATAGATGGAATCATCGACAGACTTTGACCACGTATTAGATCTAGTTCAACCAGGTGATATATCTACTTTCTTAGTTGTTGAAATTCCATATCATTATCTTACTTTGTACTGTATTCATCATGTTGACAAATTTCAAGATATTTTTTGCACATATCAATGCAAGGCATGTTTATACAGTTATTGCAGATGAAGTCAATGAAGAGGGAATAGACTATTACTTTTGTTGCTGTTTTGAGACCAAAAAAAAATTGGAGGCCCCAGTTTTAGATGGAGAAAACATCCAATACCCTATAGGCTCAATTGTGGTTACTGGAACATGGCTTAGAATCTACCCACATTCAAGTGTTAAAAATTGGCTATTTCAGGACTTTGATATGCGTCGTAAGATTCTTCATTACTCGAACCTTGTCGTGGCATCCAATGTTCATTTGACCAAATATGGGGGTAGACCTTTCAACAAGACGTTATGGAAGGTCTGTGAGTTTGACCATGAGGCAATACTTGACACAATAAAGATTAGAGCAGACCCGGATGGTTTGTTGGATTAATTTGTAAGTATATACACATTGGTTCTTATTAATTTATACTTGTATGCACATTAATTTGTTTGATATCAATGCTATCATCTTTTTTTATAGTGATTGGTGTCCCCTTGCAAAAAATGTAGATATATGAGCCATCCAAGAGAATTCCACCCATAAAAGCAATGCAAAATCCTTATTTTGATGCTTGCATGCAATATCTGTAAGTGTCTTCCATTTATTTTTATTTCATTTCCATTTTGGATGCTCTTTCTTTTTCTCTTTTACTTTGAGTATTTTTAAGTAAACTAATAAAAATTGATTGATCTTTCATTGCAAAAAAAGTTGATTTATGAGCCATCGAAGAGAATCTCAGACAAAAAAAGAAACACAACATCCTTATTTTGATGATCTTGAAAAATCTCAATTTTGATTTCAAGCCATTATAAAAGAGTGTGTGAAGCTTAGCGAGGGAATGTCAGGTTACTCATTTGAAGTTAACCTCATAATGAGCACCTATGATGTTAACTCAAATATCATGATGCTTAGAAAATTCTCGTCTAATCTTATTGGATCGCGTTTATCCCCTCTACAAACACCTCTCTCAATTTTGGCTATCTTGGAGTGGTTTTCCCATGGTGACGGATTTTCACTTGATGGAAAAAGCATCAAATGCAAGGAGTGAAAAGTTGCAAAGTGGTGCAACTTTCGTTCTGCAACTCATGTGATCAAACTAACTACTCCAACACATCTGAATAGGTATTTTTATGCTATTCATGGTCCTCTTTCACACTGAAACACGTGGAATCACTCTAAGCTATGTTCCACCGGATCGATCCCTAGAGGGTCCAAAGTGCAAAATGGCTGAAAAATTTAGCATGCTATTACTTGCATACCATTACACTTAGAAAATTCTCATCTAATCCTACAAGAAGGCTTTGGGCCCCTCTAGAAAAACCTCTCTTGGTTTTGGCTATCTCAAAGTGGTTTTCTCGTGGCGACAAATTTTCATTTGATGGAAAAAGTGTCAAATTCAAGTTGTGCAAAGTTGCAAAGTGTTGCAACTTTCACTCTACAACTCGTATGAAAAAACTAACATTTCCAATGCATCTGAATAGGTATTTTTATGCTAGGCATGATCTTGTTTCACACCGAAACACGTGGAATCACTTCGAGCTACATTCCTCCAGATCGATCCTTGAAGGGTCCAAAGTGCAAAACGGTTGCAAACTTCAGCATGCTATTACTTAGATACTGTTACACTCAAAAAATTCTCATCTAATCCTACAACAAGATGTTGGGCCCCTCTAGAAAAACCTCTCTTGGTTTTGGCTGTCTTGGAGTGGTTTTCTCATGGTGGCAGATTTTCACTTGATGAAAAAAGTGTCAAATTCAAGCTGTGCAAAGTTGCAAAGTGGTGCAACCTTTTCTCTGCAACTTGTATGACCAAAATAACTATTCCAACACATTTGAATAGGTATTTTTATGCTAGGCATGGTCTTGTTTCACATTGAAACACATGGAATCGCTCTGAGCTACGTTCCACTAGATCGATCCCTTAAGGGTCCAAAGTGCAAAATGGCTGCAAACTTCAACATGCTATTACTTGGATACCATTACACTTAGAAACTTCTTGTCTGATCCTACAAGAAGGAATTGGGCCCCTCTAGAAAAAACTCTCTCGGTTTTGGCTGTCTTGGAGTGGTTTTCTCATGGCGGTGGATTTTCACTTGATGGAAAAAGTGTCAAATTCAAGTTGTGCAAACTTGCAAAGTGGTGCAACTTTCGCTCTGCAACTCATATGACCAAAATAACTATTACAATGCATATGAATATGTATTATTATGCTATACATGGTCTTGTTTCACACCGAAACACGTGGAAACGCTCTGAGCTACGTTCCCCCCGAATCGATCCCTTAAGAGTCCAAAGTGCAAAATGGCTGCAAACTTTAGCATGCTATTACTTGGATATCGTGATGCTTAAAAACTTCTTGTTTGATCCTATAGGATTTTGTTGAGCCCCTCTACAAAAACCTCTCTCGGTTTTGGCTATCTCAGAGTGGTTTTCCCATGGTGGCAGATGTTCACTTCATGTAAAAAGCATCAAATGCAAGCAGTGCAAAGTTGCAAAGTGGTGCAACTTTCGTTCTGCAACTTGTGTGACCAAGCAGACTATTCCAAAATTTCCAAATAGGTATGTTTACGCTAGGCATGGTCCTGTTTCACACCGAAACATGTGAAATCGCTCAAACCTATGTTCCACTAGAGTGATCCCTTAGGTTGGAGGAGTCTAAAATTGCAAATTTGTAAGTTGCTTAGAGAAAAAAATTTGAAATGCAATGGTTACTTGTTTTGAAAGTTGGTTTTTAGTTATTTGAGGGCGTGTGTCAGTTAGACAAGGGTGTAAAACACTATGTAAAGCCTTGAGAGGCTCGAATGGAGGTTTTTGATGAAATTTTGGGGAAGATAAGATAAGAATTATTCACACTGTTCTCTATTTTTTAGATTTCTTATACAAACTTGTTGATCTCATACTTCGTACGACATCGAGCTTCTTGTACCATCCCAAGGCTAACATGGATTGAAAGAGGGCCGAGTTCACAAGAACCCATCTCTCATGATAATTAATGGCCCACTGAGCACTCATTGCATGTAGGTGATTCTCACAGAGGTGAGGCACTAGGCCTTCCCAGGAGGTCACCCATCCCAGTACTACTCCAGCTCAAGCGCTTAACCATGGATTTTTTTTCCTAAGGTTAAGCCCACTTAGCTTGCAACCCCATTTGCAAAACCTTTAGCAAGTGTTGTGCCTTATGAAACATTCATTATAGATCCCCTTTAGCTCATCACTTGATAAGTAGGAGCTATTTTACTACAATGTGTCAAATTGTGATATTGCTATTAGGATTCAATTGTGTAGTTTTTGAGTATAAAATAGAATAAGAAGGGAAGATCAGGGTAATCAATTTGCGGGCTTTTTTTTATTATTGAATTACCTAGTGTGGGATTGGTCTATACGAGAAAAAAATTATAATATGGGAGTATACGTTTCAAGCATATAATCCAAAAATGACTCAAAGTTAGAAAATGAAGGTATTGAGGTAGTAGCACTTTTACATTAGTGATGATCACACACATTCTCTAGAGTTCATGCAAGGTTGCTTCCAAATGTTCTACAGTGGTTTGGCAAAAATAATCTGGAAAGCACTCAAAGTAAGATGCATGAGTACAAAGTATCAATAAGAAAGGCATCCCAATTCTCAAGGCCTATATATCAATGATAGGCAGATTTATATTCAAAGCTAGCACACGATTTTAATTGATTAATTAGAAACAACTATTATATTTATTTATCAAATTTCCATTATCAAATTAATATTTGAATTAGATTTTATATTTAGAATTTATTTCATTTATAATTTGGGGACTCCGCTATCTATCTTAATAATATTAGATGACAACCTTTGTCAATCCAATAAGAAATAAATCAAAAATCTATTGATCCAGAGCTCAAGTCATTATAGTGGTATTAGAGCGAATGAACCTGCTAGCCTTTGGGTATTGCAACAAATTGAATTTCCATTAGAAGTATGGCAATCGATGATAGTGGTTGGCATTACTCAAGAAGGATGAACATTTTAAAGACATTTTCGGAAATCAAGACAAGTAACCTTCTTGTGGACTTAGGGTTGCAATATTTGATCTACAACATGTTCCACCATTTCTTCAGTAGGATCAAGAACACACATAATGAACATGTGTTTACAGCCATGAGAGATTATGGTTTGAACTATCTAGAAGAGTGATGTTTTATCTCAACCACCAATATCTATACCATGGTTTTTTTGGAAACAAGGATGGGTTCTCTCTTCATCGGCATATACATTATTCCTCGATGTGGCCACACTAGTGTTACAAGACCTGGACTCACCTCGGACTTGAAAAGCCAATTTTTGACTTGGACTCGAGCTCGGAGCCCAAACTCGACAAATAGAAAAACCTAAGAAATTCAAAGATTTTTAAGCATTCAAAACTTGTTTCATGCACCCTTTAATAAATAAACCTTAAAGACACAATCACATCATTAAATATAAATTACTATGATCCCATACACAAACATACATCAATCACATAAGTATAAGCATCGATAAATGATATTTGTATTAACATGGAAATTACCTTGAATACACGCAACTCATAACTATTGAACAATCAATTTAGAATGCAAATATGGATAGGCATCGATAAAAGATATTTTTATTAACCAAATAGCCATGTAGGAATACATCAATGTATGTTGATATAAGTATGAAATATATGTACAAAATAACCATATAGGCCTACAAGAATGCCATATAGGCATGCAATGTCAAATATGTCCAATAAAAAATATGTAAAAAACTGCCATGTAGGCATACAACAAAGGACTCTGGAATCAAAATTAATTGCTCTCCATGCCCTGGAAAATAAAATCTTTCCCTTTCTTTTTCGCTCAGATGGTGATAGGTCTGTCACTCATTTTTGATGCACTCGTGGAGTGCTCCTGCTACTCCTCCTAGGGTTTAGTTCAAGGTGAGGTTTTAACTATTACAATAAGAAGTAAAGACACGAATATATAGAAATTACATTATAAAAAATCATATATTTGACAAAATAATCAACTTACACCCATCTCACGATCTCTCCCCATGAGGGAAATATCCTCACACCCATGCTCAGGTGTTCTCAAGCCCTCTATAAACCATACAAATAGAAATTAAACTATGTGAATCAATAATGGTTTGATTTTTCACTAACTAACATCTATAACAACAAATGTAAATTGAAATTTACGAATTTGCCTCACACCTCTTCTGTCAGAGCCATCGGGGATTGTAGAGTAAATGTCACACCAATATCCATTGCCCTCGTCACATCCAGAGGTGTATCGTCTTGCAACAACTAAAAATAAAACAATAAAATATTTAATGTAATCAATGATGTGCATATAAACTACACAAATCTATTAATTACTTGATGCATTATTTAAGCTCTTTATTCTATTACCTGCGTGAAGGTTTGAGTAAATCCACTGCCACTGGGAAGTTTTCCATCAAAACCTCCAATATTAGTCTGTTCAACATCCAAAATTGCATATTAAATTACCATTCGTAAAACAATTATATTAACATGCAATAAATATATAATTGTTTACTAGTTACATACCCTAGCGATAGGTGTACTGCAGAAATAGGTTGGTGGTGGGCCAGTGTATCCAGTCTCAACACTGTGACCCTGCAATTTTATTAAAATCATAAAACATTTTTAGTTAATCTTGCATTTCAAAATCGAAATTTAATAAATTAAATTCAATGAAAACATGCACTAACTTTTACACGACTGTCAATGCCATATGCCTCATTCAAAATGTCAGCTGCCCTCTCCATCTCCATAGTTGCAGATGGATCCTGCATATTAGTCTCTTGAGTGTTGGTGGGGTCATATGAACAAGTAGCCCTACAAGATTGACACACATGTGTTCGAAGGCCACCACTTGAAGACTCCCCTGGATGGCACTGTAGAATATGGCTAGTATGATGGATGACACTCTAGGTCAAAGTGTTGATTGTGTACAATGTCTCTACGTTAGCACTTTCATTCGTGATGGAAGGCACAACAACGTGCTCACGAGGTGGCCTAACGAGAGCTTGTCTACCTTTCCGCGTAGGATCTGACTGTGCACTAGGTCTATCCTGAGCTGAACCCCCACCTCTCCCCTGGAAATCCATCATATTAAAATAATTTGGGATTTTTTTCAATATGAACTCACTGTATAGTTTCCTAAGGACATATTGCAAGACCTCGCAATTGTTGCACGTTGGGTAATTGAAGACCATGTACCACCTATCATAAAACCGGTCCCTAATCTATTGGTGGTGGTGCCAATCAATAGGAAACCTCTTCGCATTGAGGGTAATATTTTAATTTGTGTGTGGGTCGGTGAATAATGAGCACAAGTCACCTTTTTTAATTTTTAAATCACTTACATCCTTGTATGCTAGGTTATTTGCATAATAATCCATGGTCACTTGCCTCCTATCTTGCCATCCAGTTATTTGTTTGCTAATTGAATCTACATTTTTTAACATATCTTTTAATGAAATTGCTAGGGTCATTCTTTTTGTAGTTGAACCATTCGGATCACTCAACCTACTGATCAAATCATCAATTCTCTTTTTGTTGTTCTCAATTTCACTCACTAAATTTTGTTGAATGCCACGAGGGGGTCGAGTCATTGGTGGAGGAGGTTGATGTTGTGGTTGATTTTGATCTTTGGGATTTGGTTTATCTTCTTGTTGAGGATATTGAGAGTTTTCAAGTTGATTTGCATCTCCTAAAAATTCAAACAAATAGATATCAAATTCAACCTAAAACTAAAAAATTCAAACTAAAACTAACGAATTCAAAACAAAAACCATAGAATCCTTACATCTCACAACTCCTGCTTGTCATAGCACCATTGTTGCAAAGAAATAAGGATTGTTGGTGAAGAAATTTGTTGAAATTATCCTCCTAGAATGTGAGCGCAAAATTGTGGTGTTTTGGCCACGGATGCAAAAAAAACCAGTCCAAATTGGAATGAGATATTTTCATTTATTTTTTTGCTTTTAATAGTCAATAACACTAACACATTATAAGATGCTCACATTATTGGTTTGTAGTTGTCGAGCCTCGGGCTTGGCATAACGAGCCATAACACGAGCGCGTTATAATGCATGTGCATTATGGTTTTTCAAATATTTTTTTAGGGGGTGTCCACAGAATTGCTACCCATTTTGATGCACCCACCCTTCATTCTCTTTCAGGATTTTTTCCTAAAAACCCTAAGGTTAGTTTGTATGAAGTTATTACAAGAAAATTAGGGTGCAAGTTGTATAAAAAAGCCTCAAAACCCTAATTTCTCATTAGGTACCTTTATTTTCACTCCTCCTCCCAATATGTCTTCCCTTCTTCCTCTCAAGCCAGCTAGGGTTTGAGTAGTCCAAGCAAAAAAGGCATCTCTCAAGAAGCATTCAAGGGTTGAACCATTGCTGCAATACAAGATCATTCATCATGCCAAGCTAAAATCCATCACTCCATTGTTTTATGCTTCTTTAAATTATTTCATCTCTTTGGTTTGATTACTCAAAAGGAGTTTGACTAAGGCAAACCTCTAATCCCTAACATTCAACATGTTTTCCTTCTTTTGTGTGTTTTGCAAGTCTTGTATGAAGATTTGGAAAAGGACCAAGGTGGAAGATCATCCAAAAAATCATCCAAGATCATTAGGGTTGAAGAAACCCTAGTTGGAGCTTGGAAGACACCTACAAGTCAGCTTCTATATTTTCAGGGCAAGACACTTGGAGAAGCAGAAAACACTAACCAAGGGCTCTAGATTCCATTTCTTGATCTACACAAATTCAGGAGAGGTCTAGGTTGCCACTTTGGGTGATCTAGTCCTACTAAACCTATCTTTCAAGGATTTTGGCAAATTTGGATACCCTTATTGACAGAAACCTATTTCGACAAATTTTCCCGACAAGAGGACTTGGTCACCCAACTTGGTGGGAATGTCTCTATGAAGATTTTAGAGATTTTCCATCTAATATTTTGGGGCTAGTCATCTGCAAGTTCCAATACCCAAGTACACAAGTCCTGAGCTTTCTCATTTCCCTTCTGTTTACAAGCATTTAGGTTAATTTCTTTACATTGTTCATAGTTTAGATTTACATTTGATTCAAGTTTCATAGTTAGTTTCATTCTATCACAACACTTAGCCACACTACACACACATTCACAACCTTAATTAACTTGCCTAAACCATATCAACATAGAGGAAAGAGTTGAATTCGTGCAGTAAATGCTCCTAGGGTGAATAACCCTAGAAGCTTATTTGGGGAATCCTCTTTCCCTAGTTAGTAGATGTTTTCGATGGTTCACATTCATACTAGAAAGTTGATTTAACAAGAGAATTCAAGAACATTCAAGGGTATATTATCAAGTATTTTAGAGTAGCATTCAAATGCCAATCATCATTTCATATATCATGTTTTTTATTGTGCTAACAATTGTGATGTAGAGTTTATGATTCAAGCAAGTGTTTCAGCAAGCTCAACATCATTCAAGAGTCAACAACCACATCCATTGTAGCCATTTGAAGCATATTTGCAACACCTTATTGCTAGGTTTTTGTGAGTTGCAACATTGTCTTTTTTTCATTCATCATTCTCCATTCTTACTTGCTTTCATTTCAATGTTTAATTACCAACAAGGGATTTGACCAAGGAAAATCCCTATCCACTAGCCCAAATACATTTTCCCCTCTCCTTTGTGTGTGATTTGTAGGTTTAGGTTGTATATTTCACAACCAGCAAGATCGGAGAAAATTTGTCAAGTGATCAAAGTTTTCAAAGTTGTCATAAACCCTTGCAGAAACTTGGAGAAGACCTATAGGTGAAAATTTTCTTTTTTGAATCCGAAAATCAGTCAAGAAGAGCATAACGGGTTGAGAATGATGGAATCAGCTCTTGATTTTCTAGAAAAGAAAAAGTGAATTGATTTACCACAACTAAAAAATGAGTCCCACTGTAAGGGATTGATAGAGATTTTTATAGATCTAGATACCCTTATGTTAGAATCATGTTTTGGCACATTTTTCCAAACACAAGACCAATTTTCCCAACCTGGAAAATGACTCCCAATCAGCCTTGAAAATTTATTTTTTAGTGATCCAAACCTCCATTCTGCCTTCTCCAATTTCCCAGGTGCACAGTTTCCATCTTTATAGGTTTTGGTTGCATTTCACTCATATTTCTAGGTCATTTAGGGTTAGTTTGCATTTAATTGAGGTTTTGTTTTACATATTGCATTTCATTATATTTTCCAAGTCTAAACTTTGTGGTGAACCCCTCATTAGATCTAATTCAACCTTTAGGAAAACCCTCTTGCAAGATCTCTTTCTCCTTTGCAAAGAGATCTTGAGGGTTTGTTCTTGAGTGAAGTGTGTGAAGATTACCACTTTCCTTTTAGGTCCAAAACCCTAGAGGTGAAAGAGAGGACACAATATTCATTATTTCATTTTGGTGAACCTACATATAGAGCACCATACGTCTGATTTATATTGCATTTTCATCCTAGATTTAGCTTGCATTAACATTGCATTAGGATTTGTATTTGTTAATTTGCATTCTAGGGTTAAAAGTTTTGCATTAGTGAAAGCTCATTTAGCTTTAATTTTTGCATTTAATTTCACTTAAAATCAATCAAAATCTATATTTTCATATTAGACATAGATCAAAAAATATAAAAATCATAAAATCCAATTCAAAAATCTTGAAAATTTGGAAAAAAAACATCCATAGGAGTCATTTTCCACCTTGGGAAAATGAGTCCCCCTGCACATTTTTTGTTGCATTTTCTGGAATTTATAGTTCAGTTTCTAAGTTTCCAAAATTTCAATTACAAGAAATTCATTGTTCTTAGTTTACATTGAATTTGCAATCACATTGAATTTAGTAGCCCTTGCATGAGTATTTTGTGTGCAATTGCTAATAATTTTGTGAGATGAATTTCGAGACTCATGTCATCCCATGATAGCACAATCATTGTGGATATTTGCTTATCTAACTCTTTCACTCCTAGTATTGACACTAGCACACTAGATATGGACAATACCTTTAACAACTCTTTTCCTTCAAGCAGTATGCAAGTTGAACCAAGGAATGATAGTGTCCTACAAGAGAACATAATTCAAATTCATGAGGACCTAGAAAAATTACAACACCAAGTTAAAAATGGCAGTATCTCAACTACTGCCATCTCTACCATAGATAACATTCACCACATGCTTGAAAGTGAATATGGCTTTAACCTTGTAAAAAAAAAAGTTCAAATCTTTTGAAAACACCTCCCCCAACCACTAGTTATCCTTTACCAATAAAAAATGTCACAAGCTAAGGAGGACCTCAAATTGGTCCTCCCTCAACAATTGCCTCAATACCTATCTATACCCCTCCTCAAGTCACAATAATAGCACAATAGGTTAGTAATGTGATTCCTTGGGTATTCCTGCTAGCATCCCTAGTTCCCATGTGGCATTGCATGTTACATCTCCTACCACCTTACCACCTATAATAATTCCATTCACTTGTCCTAGAAATACATACACCCCTTCACCTTTGTCACTTCCATATCATAACACAAGCATTCACTCTCTCATAACTAGACTCATTCAAACCATTTCGTCCCTCCAAAAGCAAGTTTCTACCATCAATAAAAATCAAAATGGCCCACCTACATATTATATCTAAAGCAATCCATTGTCCTTAAAATTATTGCAAACACTGATGCCACAAGGTTAGAGCTGCCTAGATTTGAGAAATACAGAGGGAAGGGACATCCTTCTAACCATGTAAATTCCTATACTTCCCTATGTAGTGACTTTGTCCTTAATGAGAAACTGTTGGAAAAATAATTTCCTAGATCATTAAAAGATACTGCCTTGAAATGGTTCTCCTCTTTATCGAACAACTGAATTAGTTTATTCAATGAAATTTATCATGCATATGTAAACCATTTCCAAGTGCATATGATTTCAAAGAGGACCTAGTCTGATTTGTTGAGATGCAAGCAAAAAGAAGAAGAAAAATTCTCTTACTTGATTTCACATTATAAATCGCTTTATTCCCAAATTGATGTCAAGGTCCCCAACCCTCACCTTAAAAATATGTTCATAGAATCTTTACAAAGAAAAATAAAGATAATCTCATAATGATGAAATTCCCATCCTTCATGCACTTGTGTATCACGCTCTGTGATTATCAAAATTCGGTTAGTAGTAGAGATACAAAGTCCACTTCTAGCTGAATGGAGAGATCCAAGCCTACAAACCAAAACAATTCCCAACATTTTAGAAAATAAAAAAAAGGGTTCCTCCAATTCAATCTCCCTCAACAAACAACTCACAATGTCAATAACCAAGTAGCATCCATTAAAGCCTCGATACCCTTTAGCTATGGGGAACCAAAAAGATAATTCACTCTTTTACCTAATACCCTTCATAACACAATGTACCAACTTTTAGAACAACAAATCATTACCTTGCCTTCTGTCAAAACACCCGATCCCAATAAACCTTTACCCCTGAGCTTTAGATCAAATTCTTATTGCCACTATCACCAAAAAATTGACATGACACAAAACATTGCAAGCGTCTTAAAAATATCATGCAAGACATCATTAATTTTGGTTGAATTTATAGTAGAGGTGTTAGTGATCAAATAAATAAATATGTTGCCCCTCCTAACCAAAACTTTCAAATTTTAACCAACCCGATGTAAAAATATAATATTTCATTTGTCAAAGCTAGCGAAACTACAAATAATTATGTCATGAATGTCAACATAGATGATGAAAATAATGATTTTATTCTAAATAATGTTATTAATTCTATAGATGAAATGGTAGGGGTGATATACGTCATCCCTCGTAAGGTCTGAACTAAGAATCCTCTTGACATTGCTTTCTCCTCTAAGGATACAATTAAACATGCACCCAATCATCATCCTTACATAGTTAGTTTTATCTATGACAAGCCCACTAATGGGATACTAATAGATCCCGCTTGTGGAGAGAATGTGATCACTCAGGAATGTTTACTTTTGCATGAGCTCTACCAAGACACATACGATAAATTGAAAGCATGGATCATGACAAACAATGTTTTTTCTTGCCCTACGATAGGATTCATCACCTTACCATTATAAATAGGACCAAAGATATTAGATGTCGCATTCTCCATCATCCCACAATCGAACCAATTTGGTGTGATGTTAGGCCACCCATGACTTCGCTCCATGAAAGTTGTCCCTTCAGTTATGGATAAATCCTTAAAGTTTTCCTTTGACAATGAAATATTCACTATCCACCATAGTGGCTTCAACCCTTTTTAATCCAAAGGAATTTTCTCCTCATATTCCTTTTGGATGGATCCCATGGAGCCTATAAAGCCACAAGAATACCTATTTTTCCTATCCTTCGAAAATTCAAGGTGAAGAAGATAGTTGAACTGTCTCTTTGAAACATGTCCCCATCAACCTCTCAACCCACCATCCTTGAAAAAACCATGCTTGAACCTAAACCAAACCACCAAGACCAACCTAAAAAGGAACAATCACCTACCTCCTACAAGCGACCAAGAGATAATGAAAAAAAATTTGTTACACCTCCTAGAATAAAACAAGTTTACAAAGTCAAAGAAAAAGTGGTTGAACAAACTCATGAGGTCTCTTCCATTCCTACCCTTAGGAAATAAAATAAAACTATGGTTGATCACCCTGCTCATATACAAATGCAACTTGAAAATAAAAACTAAAAGAAACATAGGTGCTAGAGAGCGTAGGTGTAGACGTCATGCTATTGCTCCTAGGTTACATGAGGAATTAAACAAAGAAAATCAAAATCCAAACTTTATTGAAGCAATACATGACTAGCCTCCCTCTTCACAACAAGAGATAAACTCTTCCAGGGATATTATCATACAATCTCTTGTTGTGATCAAATTAGATGATGATGACAAGGTTGCTAAAATTGATGAAGAGGTGCATAATGAACTGAATACATTGTTTTCCTCTTCCATGAGCTTAGATGAAAAATATTATATAAAGAGTATTGAAGCTAGTGCTTCCCCTAGTTTGGTACTTCATCTTGTCCCTTTAGCTAGTTTCCCTAGTTTGGCATACAATAAACATGATTGGGAGGTGGATGAATTGCTCATAGGTTGACTCGCTAGGGCCTTACTAGCCTTTTCCATTATTTATTTCTTATTTTATTTTATTTTGTGTGATTTCATGTGCTTAATGTGATCCCCTATGCTATTTTGTTTGATGTTCTCTCTCTTTGTGACATTCCTCTCTATGTCATAAATCCCCTTTTGCGCTTGTATTTTCCTCTTGGGGATGATGCAAGGTGTTGATACATTCATGTCTCTTGCATGTTGACCCAAAAGGATTTCTTTTTCTTTTTCATTTTCCCTTTTTCTCTTTTGTGTTTTTTTTCCTTTTCGGGATAACACAAGGCATCAAGACATTCATGTCTCTTCCATGTTGACCCAAAAGGTCTTTCTTTGTTTTCGCTCTCCTTGTGTCATTCTTCCAGTTTTATGTGTATTTTGGGGATGATGACAATTCCAGCTCTCTAAAAACATTGCAGCGAGAACATATTGACCCCAAATCTATAGATCCCTTATGTGTTTGGTGTTTTCATTTTGGGGGCAACTCCTCTCCTCTCTTTTCTTTTCAACATGACCTAGCTTTACTTGGAAACATATGACTTGGCATAGGGCTTTCCAAGTTGGCTCTCATGTTTTCTATATTATTTGAATTTATCATTGGCTACTTTAAGTTGATTGTTCACAGTATGGTGTTTAGCAATTTCTTTAAATTGGTGGAACACATTGGCATTATTCTTTGGCATTCTTTCTCTATATGGTTCATGGTGCAATTTTCTTACTTTATACGATGTTTTTTTTGCTTTGTGGATGACATTGGGTGTGATTTCCTTCAAGAGAATGATCTCTTTTAGCATATTGCATTCCTCTTAGTGGATTTATGTGACACACTACATTCCCTAAGTTGTGAATTTTATATTCTTTGATTGGTTCTCTCTTGGAGAAAATATGCACAATGTTCCCTTTAAAGACCTCAAATGAACTAAGCAAAACTCCTTTGAACTTTTCCTATTTTTCATTTTACATTTGTTGTTATATGGCCACCTTGCATAACACATCTTGCATGCCTATAGAGGCATGTTGTTTTTTAATGAGCTCCAAGCATAAAAAGTTTTGCTTGCCTCATGAAGCTCAAAAATGATTTTTGTGTGGCGCCTTATTAAATTTATTAGGAGGTATAACTTTGGTATGGTCTGAGCAGGAAGCCCGACTGAGCATGACTTTCCCCATAGCCACTTGCATGTGTGTGACTGCATACCAACCATTACTGTATGTGTTTCACCTTTTAGGACTTCTCACCTAATGGACAAGTAGGAGTTCAGTTGCCTCAGACTGAGTATACATTCTTCGAACAAAAAACCTAGATCTGATCCACATCATGATGGAAAAATAATTGAAGCTTGATTTGATTCTCTTTTACCTTTTTCTCTTTCTTCATCTTTGGCAGTTTATGCTTGTTCTTTATGATTACTCTTTACTTCATTTTAGTATGTGTTCCTTTGTGCCCATGTTGATTTGTCTTGGGATATTGATCCTAGGGGCTTGATAACCCCTCTTGATCATTTTTGTCCCATATTATTGGCATTAGTACACTAGAACCACCATTGATGCATGTTTCTCTACTTTAGTGTGAGTTTGAAGAAATTTCATCCTCTCACTAAAGTGGGGGATAACTTTATTGTAGAAAATTGGATGCCATGACATTTTCACACTCTTTTGGGCCCTTCTTGTGGATTTTGGCTTGATGTTTCCTTGATTTAGTGTTGTAATGTGGATAACACATTCGCATTAGGTCCTGAGCCCTTGTGAAGTAATGGATTTTAATGGTACCTTGCTAAACTATTATGAATTTTTGTGACACACATTCACACTTTTCTAGGGTTTTATCAAATAACCAAGCATAATAAACACAATTTTAGTAAAAATTAATCCTAATCTTGCCTCATTTGGAATGTTGTAAAGTGTTGTAACACACTTTCACACTTTTTTGAGCTTGCCATTAATAATTGGGTTTTCTTATGCGTTAATTGGCCCTATTTTACATCCACAAGCCTTATTTATTGCATCTTTTCAAGGATAATCTCGAAACCAATCAGAATTCAAGAGTTTCTGGGTTGTGTGGCCCAGATTTAAGGATCTAGGACTCACTCGCCACCTTGGGAAAATGGGTCCCACTGAGATCTTTTGGCCCTGAACCATTTTTCACACATTTCTAGACACTTTTGGTTTTTGGTCCCATACATTATGTCTGATGGGACTCATTTTCCACCTTGGGAAAATGGGTCCCACTGAGATTTTTGGCCCTGAACCATTTTTCACACATTTCTAGACACTTTTGGTTTTTGGTCCCATACATTATGTCTGATGGGACTCATTTTACACCTTGGGAAAATGAGTCCTGCGTGACCAAAATTCATATTTAGTTCAAATTTACAGCATAATTCTATTCTCCTAGATTATATATCAGCTTGTAGTATTGTAATTTTGAGAATTCTTGTATAATTGAGTATAAATATAAGGTACTTTCACTCATTTTTCACTTGAGACTTTTGTCAGATACTTCAAGAATATTCAAGGGAAAATTATCAAGCATTTTAGAGAAACATTCAAATGCCAATCATCATTTTATGATGTAGAGTTTATGATTCAAGAAAGTGTTTCAAGCAAGAGTCAAGACCTACATCCATTGCAGCCATTTCAAGCATATTTGTAGCACCTTATTGCTAGGGTTTGGTTATTTGCAACATTTTCTTTTGTTCATTGACCATTCTCCATTATTACTTGCTTTTATTTCAAGTTTTAATTACCAACAAGGGGTTTGACCAAGGAAAACCCCTATCCACTAACCCAACAACATTTTCCCCTCTCCTTTGTGTGTGATTTGCAGGTTTAGGCTGTATATTTCACAAGTAGAAAGATTGCAGAAATTTTTTCAAGTGATCAAAGTTTTCAAAGTTGTCATCAACCCTTGGAGAAACTTGGAGAAGACCTACAAGTGACAACTTGCAGTTTTGGATCTAGAAATTAGTCAAGAAGAGAAAATAAGGTTGAGAAGAACATAATCAACTCCCAAACATCTAGAAAAAAAAGGTGCATTGACTTGCCACAATTGGGGAATGAGCCCCACTTTATAGGCTTGACAAATATTTTTATAGATCTGGATACCCTTTTGGTAGAGACATGTTCTGGCACATTTTTTCCAAAAATAGGACTGGTTTGCCCATCCTAGCGAATGAGTCCCAATCAGCCTTGATAGCAAATTTTTTAGTGATTCAGACCTCCATTCTTCCATCTCCAATTTCTCAGGTGCACACTTTCCATCTTTACAGTTTGCTATTGCATTTCATTCATATTTCTATGTCATTTAGTGTTAGTTTTCATTCAATTAAGGTTTTCTTTTAAATCTTGCATTGCATTGTCTTTTCCAAGTCTAAACCTTGTGGTGAATCCATCATTAGATCGAATTCAACCTTTAGGATAACCCTCTTGCAAGATCTCTTTCTCCCTTGTAAAGAGATCTCAAGGGTTTGTTCTTAAATGAAGTGCGAAGATTTCCCCTTTCCTTTTAGGTCCGAAACCCTAGAGGTGAAAGAGAGGACCCAATTTTCACCTTTTTACCTATAATTATAAGGATAAATTAATACATCATGTTACTTAATTTGCTAAGAAATTGAAACAACTAGTATACAATTTTTTTATAGATAATTATTAATATATGAAAATCTTTATTGAGCATTATTTTGATTAGATTAAAATTGGAAGGGCCAATACCAATTACAAAATAGCCATAGAGGATAGTGAGGGGCTCATGAGTAGTGAGTAATCCAAAAATTTAAATCTTAAACATTTCAACTAGCAATAAAATTACCAAAAACCCCACAAATTCGGGACCAGCACAAAACCACAAGACACCTACAAGTTTCCCAACAACTTGAGACTAGTAACCACATTTCGTTCTTGAGAAAAGAACTAGCCCGTTTCTTTTTGAAATTTGCAAGCCCCTATTGAAAGGTCTCGGTATTCATCATGACATCATGAGCTAGGGTGTTTTCCTTTTTACCTTTCTTCTTCTACATTTAACCATCCTCCACACCGTCTGCAACCCGTTTCCCCTGGAACTTCCTTAAATCATTTTGAAAAACTAGAAGAGTGAGAGAAGTGTTCTTCATGTTTTCTTTACTATAATCAGTGATGACCCTAATGCATTACATAGTCTTCTCATGGTTCTAATGGATGGCATCGATCTCACTCAATAAATTCTTCTTTTCTTCCTCTGTACGACCGATGGCCCATAAATCTTCAAGTTCCTTTTCCCACCTCTCCCATTTCTTAAAAGACTTGGATAAAGAAGCAATCAAGTCCCAATGCTCATTGTTCTCCACCTCCCTGGTGATAGGACCTATTGCTCTAAAAATTTTCCCTCAATAATTTGAATTTTTTCTTTAGTCATGACCAGCTGATCTAAGAGCCACTTTATGATGTCCTTCTGAATATTAATTGTCTCTAATATTTCATTGATTTTTTTTCCTAGCTTGGAAACTTCTAATAAATTTCTCAAGCGAATATAGGAGACAAAAGGGGAAATTCATCTTTAAATTATACCTAAGATGATTAAGCATAAGAAATAAATGGGTGTGGGAAGCGATGGAAATCCCTTCAAGGTGGCATACCTCATGAGGATTATAATTGTGCTCTAGACGCTAGGAAGGTTTGTGCAGTTAAAGCCATTTTCCAACCTATTCACCCTCTCGCCCTCTTTCAAGAACCATTTCATGTCTTCTTGGTAATGAATGTTTAATTTACTAGGAATGGAAATCCCTTCCAGCGATAGCCCAATAGCCTTTGTGTAGAGAAGGGGGATTCGTTACTCACAATTTCTCTTCAACTAGAGAGCCTTATGGGGTGAACTGTCCTGAACTACCTCAAAGGATAGCGATAAAAATTCTAGAATCAGAAAATCAGATCTCAAAGATTCTCTAGAAAAATTGAAAATCTCTCGGCCAAACGACGTCAATGAAAAATATGGACGATAGTGTAGTGCGCTAGCATCCCGAAGGCACGTTGGCACCTTGTATGGACCATAGGGTGATTTTATCACAAAAAACAACAAAGTAACTACTAGAAATCCAATTATTGGGAACTACCAGAATGTGGGGGAGTAGCAGAATTTGATAGGACTAGAATGAAGTGAAATGGAGATGATAGAGTTAAAGAGGAGAAAGAAAGTTCTTACAACTGTGCAATTGATGAAGCCTCCAGCTTGTGAATGTCTTCAATACCTACACGAGAGAGAGAGAGAGAGAGAGAGAGAGAGAGAATTTTGGGGTTTTACAGGGTTTTACCTCATTCAAACTACCATTTTGGTGTTCCCACCTCCACGGAAAGCCAAGATAGATAGGGAGAAAAGTATGAAATGAAGTAAAGCACGAAAAAGCACTACAAAATAGTGTTATGCTACTTAGCCAAATAATAGAGGAGAGGAGTGAAAGCTTATCACCTCCATCCAAAGCGCTCAAGGCTAGTGGGGGAGAAAATGAGAGGAAATCAAGCCTTTGTTGTCATGGTGTTTCATTCCACACTTGCTCTATTGAAGTAATAGAGTGTTGATGTTGTTGATGTAAAGTGTAAAGTGTTGCTTTAGATTGAAGAGTTGGTGAAGAAGCTTCTTGGAGCTCATCAAGATATTGTAGGAGAGATTGTGAAGGGATTGAAGAGAGGATGCAGAGAGATCTAGCTACCAAAATTGAATGAGAATGAGTGAATATGAAGGAAAGAGGATGAAAATGACCATATTCGGTTCGGTCGGCCAAAGAGGGCATTACAAGTCGACTCCTCATGAGAATTATAGTGCCTCTATAGGCTCCAGATGCCACGTCATGTAGACGTCTACTCACTGTGTGGGCATCCTAGATAGAAATGCCTCTACCAACGCTCAACATAGGTGCCATGTGGAATAAAGCCAACAAGCTTAAGTAAAATATTTCCTTTGAATTTGGTTTTCTAAAGCGGGGAAGGGTGAAAGGGGAATTTTCCCAAGGGGTGCAAATTCGATCCTATACATTTTTCCCCAACTTTAGTGAGCACAAATACTAGTGAGTGTGTCGGTAAAGTAGATCGAAGAAGACATAGGGTCAGAGGTGTATACTTGAACTATTGACGAAGTAGAAAGTGATCTGGAAAATCCTGAGAGTACAGGGTTAGAAGAGGACTTCTTAATTCCACAGTATTATAAATTTGAAGAAATAAAGCACCTTATAGACCCACAGACTAGCAAGGAAGGTATCCTCCAAGAACTCCCACATGAAGGAAACCAAGAAAGTGCCTTATAGACCTGTAGATTTACAAGGAAGGTATCCTCCAAGAATTCCCATATGAAGGAAACAAAGAAATTTCCTTAAAAACCTGTAGACTTGCAAGGAAGGTATCCTCCAAGAACTCTCACATGGAGGAGACCAAGCAAAGGGGACTCCATAGAGTCACAGATGGTGACATTTTTACTCGCAAATAGAACATGTCAGGAAGAGTCCACGTAGGCCAATGAATAGTTAGTCACACAAACCATCAGTAAGTTGAAAGGCTTTCAAAGGGGTCACTTGGGAAGCCTTCAAAAGGAAGGAGGGTCCAGTCAAGGGATGCATTTTTTGAAAATTAAAGTCTAGTCAGGCTGCCCCCAAGCTAGATATAAGGATGTGAAGCAGGTTTATTCAGGTTGCCTCGAGACTCGCCGCAAAGATAGGAAATATCTCTAGTCGATTTCCCCCCATGCTAGACACCATAGAATTCATTTGAGACAAAAAAGTTCAAAGTGGTCCTTTAGAAACCCTTCAAAAGAAGAGGGGTTCTGCTCAAGGGATGCTTCATTCAAAAGACATAGAGAGAAGAGGGGGTCCTTAAGAAGGACACTCATCTACAAAGAAAGTTATCAATACCCCAAGCATATAGGATAGGAAAACCATGCAAGATACTTGGAATAGGATAGAGGTAAATCTTGATACCACTTGTCACTTGAGGAAGAGGTGGGTGCATCAAAAAATCAATGAGTGACGACACCTAAATCATGAAGTTTTTGTATTTTGTCCTTTAAAGCCTTTCATTTACTATTGGAATGGTCAAGCACTCGATGGTATGCACAAAAGGAATGTTTTTATTTATCATGTTTATGAAATTTATTGAGTGTAGGAGGAGGAAGAGTAATTAAGTAGGCTTTAAGAATCCACAAAAAAATATGCTCTTGCTCAGATAAAGGATGAGGAGCAAGAAGAAACCCTCTCTCTTGTTTAGAAAATTTTGACTTCTCACAAGAAGAAGATATGAAGATAGAAGACAAAGGAGGATAGACCAATCGGTGAGAACGAGGTTTATTTGAGCAACCAATCCCTAGATTACACTTGGGAGGTGCGAATTCTATAGGGACTTGAATGCCTTATTTGTTACGCCCACAACTTGTACGCTCATAACCATATTTAGAGATGAGCCTAAAGTCAGGGCCATAATGTGTTTCCAAATCATGAGAAGAAGGAGGATCTTCATAGATGCATTATTCCAACAAGGGGGAACATACTCTTCTATGGGATCTTCATCATCTTTCTTTATAGGACTCTCAGCATTATCCTCTTTAGCAGATGTGTAATGATCCTCTTCAGAAGGAGGATCAACACTAAGAAAATTATAATTTGCATTCACATTATCCTGAGATACAAAAGACTAATAATCTTTGATAAAGGGTGTGGATGATGTTATCGAAGGGTCTAAGTGGATCAGGTCAACTTTATATTCCTAAATGAAGGAATCTATAAATTCTAAAGGACCCCAATCATCACCAAGACAAGCATCCCCTTGAGAAGAGGACTTAGAAGGAGTAGACTCAAGTTATCTTGCTCCAGAAGAATCTTCTTCAGGGATTTCTATCTCAAGAGTATCGTTTGTATTTGATACTACTGGAGTAAACATCAACACATTGGAAGATACTGAAGGAATAAGACTAGGCACAACTGAAGCCTGACCAACATCTACCATCTCACATAAGTGTGTAGCGTCAGGGTCAGCCTTGACTGTGACTACTTGATTATTACAAATGAACTTAACTGATTTATGCAAGGTAGACGGGACTACACCCATAGCATGAATCCACGGTCTAACAAGAAGAACATTATAAGGTAACTTATTTTACATAACATATACAAGAGTGGTTACAACAATAGGTCTAGGTTGTAAAGGTAATAATATCATTCCTATAGCTTGTCTCCCAAAATTATCGAACCCACGAATGTCAGCGGAAGAAGCATTAATAGAAGATGGATCAACAATAATCTTAGGCAATAGATCAATACTACATGCATTAAGCATTGAACCAGCATCAATGATATTACATCTAATACCGATCTTATTGATGTTAACTATAATACATAAAGGGTCTGCTTTCTTCTCTACCTCCAGAGGCAGGAGTTCCTTTCGATAGAATTTAATACTTGGAAAATCTGCATGAATATATGCTAACAATGCATCATCTTTCGAACTAACAAAAGAAGGAAAGAGGATATTTTGCAAGGTTTCCTAAAGCATACCTTGATAAATGAGAGTGGACTGAAGAAAGTCCCACAGTGAGATCTTGGTCGAAGTAACGTGTCGTTTCTCAATAAGATCATAATCACTAGGTGATTTAGTTGTAGATTTAGGTGCTTGAAGAAGTTTTATTTGTTTATTCATTGTAGTATCATACGTATGGGCTACAACTCCATAACAGGGAGCCTTAGAAATTGTGAGACAATGGGACCACCCATTGCAAGACCCCATTTCACAAAAGGTAAGGAGTGGAAAGGCTGCCCTAACCCACCTCAGTTGAAAGGAAAGTTAGGATAACGAGGATGAGAATGATGAGGATTATGGACCCTTCGATCACTCTACAAACTCCTTTGGTAGGAAGGGGACCAGGTGAGCCAACCCTTTAGAATCATACCAGTGTCTTAGGTTGTCCTCTATCTGACGACAGAAGCACAATTCCAGGATGACAACGCAGTGCGTTGGTATCTCACAGGTGCGTTGGAGTCCATACGGCCAAACAACCGAAAAGACAATATTTTGAATCGAAAAGGAAGACTACTAGCCTAGCCTAGGAATGTTTAAAATTATAGGATGAGATTAAGTTAAATGAAATGCAAGTATGAATCCAATAAAGGAAACATATTACCACAAGGTGATGGAGACGATCTCATAGAATACTCTCCTTGCTAGCTTGCCTTGAGCTCTCTTTACCTGCACACATGAAAGGGAGAAGTTTTTTGGGTTGTATAGCGGCCTTCCTCAGTTAGACACCCATCTTGGTGTTTCCACCTCCATGGAAAAAAAAATTTGGAATAATATAGAGAAATGATAAAGGAAAGAACTACAAAACAGTAAAGGATACTCAATCAAAAGCAAAATGAGAGAAGAGAGGAGCTCTACCGCCTCCATCAAAAGAGCTCAAGGCTTTTGGAGGAGTGAATGAGAGGGACTCAAGCCTTTGTTGCCATGTTGTATGTCCTGTACTCACCCTGATGGAGTGATAGAGTGTTGAGTTGCTATAATGGAGTGAAGGATGTTGCTACAAAGCTTGGAATGAATGAAAAATGGTGGAGAAATGCTTAAGTGATCCTGCAAACATCTCTTAAACCTCTACTTATTTCTTCTTGAAAAAATCAAAGGATGGAAGAGTGAATAATATAAAGGGATGGATGAAAAATGGCCATATTCGGGTCGGCCAACCAAAGAGGGTTGTTACTCTTAGACTTCCAATCGAAAATGTAATGCCTCTACAGTCTTAGCCGTAGGAATCTTCTAGGGACATAGGCGTGACATGTGGATTTATGTGTGTTGTGTGGGAGTCCCCGATAGAAACACCCCCACTGACACACAAAACAGGTGCCAAGTATATGCAAGTAGCAGGTTTAAGTGGAATTAAGCCTTTGCCTTTGATTTTCTAAAGTGTTAACGATCAAAATAAGATTTGCGTTAGGGGTACAAATTCATGTTGATACATTTTTCCCCCACTTTAGTGAGCATGAGTACCAATGAGTGCTTCCATAAAGTAGAGTAGTAAGAAAGTAGCTGAGTAAGAAGTGTATACCTGAACCGACAAGCAAACAGAGCATAGTTCCACAGAAATACAAAGTTGAAGTATGAAAATACCTTGTAGGTGCATGGTTTTGCAAGAGTGGTATCCTTCAAGAAATCTCACATGAAGGAGACCAGGAAAGTGCCTTACAAACCCACAAACCTGCAAGGAAGGGATCCCCTAGGAACTCTCACATGAGGGAAACCAAGGAAGCACCTCACAAACCCACAAACCTAAAAGGAGGGTATCCTCCAAGAACTCTCTCATGAAGGAAACAAAGAAAGTGCCTTACAGACCCATAGACCTGCAAGAAAGGTATCCCCCAAGAAATCACACATGAGGGAGACTGAGTGAAGCACCTTACAAACCCGCAAATCTACAAGGAAGGTGTCCCCCAAGAACTCTCACATGGAGGAAACCAAGCAAAGGAGACTCCGTAGATACAGAGATGATGACATGTTTACCCATAGATAGAACACATTAGGAAGCAGTCACACAAGCGAATCAACGAACAATCATGGAGACCATCGCTAAGTTACAAGAGTTTCAAAAGGGTCTCTCAAGAACCCTTCAAAAGGAAGGAGGGTCCACTCAAGGAACGTGTTTTTTGAAAGGTAAAGTCTAGCTGAGCTGCCCCCAAGTTAGATGCAAATATACAAATGGTTTAGTCAGGCTGCCCCCAAGCTAGATGCCATAGAAAATATTTCAAACTTTTTGAAGGGATCCCTTGGGAACCCAACGTGAAGAGGAGGGGTCCAATCAAGGGCCACACTATTCAAAAGCTTAACATCTTCCTTCTCGAATTGATTTGTCACCAAGGAATCCTTTTGAAAGATGTTCACTTCATCAAGGAATTCAAAGAAAGGAGATGTGCTCATACAAGGGGAAGACTAAGACCGTTCTCGCTTCAGAGGAGTATTCCATGTCCTTTCTTTATGAACCCTTGATGGAGGAAACACATTCTATTGGGGTTCTAAGCTAAGAATTCAACTCTATCAAGGAAGTTTGTGAAGGGTCTTTGAGAAAATATTTGTTTGGCAACAAATTTATTTTCTAAAGACCATGTGATTTAGAAGATGCATTGTCACACACGAAAGGGAAAAATCAAGCAAACACAAGAGAAAGATAAAGAAAATAGATCACACACAGAGGGCACAGGGGGGTCTGGTTATGAGGGGACAAATAATTATGATAAGAGGTGAATGGTCATCAATCCCCAACCAGATTAGGAAGAATGCACGAAAGACAAAGTAAAATTTAAAAAAATGGGTCAACATGGAAGTAGGCCCAAATGCTCCTGAGCTTTGCATTTTCCCCAATTTATCGAAAGTCAATCATAGACATGAAAGAGTAGAGACACATATAGAGGTAGGTTTATGACATACACACCACACCTATGTCCACACACCAACGGGGTTGATGAGGGTCATTCAAGCACATATATAATGATCATAGGGAACACATGTCACAACATGTACACATCTAATCTAAAGATCAAGAAGAGGGTCTCCCCCTAACACTGGTTGACCAAGAGGTTGATGAGCTTTTGATCCTCTCACAACAAGGGCTAAGATAGAGGGACCTATAAGATCTTTGTCGCTCAACTCTTATGGGTCCAGGATCAATGACCTAGCAAAGATGGCTGACAGGGTCAAAAATTCATCTACTGAGTTAAACATGTACTTAAAATAAGTGCCATGTTTCACCTCAGTAGACAGTGGATTTCACACTCGAAGTGCACCACTAGGCTCACCGAGTGACTTGGGAGTGGTGACAAACTTGAGGGAGGTTGAAGTTGGTTCTATGACTAGGACAGACCAAGCCAATTTGGGGCCACCTTTCGAAGAAGGTGGGCTCTTCTTATGTCCTCCATTATTGGAGGGACCACGTTATACCTTCTTCATCAGAGGAGGTGAACTCCCCACAAATGAAGCAAGAATCAGGGGAGAAGAGGAAAGAACCATAGTGGACATAGCTAAGGTGTTCACCATGTCCATGAGATTTGGGCAAGGTAGGACATATGGAATGAAATTCAACAAGGGTGGCTCCACAGAAGGAGCAATAAACACTTGCACCCTTCTAGGTGCAAGTCTACTCACAGCGGGAGTCAAAATAGTTATGCAACTAGGTCCAACAGGGACATAAGGAGGGAGAGAGGAAGAAATTGCAGGAGTTACAATATTCTCCTCCTCTTTCTTCTGTAAGGAGGCTTGCTCGGCTAGGAGAACCTTTCATCGATGCTTATGCTCAAGCTCAAGTCATTTTCTATGGCTCTTCGCATTAGAAGCCAGAACTTCTGAAGGAACTAAAGGATCCTACTCAACAATGGGAGTTTCCTCCATGAAGGTCTCCAGTGGAAGGGAAATATCTTGAATGGGAGCAAGAGGAATGGGTTCAAAACTGGCATGAGGATTTACCTCTAGTGCCTTGGTGGTGGGCATCTTCCCATTCATTGTTTTAGTAACATGAATAGTAGGGGGCTGTAGAGTTTGAGACAAGGAGGACTCTCCATGGGAGACTCTCTATCTCCCATACCGAATGGCCCTGAGCTCCATGGGTAAGAGAGGAAGCTCAAATCTAGGATGCTTGGCCTTTCGCCAAGCGAGCACCATGGGATTCTTTTGCAGACATGATCCAAAAACAAATGGTACCAGAATAGGACAAGAGGAAGCATCAAGCTGAGCCATGGAAGAGGAAGAAGGAGGATCTCAAGACCGCTTCTCTTCTTTTCTTCTATGTGCGTTGGCGACATTACTATCAACCTAAGTCAAGCAAGCTCTATGTGAGACAGCATAAGGAGAATGAGGATATCTCACTTTCGGCCTAGCACGCCCCCTCTTATAGTTCTGATAAGTGCGGTGTAAGAGATCCTTCCTAGGAGGGAGAGGACCAAGGGAGGTATTCCAAACATAATCTAAGGTGTAGCTGCCATGTGCAACCGATGGTCTATACTCGGTGTCATGGACAACAAGCACTAAACCTCCATGAACAAACTTTAGACACTTGTGTATGACTGAGGGAACTACGTTCATAGCTACAAGCTAGGGGATACCTAGATTTAGTCTGAAGAGTTTGGACCTTGGGATGATGTCAAACTTAAGGCTTATGGACTTAGGTCCAACAAGGACCAATAGGACAATACTACCTATAGGGGGTACAAAAAGTCCATCAAAAATGTGAATGGTACTTTTAGGTGAATGATATCCATCCTTGTGCAAGAAGTTAATCAACATGATCTCCTTAGTTGCAATATTCACTTGTGACATCAGAGCGACGAGAACGCCCACTAGGGTGTTCCCATCTATCCTTGCAAGAATGTAAAGAGGAGATGGTTCCCTATTGAATCCCATCGGCAGGTCTTGTGAGGTAAAGGCTATGCTAGTACCACTACTCACAATCTGCATAGAGGGAATAGGTTGATTAAGGAAAGAGGCCATCACACACACTAGATAAAACTTTTATAGGGTCTCCTAAGATTTATGAACAATAGTGACCCAATTAAGTTTTTGTTACGCGATGCCTTTGGAACCTTCCAACTACACCTACTAGGGGTCATAGGTTGTGCTATGAGGTGAGAGCCTCACAAAACTTACACCTACAACAATCCTAGGATACAAGGAAAGAAGCTTTCAATATTGTAGAATAGAACCAAAATGGTTCATGTTGGGTTCACCAAAAATGTGAGAGAGGGGGACCACCCACTACAAGACCCTAGGTCACAAAACGTCGAGAGTAGAAAGGCTGCCCTAACCCACCTTAGTTTAAAGGGAAGCTAGGATGGTGAGGATGAGAATGATGAGGATTATGGAACCTTTGATCTCTCTACATTTTGAATGTAGGAAGGGGACAAGGTGAGTCATCCCTTTAGAATCATACCCATGTCTCAAGCAGCTCTTTTTCTGACAATGAAAGTGCAATTTTAGGATGACAGTGCAACGCACTAGCATCTCACAGGTGCGCTAGCATCCATACGACCAAAGAATCAAAAATACAAGATTTTGACTCAAAAAGGAAGACTAATAGCCTAGCCTAGGAATGTTTAAAAAGATAGGATGAGATTAAGGTAAATGAAATGCAAGTATGAATGCGATAAAGGAAACATATTACCACCAAGGTGACAAAGATGATCTCTTAGAATATTCTCTATGTGCCTCCCTCAATTAGACCCCCGTCTTGGTGTTTCCACCTCCATGGAAAACCAAGTTTTTAATAGTATAGAGAAATGATAAAGGAAAAAACTACAAGCTACATGTGCAAGAAACACTACAAAATAGTAAAGGCTTACTCAATAAAAAGAAAAAGGAGAGAAGAGAGGAGCTTTACCGCCTCCATCCAAAGCACTCAAGGTTTGTGGAGGAGTGAACAAGAGGGACTCATGATTTTTTTTCCAAGGTGTATGTCTTGTACTCACCCTATTGAAGTGACAGAGTGTTGAGTTGCTGCAATGGAGTGAAGGATGTTGCTACAAAGCTTGGAATGAATGCAAAATGGTGGAGAAATTATCAAGTGATCTTGCAAACTTCTCTCAAACCTTTGGTTTTTTCTTCTTGAAAAAATCCAAGGATGGAAGAGTGAATAATATGAAGGGATGGATGAAAAAGGACCATATTCAGATCAGCTAGCCGAAGAGGGCTGTTACTCTTCAACTTCCAATCAAAAATGTCCTTTGTAGTCTCATTCATATAAATATGCTAGGGATGCAAGTACGCTGCCAAAAATTATGTGCACTGCATGAGCGTCCTTGATATAAACACCCTTACCAACATGCAAAACAGGCACCAAGTGGATGCAAATAGCAGGTGTAAGTGGAATTAAGCCTCTGCCTATTTTATAAAGTGTTAAGGGTCAAAATGAGATTTCTGTTAGGGGTGAAAATTTATGTCGATACAGAAAGATAAAGAGAATCACTACCAAATGGGACACCATCAATAGAACAAACCCTTTCAGGAGAAGGACTAGTTGGGGTCGAGTAAATGACCAATCTCCTAGGCCTTTGAGCGGCAGCAAAGACAAAGATTACATTTATAGAATCATCACAGCTAGTGGAACAATTATTCAAAGACATGTTCTCAACATCGATCCAAATAGGATCAAATGTGGAAAGAGATTCATCATGCACTAATGCATCATCTCTAGAGGAGAGTGCATTAGAATAGATAAGAAATTCATCATTCAAAAATGTAACCTCTCTAGAAGAGAGTGCATTGGAATGAGTAGGAGATTTGTTATTAACAAATACATCATCTCTATAAGAGAGTGCATTGGAAGGAATAGAAGGTTCATCATTCACAAATGCATCACCTCTAGATGAGAGTGCACTAGAATGAATAGATGGTAGAGTAAAATTTAGAAATGTATTAATGATTTCATCTTCTTGCAACAATATATCCTCTGAAGGAAGAGGCCTCTCATGAGAAGGATCAAAGATACAAAGTGACATGGGAAAAGCCAGATCACTATCACATGCATGAAATGGAATATCTTTAAACTTTTCAATAAAATTAGATATAAAACTAATGAAAGAAGATATTAAATTCATTATGATTTTTTCGATATTTTTTATGTTCTAGTAATTTGTATTTTCGAAGGTCTTTGGAGTGGAATTTGGGTTCGAAACATGCATCGGTCCATAAAATTCAATTTCCAAAGGAATTTCTATTTTAGGGACTGAAATATTTCTCTAGAAGACTCTTCCAATGGTGCAAATGGTTCTGAATTCCGAGCACCGAGTCAAAAGTTATGACCCCGCCAAGTAGGGGTAAAAAAATTCCTAGTTTTTTGAAGAACACGATTCTTCACGTCAGGTTCAAAAAAATGTAGAGAAGGGGGATTCAGCTCTCACAAGTTCTCTTCAACTAGAGAGCCTCACCGGGAGAACTACCCTAAACTACCTCAAAGGACAACGATGAGAGTTCTAGAATCAGAAAGAGAAGATCACAGAGATTCTCTGAACAAACTGACAAGCTCTCGGCCAAAGGAGGTTAGCGCAGAATACATATGAGAGCATGTGGTGCTGGCATCCCCGAGGTGCATTGGTGCCTTGTACGGACTGAAGGGTGAGTTTATCATACAAAACAACAAAGTGACTACTAGCAATCCACTTACCGAGAGCTACCAGAATGCGGGGAAGTAGCAGAATTCGATATGACTAGAATGAAGTGAAATAGAGATGATAGAGTTAAAGAGGAGAAAGAAATTGCTTACAACTATGTGACTAATGAAGCCTCTAGCTTGTGAATTTATTCAATACCTACACACAAGAGAGACAGAGAGACAGAGAGATAATTTTGGGGTTGTATAGGGTTTTACCTCAGTCAAACCCTCGTTTTGGTGTTCCCACCTCCACAGACAACCAAGATAGATAGGGAGAAAAGTATGAAATGAAGTAAAGAACTACAAAGCAGTGTTATTCTACTCAACCAAATAGTAGAGGATAGGAGTCAAATCTTACCACCTCTTCCCAAAGAGCTCAAGGCTAGTGGAAAAAAAAATTATATGAACTCAAGCCTATAATTTCGTGGTATTTCGTTCCACACTTGCTCTACTGAAGTGATGGAGTGTTGATGTTGCTGCTATGAAGTGTAAAGTGTTGCTTGAGATTGCAGAGATGGTGAAGAATCTTCTTGGAGAACCTGAAGTGATTGTAGGAGAGATTGTGAAGGGATTGAAGAGAGGATGTAGAGAGATCCAACTGCCAAAATGGAATGTGAATGAGTGAATATGAAGGAAAGAGGAAGAAAATGACCATATTCGAGTCAGTTAGTTGAACAAGGTGTTACAAGTTGACTCCCAATGGGAATTATAATGCCTCTATAGGCTCCAAATGTGAGAATATGTAAGGGACATTAGCACACCATGCATATGTCTATGTGTTGTGTGGGCGTCCTAGATAGAAACACCTCTATTGATGCTCAAAATAGGTGCCACGTGGAATGAAGGTAGTGGGGTTAGGTGGAATTTCGCCTTCAGATTTGGTTTTCTAAAGTGGAGAAGGGTGAAAGGGTAATTTTCCCAAGGGGTTGAAATTTTCTCCTATACACTCTGTAATAAGATCAGGAGTGACCATGAAAGAGATACCTCCACTAATAATAGTTTTTTCCACCCAAGAATCAGTGAACTCCAAAGAAATCTTGGGATTATTCCTCTACATCCCCTCCACATACGAAGCTAGCTTGCCCCATTTTAGATTGACCCAAACCTACTTGTCTTGCTTCTAAAGATCATAGTTGGTAGTTTCATCTTAAACCAAATCCCCTCCCATCAATAAAAATATCAGAGCAAGAAAACACCAACTGTAGAAATGGCTATACGAAAACCAAAGTCACAACTAAATGTAAATATGCATATATCGATTAACAGGCTTAAGTTTCCATAATTGGAGAGCATAGAAACTATCAAAACAAGTTGACATTGTATCCAAATTGATCACATTTGGAAAATAATTGAGCATCATCTTTAATTAATTCAAACACTTCACTTGGGATATGGAGGATATTATCCCATTTTACTAAATTTGGAGTAAAAGATCCAAGATTTGCTAAGATGTCTACAACTTTATTGTCACTCATATACACTTGATTAACACTACAATTCCCAAGGGCAATCATGAGATTGCAAGATGATGCCACGGGGTCCTATAGAGTCTAGTAGGGAGAGGATTTCCTAGTCAGCATAACACTACAACAAATCCCTATTATTTGCTCCATTTTTTGCTTCCACCCACTGATTTAATGTATTTTTTGGCAATTTTTGAAAAGTCGGCGCTATTTATCGAGATGGAAAATTTTTGGCATTTATTGCGCTGATCAATACAAGTCAACACTAATTTAGGCGCTAATTAGTGCCTAAAATAATATTGTATTCAGCGCTAATTGGTGCCTAAATTAACATTATATTTAGCACTAATTAGTGCCGAAATTAACATTGTATTTAGCGCTAATATTAGCTTCGAGTGTAATGATGCCTTGATCTACACCTTTAGCTCCGAGTTCAACTTCAATTTTAGCACTGTGTTTAGCTCTAACTTTAGCTTTGAGTTTAGCTTCAGTTTTAGCTTTGGGTTTAGCGTCAGATTAGACACCCCTATGTCAAAGAGACTTGTTTATATGTCTCATCAACCATGTAAAAATGTGAAATGTCAACAAGATACGGGCATATCAAGGAGAGAATCAATTATGTCACATTGACAAGGTACATCTCCAAGTGCTCGGTGAAACACAAGTCTTGGATATAACAAAGTAATGTCGATGATACTTTGAGATATCAGTAAGACAGATAAGATTGTCTCATTGACACTCTTCAAGTAATAATCAAAAGTATAGACCGCTATACCATCGGGAAGGTGAGCAACGTATGTGTTAGAGTGGTGTTCATCACAACCCCATAGCAAGAAGCCTTGAGCAAGGTTGTAGTGAGGTAAATAGCATAAGGGAAGTATAAAACACCACTATACCATAGTGATAATCACAAGTCTCCCCGACATGGTAGAGTTACACCAATATATAAAGAAATATTGTCAAAGGAAAATATCGATGAGATAGTGGCATATCAGCAAGACATATTAACTTGTCTCATCAACACTGGAAACCAACATCAAAGGAACATAAGATCTAATGTTGATGAGACATTGAGATATTGGTAAGAAAAATAAGATTATCTCATCAATACTATTCAAGTAATGATCAAAATCATACACAACTATACTGTCGGGAAGGTGAGAAACATATGCAATAGAGTGGTATACACCGCAACCCAGCAACAAGAAGCCTTGAGCAAGGTGGTAGTGTGGTAAGTAGTAGAAGCAAAGGGAAAAAAAATGCCATACCACAATGAGTATAATAAGAGACAGCGATATTATGATATTAATTGTTGCATCATTACAATTTATAGCAGTAAATGCAAAAAATCACATCAGTTTCCAGAATTAAATGCTATTAAACTATTAAGAGTTGGGAAAAATAATATGACTGAATACCGTGCCATCTACAAATCAGTGAGTTTTCCCAATATTGCACTCAATTGTAGTGCACTAGGGTGAAGGAGCTAAGGATATGAGAAGAAGAAGTCCTGCAAGCGTGAAATACTCGGGTAAGTACACAAAAACTCTATGAAAGAGCTTTGTTAATATAAAAAATATTTCAAGGTTTTGTCATCTAAAGTCATAGTAGACAAAATTGAAGCATGCCTCCTAAAAGAGAACTATCAAAAGTAAAAGAAATTCAGCCTAAAATAAAAGATGAAGAACCTAAAGTAAAGAAGAAAGCACTCCATCCTAAAACAAAACAATCAAAAGTAAAAGAAATTCAGCCTAAAATTAAAGATGAAGAATCGAAAGTAAAGAAGAGACCACTCCATCAGTCCATATTAGATATACTTATAGGGTCTACTAAAGAGGGTGATAAGAATTTTTTCATTGACACCACACAAAGTTGTAGGGATACCCTCATTTCCAAATCTGGATGGGACCTATTTTGGTATTTTTACAATAAGAGAAATGAGAATATTCTAGTGTCAAATGCTTTGATGGTGGATATAGCAAGGTTGATTGTCCCAAATGTGTTTGTTGATTTAGAATTTATCAGAATACTAGCCAAACACTATCACTCAGCTTCCAAAATAGTAAGGTTTCCAAACAGCATAGTATTGGTAGAAGTAACTAGAAAATCCATCATTGAGTGTTTTCGGTTAAACAAGAAGGATTTGACCAAGATAAACCTACATAAAAGTGAGGAGGATTATGCTAGGTTAAAAAATACATAGAACTGATGAGGTACCCTTATAAATGAAAAGAGGCATTGGTAACAGAACATTTCCCATCTCAACTACCACTACTAAACCATTTAATGTGACAAATTTTTGGTATTACTTTGTGAATACATATTTAGCTCTTTTCCAAGTGTTAGGGATAGATGCTCAAGATAAAATTCTAATAGGCCTAATGATGATGGCCATGAGAATTCAAAACCCTGAAACTAATATTGAATATGACTTTGATTCATACCTTGAGAAGGTGTTAGATGATGAATTCTCCCAAGTTATAGAGGATAGAGCACTGATTAAATTCAGACACTATTCCCTATTGTGTCATCTGTTATTGTACCAAAATAGGAACCATTGGAATAAAAGAATGGACTTGGATGCAGTAGATGAGCTAGGGAATCCCATACTTGTCTAGAAATGGTGCTATTGTTGGGACAGACGGTGCAATAATTCAAGATTTGTTGTATTCTATGAATATTTTGTACACAAAATCCTTCGAGTTCTTGGGTATGCAATGCCAAGATTGAAAACCTAAATTTTCCAACTAGTGAAACCTTTGGCTTTAACACCAGAGCAAGTTTATACACACAATTTTGGAGATTGGTTCTTCCTCCTGGAAGCTACAATAATAAGATTTTATGGATGCCCTGTCGCTCCACACATATTGGCAAAATTTGTGCCCCTCATATTACCATTTCTTGAATTAATGTGGAAAATGATGTTGATGGAGAAAGATGTAATGAACAAGAAAAAGAAAGGCGCTTTCCTTCCAAACCAAACAAACTGTGAATATTAGACTATAGGCTCAGACACACTAGAGGAATTACAGTATTATTTGAAGACAAGATATGCATTGAAATCTTGAAAAGAAAGATCCTTTGACCCTAAAAATCATATGAACAACATAAGGCACAATCTTCTTACCAAAAAAATAATGCCACACCAAGTGGTTTTGAAGAAGATTTCATAAGCAACTGCATTACTTATAATGATGTATTTAGTAGAAGAAATAAATGGGAATATATGTAAAATATTGAAGAAAGGATGAAGCAGAGGTCCAAGGATTTCCTAGGATACTTTATTGAGGAAAAGGACCCCATCAAGACTATAAAATTGACAATTGGTAGATTTGAAGACTTGTACAGAAATAAGGAAGCATACCTCCCAAAAGACAGAAGATAGGAAGCATTGAACAGTTAGTACCTTATGAGGATACTAAAGAGGTGGGTGATACTAAGGAAGTGGCTGCAATACTACATTCTTGATAGGTGATATTTAAATTGATCAACCCATCATTGAGACCAGTGCCCATAAATATGAGGAAAGGATGGGTGATGTAGAAAAAAAAATTACAAAGGTACATGAAGATGAAAGGGAAATCGCAGCGAGGAGATTCATATAAGATGATGAATTCATTAAGACTCCTGAGTTTAAGGATTTCTCAATGAAGATGAAGATAAAAGAATTTCAAGAGAGGATGGACTCAACTGAAGTAGGAATTGAAGAATCAAAGAAAAATAAAATGGTAGCATAGAATTTGTAGGAATTAAGAGTTGACAACATTAAAATTATCCCCCAAAAGGCTAGAGAAATGGTCTACAAAACGAATTTAGTGCTTGACAACAGGTTCGTGAACTTCATACAAATTAAGATTGGTGTAAAAGGCCATCCCCGCAAATGTTGTTTGGTCTAGAATTATAATGGAAAATAAAAAATATTTCTAGGAGAATAAAATAGGTTTTCAATTGTCCATGTAAAACATAATATTACTGAAGCATTTCCAAATTTTAGGCCATAATAATCATCCTTTTTTAAACATGGATTGCAAATAATTCTGAAAATTTAGAAGTCTTGGTCATTAACTTTATTGTCTACTACAATGTCATCCAGTGTATCATTGTCAATATTCATATGTTCTTTCAATTATTTAATATTATCATCATCCTCATCTTGACTTGTATCATCTTCATCATCATTGAAATTTGACTTTAGACCATCTATATTGTTACTAGATGTATTTGGATCACCATTTTCTATACCATCCATATTGTTGTCTTCCATAACATCATCTAACTTTGGATTGTTGTCTTCTTGTGCCTAAACATAACCATGTTCAACATCATCATGGATGTCAATTTATTTGATGTTCTCTAATCCCTCTCTCTCATTTTTTTGGCCATCATTGTTTTTCTCAGTATCCACTAATGCATCATCAAATACATGCCTTAATCTTGGATCATAATGTATGACAAATATCCATTCCGGGTCCAAAATATCTTCATAGAAAAATACCTACACATGAACGACATACATATATTAGACATTATATAAATTGTATGAACATATATACATCAATTGAATAATGGAACATTATTTTATAGACTAACTTTTTTATACAATAATTTCCATAGAACACAATTTTGACAACATAGTTTATAAAACATCAGACCACACTCATTTATTATTCTTTGGTTTTTTTCCCTTAAGAACATCCTTAGGGAGACCTTGTTCTTCCCTGTTCTTTCGTGCAAGAGTGAATTTTAAGAAGGGGTAATCAATCAGTAACTCATCCCCAATGGTAAGGTCTATAATAGCCTCAACTAATTGACAATTCGATCTCACAGTAGGGTCCCTTCCCTTACTACTATTTATAAATCTTGCAATATTTTTTTGTGTGTATGCACGTCCATCTATATACATCAGAGTACCTCTATTCATTTCTTTTTAAATTTCCAATTGGAGATAATGTGTATACATATTTGAATTTAGAACATATGTTGACATGCTAGGGTTATATTCTGCTAGCCTTCTCCATTCACCACTATAATATGATGGACCATAATATGGCACTAATCTCCTAGTGGTTTGTTCTGAATTGTTTCTATGTTGGGATCCCAAATGTAAATTTTGGGCAATAAAGAGGCCTATATTCACTCCATGAATACTAGAGGGTCGTATCATGTAGTTGTATCCCCAAAATTGAAACACCTCGTACACTCTATGTAATTGTTGATCACTAGGCCAAGTGCAATATAGTCAACGCTCAAATGTCTCTTTGTAAATTGATCTCAAAATTAGGGGCAAGTCATCATCTCCATCACATTCATTCTCATAGGTTATGCAGTCCACATTCCCCTTGTCTTTAAGAAAATTATGCATCTTCACATCGGTTCTTGTTTTCGTCAGTTCCTCATTTTCCAAGCTGGTATATTGGCACATATTTTTGTTAGATGTATCATCTTGTAAATGATCATTTCCATTTAGGTTGGAATTCGGTTATCCAAGAAAATTTAAACCAAAAAATTTATCCTACAAGTATCCATTAAGAAAATATTAGTTATTTAAATAATATAAAATAATGTTTAAATGAAGTATACATGTTATTTATATCAAATTGGAAAATTCCTCACCACAATTCCTATTGGATTTGAATCAATTGTACAAGGCATAGTACCGACTGGAAGCTCGTCATAAATGTAATATCTTTTTACAATCGCTTGTTCGAATTATTTCTCTACACAACATACAGAACATCCACAAACAACAATTTTCTCAAAGTATTTGTTGAGTCTAGATTTTGGCCTAGTAAGGGGGGTAGAATCTCTTATTATTTTCTAAAGTTACCACAGACTTTGATATTATATGCTAACACTTTTATATAGTTTCTCTTAGTCATAAGACATTTGGGACTAATCTCCTTTCTACTGGTTTTAATGATATTTACCTATTATGTGGACCATCTATATATATTTTGCATGCGATTGATGAATGTTCTTTAAGGTGGTTATGATTATGCAATTATTATGTTTACTAACATCATTCTGTAGTCGCTAACCGGTCAATTTGAGGAGTCACATGAAGGTCACCTGAGGACGATGGTGGAAGATTCTCGTCTTGGCCACATGTAACTGCCTTGTACCAATATTTAATGGCATTGACCATTATGGGTGTTACTACAGTGGTCGAGTCCACATTTGGGCATGTATGTCTGAATGGATTCCCTTGCATGTGTAACCGCCCTTCTATTTTCCTCTCATTTTCCTTAAATGACATCCTCTCATTTAGTGGGAGTTGATGGCCTTGTTTAGTTGGCTTAAATAAGGCTCGAATCCTCCTTCCTCAAGTTATTGAGTTAGAGAGTCGATCACCAAGTTCTTGTACAACCTGATAATCAACCATACTTTTGTAATTGCATTTTCTGATGAGTGAAATAAGATTGTGAGTTGAGTATCTAAGTTTGCATTAGTTTTGAGGATACTCATCCAAGGGACCCACTTGGTGAGTAATTTGTTCCTTTAGTTTAGTTAGATTAGTATTAGTTTTTGTTCAATACTTAGTTAAGATTTTGGCATTAACTATTCATGTAGCCACTAGAATTCCATTTTCTGACTGTTCCTATAGCCAAAGTGGGCATAGTAGTTTCATGTTGGATGCTTAGATTTTCCATCCTATTGTGCATTATCGATTTAGATTTGATTAAGTGATGCTCAACATTTGCTTTGTTTCCTTTCATGCAGTTTACTTTTAGCCTTAAGTCTTTCTTAGTTAGAGAACAAAGATGACTACTTTGAACTTCCTAGTGCATATAATGTGCTAACCCATTTCAAGTTCACGTCCCTGGGTTGACAATTTAAATGTACCTTCATGATGGTTAAGATGGCTATTTAGGTCAGATGTCCAATCTCTGAATCATGGTTGTAAGAGCTTAGTTATTAAAATCATTGTAGGAGGTCAACATTTTTGGCATCATTGCCAGGGATGGTGTCAAACTAGGGAGTCCTTTGGAGTCATTGATAGCTTTTGTGTTGTAGTATTTTGGGAATTTTCTCTTATTTTTAGAAGTTATGATCCACTATTTTTCCACACCCATTCATTGTGTGAGTTGGTTGATATTGAGATGATATCGTATGCATAGAAGAAGAGGAAATTATTATGGGAGATTCCTTCCTAATAATATTGAGCCATTCTAGTTAGTAGAGCTTCCAAACTTTCCTAGAGATGAAGAAGAAGAGGAGCCACATCCCTTTGTTGATATATTCCCTGACTTGACTAGTTTTCAAGGTTCCCTTGAAAATAAAAATCTTGTTGAAGAACCCCTTATTCTAGAATTTCATCAAGAAGGCATGGCTGATGCAAATGTAGATAGGCCTACTATGTAGAACCAACCATCTTTCCCTTTTCCCATTGTTGAACAAAATGAAGTAGATAACTTCAAATATATCGCTCCTTCAGTCCTTCCTAAATTATATGGGCCTGTTATAGAAGATCCTGATACCTTCTTGTTTGAGTTTGATATACTCTGTAGAAGCTATGACTATACCATTGATGCCCATAGACTTAAGCTATTTCCTACTTTTTTCAAAGAAGTTGCATTGAGATGGTTTATGAGCCTTGGCAGAAACACTATGCGAACTTGGGGAAATATGAAGACAAATTTTCTTGATAAATATAAAGAATATTGCAAGGGTAGGGACATGAGAGGAGGTGACATTTTAAGAATGCAGAAAATGGAAGATGAGAGCCTAGAAGACTTCATTTCAAGTTTTTTTTTTGTCTACAAAAATCCTCACATCATAAACTTAATGAAGACTCACAAAAGTTTTTTTTCCTAAGAGGAATTAATGAAAGTTGTACTGATGGTAGGAGGACATATCACTCAGGTCCCTTGGGATTATATCAAGAGGATATGTTAGTTTTATTATATGGTAGCTTCAAAGAAAGGAAGAGCCTATGAATCCTCTATGGGTAAGTCATCCAGCAGTGGAGTCTCAAGGATGGAGATTACTAATTTTTTGGTAGATTTCAAGCAAGATATAATCAAATATCTATCTACTCAACTGGATACACTTCAAGATAGGAAGAAACATGAGGAGGCAGGGCAAATACTGATAGAATATTTCCCTCATTGTAGATATGAGAAGAGCGACTGCAGATGCAAGGTGATAGCTAACATTGATAGTAAAAAAATCCCACCTAAGTTCAAACCAATCCAAAATGAGGAAGAAGAAGTCTTATCTGTCGCACAAAAAAGGCCATAGGCTTCAAGAAAAGGTATGCCACTAGATCCATTATCTTTTGGGTGGGTGCATGGAAATGGGTAGCAATTCTGTGGACACCCCCTAAATCAATATTTGAAAAACCATAACGCAAGTGCGTTATAATGCACTCCTGTTATGGCTCGTTATGTTGAGCCTGAGGTTCGACAAATACAAACCAATAATGTGAGCGCATTATAACGTACTCGTGTTATTGATTGTTAAACAAAAAAAAAATGCAAATCTCTCATTAGGATTTCGACTAGTTTTTTTTTGCAGTCGCAGCCAAAACCCCCATAATTTTGCGCTTGTGTTCTAGGAGAATAATTTCAACAAATTTCTTCACCAACAATCCCTATTTCTTCATAACGATGGCACCATGACAACAAGGAGCTATGAGAGGTAAGGATTCTATGGTTTTTGTTTTGAATTATTTAGATTTAGGTTGAGTTTGTTAGTTTTAGGTTGAATTTGATATCTATTTGTTTGAATTTTTAGGAGATGCAAATCAACCTACAAATCCTCAAAATCCTCAACAGGAAGACCAACCAAATCCTCAAGATCAAAATCAACCGCAACTTCAACCTTCTCCACCAATCATCAAACCCCCTCCTAGCACTCAACAAAATTTAATGAGTGAAATTGAGAATCAAAAAAAGAGAATTGAGGATTTGATCAGTAGGTTGAGTGATCCAAATGGTTCAATCACAGAAAGAATGAACCTAGAAAATTCATTAAAAGATATGTTAAAAAATGTAGATTCAATTAGCAAACAAATAATTGGATGGCAAGATAGGAGGTAAGCGACTAGGGATTATTATGCAAATAAACTATCATACAAGGATGCGAAGGATTTAAAATTTCAAAATGTGATTTGTGCTCATTATTCACTGACCCACGCACAAATAAAAATCTTACCCTCAATGCGAAGAGGTTTCCTATCCATTGGTGCCACCACCAATAGATTAGGGAACAGTTTTATGATAGGTGGTACATGGTCTTCGATTACCCACCATGCAACAATTGTGAGGTCCCGCAATATTTCCTTAGGAAACTAATTAGTGAGTTCATATTGAACAAAATCCCAAATTATTTTGATATGAGGGATTTTCAAGGGAGAGGTGGGGGGTCAGCTCAAGATAGCCCTGGTGCATAGTTGGATCGTACATGGCAAGGTAGATGAGCTCTTGCTAGGCCACCTCATGAGCACACTGTTATGCATTATGTCACGAAGGAAAGTATTGATGTAGAGACATTTTAGGCAATCAACACTTTGACCCAAAGTGTCATCCATCATACTAGCCCTATTCTACACTGCCATCAAGGGGAGTCTTTGAGTGGTGGCCTTCGAACACATGTGTGTCAATCTTGTGGGGCTAGTTGTTCATATGACCCCATTGACACTCAGGAGACTACTATGCAGGTTCCGTCTATAGCTATGGAGGAGATGGAGAGGGCAGCTAAAATTTTGCATGAGGCATATGGCATTAATAGTTAGGTAAAAGTTAATGCATGTGTTCATTGTATTTAATTTATTAAATTTCAATTTTGAAATGAAATATTAACTAAAAATGTTTTATGATTTTAATAAAATTGCAGGATCATAGTTTTGAGACTGAATAAATTGGTCCCCCACCAACCTATTTCTATAGTACACCTATCGCTAGTGTATATTAAACAATTATAAATTTATTGCATGTTAATAGCATTATTTTACGAATGGTAATTTAATATGTGATTTTGGATGTTGAACAGACTAATATTGGGGGTTTTGATGGAACACTTCCCAGTGGCAGTGGATTTACACAAACCTTCATGCAGGTAATAGAATAAAGAGCTTAGCTAATGAATCAAGTACTTAATATATTTGTGTAGTTTATATGCACATTGTTGATTATGTTGAATATTTTATTGTTTTATTTTAATTTGTTGCGAGATGATACACCTCCAAATATGAAGAGGTCAATGGATATTGGTGTGAAATCTGCTATACAATCCTCATGTAGGGGATAAGGATTTTGTTCTGTCATCAAGATATGCATCTAAGATAGCAGTGCCTTAGTGATTTCAATTCAAAATCACAACAAATACACAACCAACTAAATCATAAAGCGGAAGCAGGCACAGTTGTATCCGCCATTGATCCTACAGAGGAAAGTGAATGCTAACAACTAATAGATTCAACACAAGCATTGATTCAAGAACATGAATCAAACAACCATGAACACACAGATATATGTGGGGAAAACCCTTTTGGGTGAAAAACCCCACCTCCAAAACATTCAACTCAGATTGTATTATTTAGGATTACAATACAAACATATAGAGCTATGCTCTTCCAAGAGTGTTACATCTTGTCCATCAGGAGAATACAGGCAGGCAACAAAACTAGAACCTTCATGTAGTTACAATGACATATATTTGTCATACTACATAGATTCCCTTCAACTCCTCTCAAACCACTATCATAGCCAACCTAGCCACATGGCCTCACAGGTTCACATCTCAACCAATATGAGAGACTAAGTGTTCACAGTTCAAAACTACTCGAACACTCTCCCAGTTTCCCTCTCTTTTTCAATGGTCACCTAGGATAAATGATTACTATCCTGCAAGAGCACGACCATTCCCTGATAATGTGCATTGCACCATTTTCTGCATCAAGCCACACAATCCGTAAAACTAGTTGTAGACATGTCCATCAACCTCCCATCAATGATACAGCTCTATTGCAATCAGGAAAACACACTCTAACCAATCAAATCATAAAGATCTTACACTTGTCACCAAACCATTCGTCGTTCACTTCTGACAATCGATCCAGCTCGGTCCAACTCCTTCAACCAAGCTCTTACCACGTTATCACAGCCCCAGTCGATCAACCTCGTGGTATGGCGGTAAGCCATCCGAGCTCATCCATAACCTTGTCATTGGTCAACCATATGCTGCCACCATGCCACGTGTCACCCTATCATTCGCTGGTTGTTTTGACACCGAGTCCGACTCAGTCAAACCTGACTCGAGCTCATCTAAGCTCCTACCACACTACTGTAGCCCTGTTGGCCTTGCCTCATGGTATAGTAGTAAACGTTCTAAGATCACCATCAAACTCCACCATGCTACCAAGGCCCTATCGAGCTCACCCTACGGTATGGCGGTCTTACTGCGGCCATCGCGGTCAGCTAGAACGCTGGCTGGGGAATGGCGGTAATTGCTAGCCAGTCCACTGGCAGTCTTACCATGGCCACCGCAGTCAGCCAGAACATTGGCCACGGTATGGCGGTAACCGCCAGCTAGGCCACTGGCAGTACTACCACGGCCACCATGGTTAGCTAGAACGTTGGCTTTGGTATGGCGGTAACCACTCGACCCGACCGCGGGTGGTCTCACCACACTACTACGGTAAGTGGAACCACTGCCTGCGGTACCATGGTAACTGCCATGACCACCGCAAGCAGCCTTACCGTGAAATTACTGCGCGTGGTAAGGCGGTAACTGCTAGACAGAAACCACTAGGAGTAAGCCAAGCCGTAGTAGTGAAGGCCAAATCATGGAGAGAACTGCCAAGGCCGATGGAGAAAACATGCCAAAAAGCTAAGGCATAAATTCCAACAAACTCCTACTTGATGCAGGCTTTCACACATCCTCCAAACATACAATCAAGACCAAAAAACATGCTTCAATGCTCCAACCAAGACCTCTGCAACGACATCAAAAATTTCCACCAACACAGACATCAGCTCCAAACACAGGAACACGCCAAGGCGTATATGCACCAGTCTTAGGAACTAAAACAATTGATTCTCCAAGCGACAAAGGCAAAACAATAGCAAACTGAGAAGGCTCCAGGCGAACACCATCTCCAGAATAAGAAACTGACCAGTTAGAACCACAACCATAAACTAACTTCCCTCATCCAACTAATCACACCAAGCAATTGAAAGCCAGCACCCACAGCTCATGTTGAACATCCAACCACCCATACCTCAAAGGTATGACAAACTGCAGCAAACTCATGCCATCATAAAACCACCCATCTCAACAGCAAATTAGTACCCTATGATAACCAGTCAAAGACCAAACACAAACAAGTACTCCCACTGCAAGGTTACTGTCCAGATGATTGCAAACAAAGCACCATCACTCATGATCTAGGAATACTAAGTTCACCAACCTCTGCACAAATAAATGTAACCATGCAGTTCCAAGAACAGCCACACTAATCTGCAACACTTGCAACCACCTGCTGCAAGAAAAGTTTCTCAACGTCTTCGACAAATCTTCCAAGGTCCATATCAAACTAAATAAGGAAACACAACAACCATCATGCCATCACCCAAGTGACAACACATGATCACAAACAAGTGACCAACATGGCTCCACACAGGCAACCCACATCTAAAATCAAATGAACATACAAGAAGAACAAGACCAGATTAGAGAGAAAAATCAAATCAAACCATGTAGCCACCTTCTACACACACTTCTAAATGCAAGTTGTATCAAGAATGATCTTCTTCACATCCCAAAAGAGAAAGGCCTTAACAACATCCAACAACACCATGGATGTAAGCACCTCAAAGAAGACCATACTTACCCATAACCATCTCCTATCATTCCTCAAAAGCACAATGAGATACACAATGTTGTCCACCTTTCATTATGAATCCGCCAGAGTCACAGACAACCCAAGATTCATATCCATGAAAGATAAAGCATAAAACATATCTGAAAGATACAATGGGAAAATACCTTTCAAAAGAACACCGCCGAGCAGACCAAGGAGAAGAGAAAGACAAGCTCATCCAAGATATACAAGTCACCATGACTTACCCAAGAGAATTCTCCATCATGGTCTCTATTGAACTCACATTCAACCAAGGTGCAGACTTCTCAGACTTTCAGCTGTAACAACAACATTCCCAAAATAATTTCAGCCTCGCCTTATTCTCCATGCATCCATGAGTATCAACAAACTGTCATATCATGCTGACTTCAATCTGCACTACTGCAGAAACCATGATGTCCACCAGCATATGACCTATGCACTCAAAACATAGAGAAACCCCAGACTAGTGTCAAGGCTCCAAACCTAGAACGGGAACTTTTCATGACACTATGATCTACACATCCCCATAGGAGATACCATGCTTCAAGTGAAATTTTCATGATCTTCAAGAGCCAATGCAGCATGCCAAAACTCTGATACATAAGCAAGAGTATACCATGACATAAAGCAACCCAACTCTAAACCAACATCACCTGTCAAGCACCACCAGCATCTTAGCCAAAGACTACCAAGGTCCTTCATGGATCCAAGATGCTACACACCTTCAAATGGTAAACATGCAAATGCAAAAAATCTACAACACCAAAGAATACCATTCACCACCAAATGATGAATCCACAATCATTGCTAAATCTCCCACTGAACTATGACACAGAGCTCTCAAAGCACCATGACTGACCACACCATCACTTGTCAAAAAAATTACACTAACCAGTGCAACAAGATCTCCATGACAACGTGATACATATGCTTCAAATTCCCATAACTGACTATTCAGGTAATCCAACACCATCCATCCTTCCATCTCAAAGCAGCCACCCCAATACACAAGTGACCATAGACAAGGTTAGCTAATAGATCTGCACAACACAGTTACAACCTCGTGGATATAGACAGTCCACTTCCGAGTTGTCTCATAGCAAACATATAGGTAAGGACAACCCACAACATTGGACAACTCGTGGATGCAACCAAAAGTAAACCTACAAATCTATCATCGCACTGGAAACTGCAAAATTGAGATATACAAAGAGAACAACCATGTAGACAACCATGACTCAAACACTAGATCAAAGATCAAATATGATTTGCCAATCATGTCCACAACACAAGCACCATAGTCTAGGAAACCAACAAGCATACCACAAGATTGCTGAAAGAGAAACATACCACCATTCCCATGTAGAGAAGAAATCACACCTCCTCAAACCATGTTGAATTGTAAATGTATCACCCTGTCACACCCCAAAAGCTAGGTTCTAGAAGATAGAAAACAACAGCTCCACACGAACACAAGTTTTCATTGACCGTGCAAAACCTGCAAAATCACAATGTTTCCAAAACACCCACGCACCTCCATATTCACTACTCATCTAGACGACTCAGGAGTCTGCACACAACCATCACGGTTAACCAGAACAATGAAAAAACATGAAAATGCATCATAGAATTTTTAGAAAAGTCTACACAAAACCTCCAGAACTAAACATCATGAATCTGAATTATGCAAGTGCAAGACATAGGCACACAGGAACAACAAGTCCATTTCAGACTAGTTCCACTGCCATAGTCATGCACAGAAAAAAGAGAAACAAGCTATCCAGAAGTTGCTAACTACCAAGGTCACTTCATAGCCTCCATGTAGTCAGAGCACCAGAGAAACTGCCTTCAGTGCTAAGTCAGAAACACCCAGCACAAGCACAACTCTCCATATATGATCAACAACATAAGCAAGTCCATAGCACCAAGGAGCCTCTCACACAGACACCCAGCATGAACAACATGCTTTGCTGCAACACAACCACAAGTACATCTCACGCCCTTTGTATCAGGAACTTTGCTACGAGCCAGGACCCCCAGACCATGTTGCCACAACATGACCAACTGCGGTCATCTCAACCATCTTTCAAAACTATGTGTTGAATCAATGAAGCACACACTTCCACTCATCGAAGGATCAATCACCAATCGATTTCTCCAATCTTCCTCAAGCTTGCTAGGCTAAGAAAACTCCATAGGAGAAATATCCAAAACTTCAACAAAACATGCTCTGATACCACTTGTTGATATCAAGAGCAACAAGCTACCAACTCTGATACCACTTGTTGGGGATAAGGATTCGGTTTTGTCATCAAGATATGCATCTAAGACAACAATGCCTTAGTGATTTCAATTCAAAATCACAACAAAGACACAACCAACTAAACCATAAAGCGGAAGCAGGCACAATTGTATCCCCCATTCATCCTACTGAGGAAAGTGAATGCTAACAACTAACAGATTCAGCACAAGCATTGATTCAAGAACATGAATCAAACAACCATGAAAGATAAAACCATGAACACATAGATATACATGGGGAAAACCCTTTTGGGTGAAAAACCCCACCTCTAAAACATTCAACTTATATTGTATTATTCAGTAAAGGATTACAATACAAACATACAGAGCTATGCTCTTCCAGGAGTGTTACATCTTGTCCATCACGAGAATACAGGCAGGCAACAAAACCAGAACCTTCATGTAGTTACAATTACAGATATATGTCATACTACATAGATTCCCTTCAAATCCTCTCAAACCACTTTCACAGTCAGCCTCGTGGCTAGCCTAGCCACATGGCCTCACAGGTTCACATCTCAACTGATATGAGAGACTAAGTGTTCATAGATCAAAACTTTTCAAACACTCACTTAGTCTCCCTCTCTCTCTCAACGGTCACCCTGGATAAATGACTACTATCCTACAAAAGCACGACCATTTCGTGATAACGTGCATCGCACCATTTGCTGTATCGAGCCACACAATCACTAAAACTTGTCATAGACATGTCCATCAACCTCCCATCAATCATACAGCTCTATTGCAATCAGGAAAATACACTCTGGCCAATCATATCATAAAGATCTTACACATGTCACCAAACCATTCGCTGTTCACTTCTAACAATCGGTCCAGCTCGGTCAACCGAGCTCCGAGCTCACCCAAGCTCTTACTACATTACCGCAACACTAGTCGATCAGCCTCGTGGTATGGCGGTAAGCCATCTGAGCTTCTTCAAGCTTTACCCCACCACAACACCAAGTTCATCCATAACCTTGTCATCAATCAACCAGATGTTGCCACCCTACCATGTGACACCATGTCATTTGCTAGTTGTTCTGACACCGAGTCCAACTTGGTCAAACCTGACTCAAGTTCATCCAAGCTCCTACCGCGCTACCACAGCCCTGTTGGCCTTCCCTCATGGTATGGCAGTAAACGGTTTGAGCTTGCCATCAAAATCCACCATGATACTGTAGCCCTCTTGAGCTCACCCTATGGTATGGCAGTAACCACCCTTGCTGATCGCTGGCGTGGCCACCGCGGTCAACCACTGTCATCAAGGCCACTGGTGGTCTTACCACAACCACTACAATCAGCCAAAATGCTGGCCGCGGTATGGCGGTAACCGCCTGACCCAATCGGAGGTGGTCTTACTGCGGCCACCACGGTCAACAAGAATGCTGGTCGCGATATGGCAGTAATCGCCTGACCCGACCGCAGGCGGTCTCACAATGCTACCATGGTGAGTGGAACCACTGCCTAGGGTACCGCGATAACCACCATGACCACCATAGGCAGCCTTACCATGCAATGATAGTGAGAGAAATCACCGTGCGCGATAAGGCGGTAATCGCCAGACAAAAACCGCTAGGAGCAAGCCAAGCCGCAATAGTGAAGGCCAGATCATGGAGATAACTACCAAGGCCAATGGAGAAAACATGCCAGAAAGCTAAGGCATAAATTCAAACACCTCGATGGCTCTAGCGGAAGAGGTATGAGGAAAATTAGTAAATTTCAATTTACATTTGTTGTTATAGATGTTAGTGAAAAATAAAACCATTATTGATTCACGTAGTTTAATTTCAATTTGTATGGTTTGTACAAGGCTTGAGCATGCCTAAGCATGGGCATGAGAATATTTCGCTCGTGGAGAGAGATCATGAGATGGTTGTAAGTGATTATTTTGTCAAATATATGATTTTTAATAATGTAATTTCTATATATTCATGTCTTTAATTATTATTGTAATAGTTAAAACTTCACCATGAACTAAACCCTAGGAGGAGTAGCAAGAGCACTCCACGAGTGCAGCAAAAATGAGTGACAGACCTATCGCCATCCAAATGAAAAGGAAAGGGAAATATTTTATTTACAAGGCATGGAAAGCAGTGAATTTTGATTCCAGAGTCCTTTGTTGTATGCCTACATAGTGTAGACACATAAAAATGACCAAGACTTACAAGCACTATTTTACCACCTTTTCGTCATAACATGATTATAACATTTTGATTATGTTTCTAACCCACATTCAACTATTAATTAAATAATTTATAATTATTTAGTTAATTCACAATATCTCTCATTCTTCATGATTATTAAATAAATAAATCGTGTTTATTTATTTAATATGTCACTAATTGTCAAAGTCTTCTAATAATTAAATAAAGTCATCCTATTTATTTAATTAAGCTTTATCATTAATGTCCTATTGATTATTAAATAAATATATTTAAAATATATTGATTTAATATGTCACTAATTCCTAAATCCTCTTAATTAAATAGATTTGATAATTTATTTAATTAATTAACTACTTCTTCTAGATTAAATAATTATTTGTAATTATTTAATTATGGCATGTGACACTTTTATATTTTAAAATAAAACAAATCATTTAAAAATATCTCACATGGTTAACTGATTCTTCATTTAGTAATTAATTTCAAAAATCAATTACTAATTACCTCACAAAATCTTTATTTTGAATTAATTTAATTCAAAAGGGAAATATTCTTCTACAAATCAAGTAATTTCTAAAGTTACTAATTTTCTAAGATCCCATCCTCTTGTCTTCTAATTTTTACTAATTTCATCTCAACTGTCACATTCAGTCTTGATTTAATTCATTTAATTAAATCTTATTCACACATATGGGTATTTTGCCCTAACCCTAATTGAGGGTTGCATTATTGAATCTTGACCTTTGATTCTAGGGCATTCCTCAAATCTCCCATCTTGTTTGTCCATTCAAGATTGCATTTTCTATAAAATGACAATCTTGATCTCATTTTCGGATCCATGATCATTTATTAATCTAATTTTATATAGGCATTCTTCATATCTTAGACTTTTATTTACTATTTGCACACTAGGATTGAGTTTCTAGTTTGCATATTAGTTCATTTTCATAAATACTTCAAAATATTTTTTTGAGGCTAGGCTTATAGATTTGCTCACACACAAATCTGAGGGCATCCATCATTCCAAAGCTGGAGGAGGTACAATGGAAGTCAGCCATAGAATACTAGATGGGTGAGATCTTTTCAGTTTTCCTCCATTTGTTTATTATTCATTTGCATTCTATTGTTTGATATGTTATTAACTTCCAAGTACTACTAATCATTGGTTTGATCTTGCAAGAACATTTTTTTAAGGGTTCAGGTTACAGAACGACACATTTGCAGGACTAAACAACGCAATCACTCTGTTGCATCGCATTTGCGATCACGAGCGACCCAATCGCTCTGTCGCAATGCATACGATCCTTCAAATGATGCATTTGACATGACGTGGCACATCTAACAGAAATCGAGCAACAGGTAACTGGTGACAATCTCATTTTTTTTCAAGTTGTTGTTGTAATCTGGATCCAACGCATCCACGGCCAGAAGTTGATTTTTTTTTTTCTTTGTTTGGTATTTAAAAATAACCAACCCTAGGATAGACACATTAATTGGAATTTATCAATCCTAGGATAGACATCTAATTTAATGGGAATTTATCAATCCTAGGGTAGTCACCACACTTTTCTTTTTTGGTTAACAATGAACACCATGTTTTTGAGAAGCAATATCTTCACCTAGAATAGAAAATGTTTATTTGGGTTTAAAAATTGAACAAGCTTTTTTTTTGTGTTTGATTGGATAATAGGAATATGCTCTCCCCTTTACAGGGTGATCAAAAATCTAGACCTGTCCATTTTTTATACTTATGCATTTTTTGCTTTCTTACAACCCTTAGAAGACCTGCCATGGTTGGAAAAAGTACTCACCCTACGGGAACGACCTAAGTGGGAACACCTAAAGCCAAGGTTTCCAACCCACTCTAATCAAAAGCAAGTTGTTGATGAAAATCCATCTTGACAGTAGTAGGCAAGATAACCATCCCCAAAGCCTTTGTTCTAAAGGTTGGGAGGTCTCTCGAGGGATTATATCTTTTGCCACACTGAACGGAAATACTTACTAAGAACCTAGTGTAGAAGCCAGCTGAGTCAGTAGCCATACATTGTTTCAATCACGGTGCAAGAGGAGGGAAGAATCTCCCCATAGGACACTCACCATATAGTCACCACAGACTGCTTGCTCAGGGGATTCAGTATCCACTTTCGTCACCTTGAGCATGCACCTAGAAAAGACAAAAACACGGGCGCCCTCTAGAGGGTGACAAGGTTGTGTGAGTCGACGTGATTTTAAGAAGTGGGTTGTGATTGTGACGATGACCCATTTGAATATTAAGAGTGAGTCTGTTTGAACATGCACTTCATATTTTAATTTATGTGTTTGCAAACGGTTTTTAACAGTCTTCAATAAATTAAAAATCACAAATCAGAACCAGAAAAGAAAACTTTTCAAAACTACAAATTTTGTTCATTTTTTCCCATAAAATTGTATATTGCGACGCAAGTGCTCTTCTACACCACAATCACCAGCTACCAAGCTGATTTCACTCTGATCAGCCGCATTCACTCTATTAAACCACATTTGACCTATACAGAGCTGCATTTGTCATCAGTGAGCTGCATTCGGTAATTTGAGCCACATTTGATAGACATAAACTCGCATTCACCATACTGTGTCGCAATCGACACTTTCTAAATTGCATTCGATTCCGTCAACCGCATTTTCTCTGTTGTGCACATTTGTTGCAACGCATTTTCTAAAACTATAAACAATTCTTCACGGTCAGAAAAAAAAAATCCACAACTTGTCTTCAAGTCAATCCAATATTTATTCACTTTTACAGTCCAAACCAGACTCTTAATTGCTCAAATTTTACTAAAATATTACATTTTAGGTACCATTTTAGGATCACCATAGGTTTCATTTTCATTAGATTTCATTGATAGTTAAACCATCTCCTTAGACACTCACTTTTGTAGATTTTAGGAGTTGACCCTTACCATTCATTGTCTAAACTTTGCATTCAATAGTAGGTTATCATTGGACCCAATTACCTTTGTCACTTTGTCAATCCTTTTGTGAATTATTTCCCACTCAATAGTCTAGTTGGGAAACTTCACTTTGTCCTACTTACAGTCCTTCTATGGTCCATTGGTTTTCCAAATGTTGAATCATTGCAAGAACTTTGTTTGCCCAAGTTTGTCCTCTTTAGATCTCTCACTAGTAAGTACATCTTAGGATCATTTCTTACATATCATTTTCCATCTTCTTAGTGTCACACCACTTGCATTCACAAGCCTTTAGTCTTACTTGCATTTCATAGCATCCTTTAAAAATCCAAAAAGAAACCAAAAACATAGTCTCATACTTAGATCATTCTCTCCATCATCCCAAGTTGAGAAAAACCTTGTATGGTTGAAACTAGATTACAAAAAAAGAAAAGACTCATGGATTCTTTTAGACAAGACACCAACTTTCTTGAGTTCACAACTGGCATGGACTCATTCCCCAATACCATGAAGAATCCTTGTTTTGACATGGGAAATTCGACAATCAATCCTTTTAGTGATATGAACATCCCTTCATCTCCATCACATATTTTTCAACCATTTATCCGACGGGATCAAAATGGGGACGTCTTTGAAGAAGACATACAAGTTGCTGCCCAAAACCTAGAAGTGGCCTCTTTTGTGGAAGAATTGGTCCTAAATGCCATCCAGATTCCTAGCTATGCTCCTTGACCAAGGATCTAAGTTACCAAAAGGATTTGATCTTGACACTCTTAGAGCAACTTCTCCCACTCCAATATCACACAAGCCTTCCATGGGAGCTTCTTCACAAACTGTCATCAACACAATCAATGCTACCTCCCTTGGTCATACTACTACCACAACCAACACATCTATTTGAGGATCATCTTCCCAAACCAATACCACATCACAATCCATTCCACAAAAAAAATCCACCATCCCTTCACAAACAATGGGGGCAACCACATCAAACCTCTTGGGAACTACATCTAGTTCCATGAGTACATCAATAAACCTATTATTAGGTTCTTCAAATGCCATGGAAACCAACTCATCTAACCCATTTGGGAGAAATAAACAAAGATTTATTATACAAGGAACCCAATGCACTTCATCACAGGTCAATAACAAGATTACTATGACCCAAAACACCAATATTCGTCAAAGTCACAATATTTTATTTGGGAAAGGCAATCAAGGCACTCAATACTATACTCCATTTGGGCATCAAAAAGCTCAAAATCAACAAGGTGCTCAATCCTACACTCCATTTGGGCATCAACAAGCTCAAAATCAGCAAGGCCCTCAATTCTTCACTCCATTTGGATATCAACAAAATCAAAACCAACAAGGCCCTCAAATTCAGTCCAATATGGTAGGATATCACATTCCAACTTATGCTTCTCAAGTCCACATGTAGCAGAACATCCCTAATTGAAACACTCATTTCCAACAACCACCTAATCCAAACGCTCATTTTTCTCACCGACAACCCATTCCAAATCAACACATCTCATCACAACAGCTGGGGACTCAAGCTGCCCCTATCAACAACATAGGTGATGTTACCAACCATCCCATGGTGGAAGCACTCACACTCCAACTCGCTGCTCTTGAAACACAAGTGGAGACTTTGCAAAAATCCAACAAAAATTCATACATGTCACATGACTTGTGTCCTTATCCATTTGACACAACCTTGTATATGCCACCCTTTCCTCATGGATATGTGGTACCTCATTTTCCCAAGTACAAAGGCAAAACAAACCCCATTGAACACATAAGAGAATTCACCACTAGTTGCATAGACATTGCATATGAGAAAACTTATCTCATGAGACTCTTTTCTAGAAGTCTTGTAGGTCATGCACTAGAATGGTTCTCACTTTTGCCTAAGGGAATAAAAACATGGGATGAATTGGCAAACAAGTTTGTCAAAAACTATGCTTACAACATTGACACAGACATCGACATCGCCTCCTTATGAAAACTTAACCAAGAGGATGCACGAGAGACTTTCATTCCTTTCTTCCAAAGATGGAGAACCTTAGCAAGCAAATGTTCAGTCGAAATACCTGAAAAGGAGAAAGTTACCATGTTTGTTCAAACTCTCCTAGGACCGCTAAGGTACGGCTTACAAGTCCATTGTTGCACCACCTTTGTCGGCCTTGTGGAAAAAGGTGTTCAAATTGAGAAAGCTTTCATCGCCAAGGGTGAGTTAAAGTATGGAGGAAAAACTATAAACACAACCACAAATAATAACCCGAGTAGCTCAAATGACAAAAACAAATACTGGGTTAAGAACAAGCGTATCACAAGTGATGGTGTAGTTGATGCAAAAACTAGCAATGCAACATGTCATGTACTCACAATCAAAGGAGTGAAAAATCAAAATGCACCTGTAACTACACCTACACCAACTGCTAATTCTATCCAAAGAAATCATGTGAAAACAAATCAAAGGCAGTTGCGTCAACCCCGACAATTCCAAAATGCACATACACCCCTTTGGGTGAACCAATTGAAATTGTTTTAAAGAAACTTCTTCAAAATGGCGTCATACAATTGGAAGAGCCAAAACCATATGACCCGAGTCAGTTCAAACCATAATGGTGGGATGATAGTTCATTTTTTGATTACCACCGTGCCAAAGGGCACAAAACTTCCTCTTGTCGTCAATTGCGAAATTAAGTGCAAGACCTCATCAAGAACCACACCATCGAATTGGGTGGTCAATCATTTACATCTAATGCGGATCATACCATACACAAAAACCCACTGCAAGATTATGGTAAAGCTTCCTCATCTGGCACAAAGAATACCAACAATCAAGCCAACCACGTTCATCTGGCCTATAATAATAACCGTCATACATACAATTATCCCAATGGTACTATTATCAAAAATCTTCACGTTGCTGATGAAGATCAATGTGTCAATACCATTAACATTAAAAAGGCCCCAGAATGTAATGTGACTACTTGTAAAGGAAAGGTCACTATCTCAGGTCCTTCTGCCCATCAACCAAAGGTCACCATACCGTCTAACCCAAAACCAGAGGTCAACATTGTTTAGTAGTTGAATAAAACACCTGCTCAAATATCCATTCTCTAATTGCTTCGTATTTCACCTACGCATAAGGCCAACCTAGATAAAGTACTATGAGATTCAACTATCCAAACCACTTTGAGACTATGGTCGGATACCTGAATTCACCTCACCACATCATCTTTTCAGATAGCGACTATTTCTCACCCAAACCATCACATAATGATGCCCTTCACATTGAGGTTTTTTTCCGTAAGCATAAGGTTAGACGAGTCCTAGAAGATGGCAGAGCAGGATTGAACATTTGCTCTCTAAAATTGGTCAAAGCTCTTGCTTTCTCTGATGCATGTGTAGATGCTAGCAAGATAATCATCATTAAGGCATACGATGATGAAGAACGCACTTCTAAAGGCGTTATTACCATCCCTTTTTGGGTAGGACCTGTTATCATAGATACAACATGCTAGGTCCTAGATTGTGATATACACTATAATATCTTAATTGGTTGTCCATGGATTCATGCTCTAAAACTCATTCCATAAACATACCACCAATACCTCGAATTCCCTTTTGATGGAACAGAGATCACTATCCCAAGAGATCTCGATCCATTCCAATACTGCACCAACCTCCAAGCCACTGTTGAGCACCAAGTACCCATCAATCAAGAGGCCTCATCTTCCACCTCATCCAAATACATTGACCCATCGACACTCACGAAATCATCCATTCCATAATCTTCTACCACACCATCTCCATTGACTCCTATCCCAAGTAAAGACCTTTAGATCCAGGACCTTGGTTGTGGAGAGTTCAAATTAAATACGGCTTACTGTATAACCACAATACCGAAGCCACCTAAGGTCTATGGTAGACCATGTTTTGTAGTAGAGCTGAAAATAACTTTCAAGGTTTGACCAAAAAGTGTTTTTACATGGTGGGGCGATATGGGTAATGAAGTCATTATTGACATGGATAGTTGGATTTACAAAGACCCGACAGAGTTATCTCAACTACCCTTGCATCTCTATGGAAAAGGATATGATATATGCAAAGCCCAAGGTTTTGATGGTACAAGTGGTCTTGGAAAGAACAACAATGGAAGATGAGAACCTATTATCATAATGGCAAGACCAAGATACATAGGGCTAGGGTATGACCAAGTTGGAACTGATGATCAACGTACCATTGAAATTTCAAGTAAGGTTGTAATGGCTATAGAAAGTGTTGACACATGCAAAGAATCCCTTACCAAAATAGACTCAAATGAATGGGAATGGGGATCTAACAAAACCATCAGTGACTATGACATTGATGAACTATTCTTGAAACCTGGCCAACCTTCCTTTGAAGAGATATTCTGCATGAAATATGACATTGACCCTAGTAACCGACATTCTAAAAATAAGGGATGGGTAAGCATTCCTTGGAATCCAGAAACACACAAGGTGTTATCGGCAATACTCGAACCATCCCACCCCATTCCTAAACCCACCCATGATCCAAATTTATCTGAGTCCACTATCCATACTTCTGAAATGCTAACCACTAGTCACGATGTTGATAATTTTATCCCATATTATGACTTTGAATTTGATTCATCTGACTCGGAATATGGACCTTCCATTGCATCAGACACGGAAGTGGAAATTGACAACTTTGCCTTTAGTCTTGAGGCATCAATTTTCACACTTTCCGCATCCTCCCCATCCTTCACCAATACTAACGATGGGATCCCTCTTGTTTATCCACAACTGATCGACTGGGACCAACAAGACTGACCAGTAATGGACATATTTCAGAATGACGAGGCAATTGCAGAGTTCATGGGGCTAAGAGAAGATATTCCATGGGGTGATCAGAAAACAAGGTTCTCCATTTATCTAGATTGTGCAACTTACTTTGGGGAGACTGTGCAATCCTCCAGTCGCAAAAATGCAAAAAATAAAAAAGAAAAAGAAATGCCTTTAGTTGAAAACTGCAAGGCACCTTTTGGCAGTAAAATAGTAAAAACAAAGGATGTATCCAAAGGTGAAAACCTCTGTAAGGCGCCTAAGGATGGAGGATTGGACTTTCTTCCCGTAACACAAGAAAAGTCAGGTATGCTTATTGAAGACATAGTGGAATTTAACATAGCCACACCTAAGAATACCAAAATGATTCTCTTGGTCGCATCATTGTCATATGAAGAAAAACTTGAATTTAAACAATTCTTCATAGATAGAAAAGTTAACTTCATATGGTCATATACTAACATGCAGGTTTTTGATCCAGCATTGGTTTTACATCATCTTCCTCTAATCCCAGGAATCAAGCCAATCAAACAAAATTTGCACAATATGCACCCACAAATTGCACTACTTGTCAAGGCGGAACTAAAAAATTTACTGGATGTTGAATTCATAAGGTCAATTGATTATGCAGATTGGATATCAAACATTGTTCCTGTTACTAAACCAAATGGAAAAATCCATATTTGCACAGATTTCAGAGATTTAAACAAAGCTTTCCCAAAGGATGACTTCCCCCTACCAAACATAGACATGATTGTTGACCTCACGACAGGATATAAGATGCTATCTCTCATGGATGGCTTTTCAAGCTATAACCAAATCCGAATTGCAACAGAGGATCAGCATAAAATGACATTCACTTGCCCTTGGGAAACATACTGTTGGAAGGTCATGCCTTTTGGCTTAAAGAATGCAGGGGCCACGTACCAAAGGGCTATGAAAACAATCTTCCATGACATGATGCATATCCTAATGGAAGATTATGTAGATGACTTATTGTCAAAATCTTTGACAAGAAAAGATCATCTCCATGTCCTAGACAAAATCTTTAGACGGCTTGAGGATTACAAGGTTCGTTTGAACCCAAAGAAATGTGTCTTCGAAGTCACATCAGGAAAGCTACTGGGATACATAGTTTCACACCGAGGCATTGAGGTTGAACCTGCAAAAGTAAAGGAAATTATGAACATGCCCCCTCCAAGAGGAATTAGTGAGTTGTGAACACTTCAAGGCAGATTACAATCTATTCGTCACTTCATTGCACAGTTGGGAGACAAGTGTCAACCATTCCAATATCTGCTCCACAAAAGCATTCCATTTGTATGGACAAATAAGTGCAACATGTCTTTTGATAAAATTAAAGAATATTTATTAACATCTCCAATGTTAATTCCACCTATTGAGGGAAAACAACTGATTCTATATGTCTCTACAATGACAAATGCACTGGGGGCATTATTGGCGCAAAACGACCATGAAGAAAAAGAAAGAGCCATATATTACATTAGTCACACATTAATTGGATATGAGCTCAACTATATAACCATTGAACGGGCATGCCTGGAAGTTGTCTTTGTGGCACAAAAACTAAGACACTATATGCTAATTCATCAAACACATTTGATAGCAAAGATTGACCTATTAAAATATCTCCTTAGTCAAGCAGTATTGACAGGTCGCTTGGCAAAGTGGGTCATGATTTTAAGCAAATATGAAATACAGTTCATGGAGTGTAAGGCTATAAAAGGTCAAGTAATAGTAGATCAACTGGCAGATGCACCAATCCAAGCCACTCATCCACTGATAACTGATTTTCCTGATGAGTCAATCTTTCATGCAAAACTAGCTTTACCATGGAAACTATACTTTGATGGGTCCCACATTGGGCATGGCTCAGGAGCAGGCATACTATTGATCACACCACAAGGGGATTCAATCCCTAAATAATTTTAGATCGCATTCCCTTGTACAAATAATATTGTAGAATATGGGGCATTGGTCACAGGTCTCAAGATAGCAATTCAATGGAAAATTCAGACAGTCCTTGTATTTGGGGATTCTCAATTAGTCATCAACCAAGTGAATGATGACTATGACACGAAGGATGAAAATTTTCTCCCTTACAAGCACAGGGTGGATAGTTTCCTAATGTACTTCAAAATGATTGCATTTGAACAAATCCCAAGAACACAAAATAAGGTAGTTGATGCAATGGCTATCATTGGATCTCTTTTGGACATTCCTAAGAATGTGTCACAGTTTGAATTCTTAGTGGAATAGCTTTTGATGCCTGCATATGATATTCCAGAGTCAACAATGGTGTGTGAGATTGTTGTTCCCAGCTCGCCTTGGTACCAGGATATATACGACTATCTTAAATCCTAGATCCTCCCACCCAACCTGTCCAACAACCAATGAAAATCCTTTATCCAAAAAGCCGCTAGACATACCATCATCAGTGAAACTTTACACCACCGTGGCTTTGACAACACCCTTCTTCGTTGTCTCAACACTGATGAAGCCCAAATGACTTTATGAGAAGTACATGAGGGTATATTTGGATCTCATTCGAGTGGTCCAACCTTAGCTAGGAAAGTCACCAGGCAGGGGTACTACTGGCCGATATTGGAAAAAGATGCTCTTCAGTTCATCAGAACATGTCGGAAATGCTAGGCGCATAGTGATTTGATTCACGCACCTCCACAAGAATTGAGACCTATCACTTCTCCATGGCCTTTCGCACAATGGGGACTCAACCTCGTGGGTAAGATCCATCCATCCTCTTCAAATAGCCATAAATTCATAATAATCGCCATTGAGTATTTCACTAAATGGATTGAAGCCATCCCTCTCACCTACATCACCAGTAAACAAATATCCATGTTCATCCTAAATTACATCATTTGCCGGTATGGTGTCCCATAATCCATCATCACAGATAATGACATTCCATTCAAAAATTAGGATGTTCATGAGCTCTGTGAGCGATTCCACATCCAACACCAGTTTTCCACCCCATACTACCCACAAGGTAATGGCCAAGCTGAAAAGACCATCAACAACATCCATCCTAAATCCTATCAATTCTGACGATGGTTAATATTTGGTTGACATCATTCCTAGCATATCCTTGCCTTTGCCTTTAGTCTACTTATCTTCATTTCATTTTAACTCGAATACTCCCTGCTTTGTCTGGGGGCAAGAACTTTATCATGCAACTATAGTGGGTACTGCACATGATCCTGCATTCTTAAATGTCTTGAAAAAATCATAAAAATCTGAAATAGTCTTGAAAAAATCAAAAAAATCAAAAAAGTCCTCAAAAAATCATAAAAATCTCAAAAAGTCCTAAAACAAAATGCAAAACCATCCAAATCAATGTCAAAATATGAAAACAAAGTTAAATCTGATCAATCCAGTCAATCCTATCAAAATCAATATTTCATCCATGTCTGAACTACGTTGTCTCTATGTATTTGCTACATAGGTAAGATTCATCTTTAAATCCCAAAGACATTAGGTCAGTCCTCCTAGGTTTGTCGCAAAATAAATCATGATTCAAGCTTTTGTCCTTAAGACAATGTCATTGGTCATGTCAAACTATGAGGTCTCTAAATGCATGACATAGGCAAGGCCATCAATTTATGGATCCCCAAGGCCACACTAGGTCAGTCCATTAGGGTTCTTAGCACTACACATTCGCACACATCAAGTTATCTTCAAATCAAGCGAATCTTATGTCAATCTAGAATTATCAACCTATCAGCAATCTGTTTCGTCAAGCATTTTTAGTCGATTCAGCATGTCCGCAATGACATGTAGTCAAAATCATATCAAGGCAATTTATCATGGCAAAACTTTGAGTTCGTCTTCAAGATATGTCCTTCTGAAAAGCAACTCTTCTCACTTCTTTATGATTTTGGATTTGTCCTTCCTAAGCATCATCATCATCATCATCATCAGGCATTTTGATGGATTCTCCTCAACTTCAAGAATCGATCTCATAAATATCAACGTCATTCATAATGTGTCCTTCCTGAATTTGATATCGCTAGACATTCAACAACACCCAACATTAAAACACTTGGCAAACACCTGGCAAACTTTTTTTTCTGTCTTTTGATGATTATCAGGATATTAGTTCCTTATGTCTTAGGAACAATGACATATCATGATGATTATCCTTGTCTGCTTATCACTCTTCTATTAGCTTCTCCAGGATGTCCTGACTTCAGGATTTAGAGAAACAACGACATGGTACGATGATTTTACTGTCTGTTTTTTACTATCATGTGGCTAGTTTCTCCACGATGTCCTATTATCAGGATTTAGAGAAGCAGCGATGTCTCATGATTAGTTTGGTTTTTTCTAGCAGTTGGTCATGATAAGTGGCTAGGGACAACTGTGTTCCTTCCATGACTTATGATTGTAATTAGGGAAAATAAGATATAAAACTAGAATAACAAGATATCAAAACCCTAACTAGCACAATAGAGTACAAGCAAGCATGAAAAGAAAACAATAAAATAAAGCAAACCGATCTTCAAACTTGAATTGATTTATCTCCATTACTCTTCTCCACCTGCATGAGAATGCGAGATTTTCAAGGATTGAAGTATTTGATATGTTGATTGCTCATTTTTGCAGCATAACGATAAGATGAATATGATAGAAGAAAATAGATAGATAGATGAAAAGATTGAGAAAAATTTTGGCAGAGTCAGGATGCTAGAAGAAGATCCTCAAATGGCCTGTGAAAGGCTTGATTTATAGGAGAAGGTTGATTCGATTCGATGGCCAAGATTAAAAGTCAAATTTGTGATATGTATGGCTAGGATTAAAAGTTCATTTTAGTGTCTATGATGCACATTAAGTGGCTTATGACATAACACTCAAATTAAGATGTGAGGAAATAATGGAGATTATTTTATTTATTTTAGAAGAAAAGATGCTTATGACACACAATGAATGAGGGTAAAAATAGGATGTGAGTGGGAATCTCATAATTTAAATAATTAAATTATTTAAATTATTTATGCATGTGAAGAGTTGTAGTCATGTGACACATGTTGCAATGTGACAATAAGAGGGATTAATTCAAATATTTAATTTGAATTATTTTTGAGACATGTGAAAGGGGAATTAATTAAATAAATGAGATTTATTTAATTAATTGGGAAGGTGATTAAGTGGGATAAATGGGATAAGTGAGATAATGTAACGACCTAGGGTAAAATATTAAAAATGTTTTTCAAGGTCATGTATCGACTAGGTAATGTTATGATAGGGACAATTTTGAGTGTCTACAATGATCATCCATTGTCTGCAACTATTGACTTACGTGATGGTTCAACCTTGCACACTATTGATCTATCTCATATCATAGTGTTTGTTGACCATCATCACATTTTCGCCCAATGATGATTAAAGAGCAACAACTAGCATAGCACTATAGCAAAGCTTTGAAGGATTTTTAATTTTTTGTGCTAACATGCATATCTTTCTCTGCACTAACATCTGTCTTCGTCTTATCTTCTATGGTTCTCAGATGATATCCTGTGACATACAAAAAAAAATTTGCATACATAATAGCATGAGCATTTCATATTCACATCTTCATAAATCAAATATCATAATTCACATTGCATAAACACCATCATTTACACCCATTCATAAAAACATCATTTGCATCAAGATATCACATCATTATCACATTGCATATGGCATTCATACATAATCACATCCATAATTGCATTCATAAACATAAGCATAGTATCCATACATGTCATATCATAAAAGCATCACATAAACATCCCATAAAACATGATAACATCATAACACATAACATCATATAGGTCACATTAAAACAGCATCGCATATATATACAATTTCAAAAAAAAAAAAATGTCATGTCATAGGATAGAGTCACATAACATCCCAAAAATAGAGCTCGCAGGATCGAGTATCAAAATACAAATGTCTACAAAACAAGTCCTAAGATGACCCTCCTCCATCCCATGGAGGTGAACTGTGAGGTAACTGTGACTAATCCATCAAGTGGAATGTGACCTGAATAGGTGTCCTCTCATGTGTCTCACCATGGGATCTTGTGGGATCAATAATACGAGGTTGGCTCTGCTCTGCCTAGTGTCCTGACGACACTGATTTGTGCCCATGCTTTGATTTGTGTCCATGATCTAACCTATGACTATGACCTGATGAGTGCCTATGAGAGCTATGAGATCTGTGGCCTGATGATGCCCTGATGTAGTAGACCCTCCAGCACTAGTGTGACTACTGCTATAAGACCTGCTGTTGTGTGTCTAGCTGCCACTACTTGTCCTATTGTAGAATCAGGATAACCTTGGGTCCCATCTATTTGGTGGAACAACCTACTCATACAATACCCTGTATCGGCCCCTGCTCTCTACAATCCTGGCTAACTCTTGAGCCATATCCCCTGTCGGTCTAGACCATAACTCTACAAACTTGGTCACCCACCACTCTGACTCCTACCGTCAAAGTATGGCCTGATCTCTCTCAACCTGGGTGACCTATAACTTTGTTGCTAAATCCTTGTTTTGAGACAAGGTCGCATCGAGTCTGATATGTACACTAACTCATTTAACCCCAATTTCTGATGAAACCTTCCGATGAAACGTATATAATCAGATGTATCGTCGGGCACTTGTGCGAATTTCCATTTTTTTTTAATTTTTACCCCAACGTTCGTTGGAATTTTGGCGAGCCGTTGTTTTATGTACATTTTGATGAAGATCTTTCGCCAAAATTGGGGCGGTCCTGCAAAGTTAAATTGTGGCAGGCATAAATTGAAATGAGCTCGACTATTTATCGTGACAGTGTTTTGCTCGATGGTTTTCTTGGGGAAAATTAGAAGAGACTCAAGAAGATATCGCCAGGTTGAGGGAAGTCATTGTCTTTTTCTAGAATTCATTTGTGAAGTTAGATTTGTACTTCCAGGTTTGAAAATCATATTTGAAAGCAACATCTCATCAAATTTCATTCATAGTCTTGTGCATTTTTAGAATTTCATTTCCAGATTTTAGACCTGGCTTCACAAATTATTTATAAGGGAATTGTTTATAACTGATGGAAAATTCTTGATGGATTTGGACAAAGATTATATTTACAAGGTTCAGAATTCTTAATCCAGAATTTGCAAATAGATTTGGAGTATAGCTAGATATTCCTTATCAAAGAGTGGTTGTTTTTTTAAAGCGACAAGTTTATCTTAAGACACATATATAAAATCTCTGAATATCTTGCCCTTACAATACCGCATCAAATCTATATTCTAAACCAATAATACTTATCAAATCACTTATATGAACAAGTCTATAAGCACTCCATCCAAGCATTTAATTAATTCATGGAATTAAAACCAGAAATGAGAATCACCATAACATTGGATGAAACGAGCTCTTACTTGATCATTTTGTCCAATATAATGTATATTCATACAATGGGATACATGACGCCAAAATGATTTTCAGACTTTAGATGCTGAAATCTTGTCTTGAAAATTAAGTACCCATGAAACTAAAACCTACAATAGAATGACACCAAACCTAAGAATAGTATCTTCACTATAATATCAGGCTCTTTACAAATTCGCTCTACAACTTCGGTTAGACTTGACCTAAAGATATCTAACTTGCTAAACGGCCATATTTTTGGTCCTGAAATCCTTCTTATAGGGAAAATGAAGGAGCAACAAGCATCGGACCAGAAATACACCTATCACTGGTCACTTGGACCGCCTTATGACATTTCAAAAATTGGTTACAACAGTTGAGTCTCTGGAGAATCTTCTTGTTCATCCCATCCACTGGAGAATAACTGATGCATTTTCCAAACTTTGAAAACTTGCACCAAAACTGCCACCAAGACATAGCCAAAATTTGTTATAACCATAACCACTGAGTTGTTAACTGTCAGTTGTAGACTTTGTCCTATTCTTGTTCAGTTAAGTACTTTTCTAACCATCCTTGATATTCCTCATCCATTGGCCAATTAAAATTTACCACCTAATTTACCTTTGCATTGTAAGTTGCATACTTTACTGCTACTTGATTCGCCTCCCTTTCAAAAGATTCCAAAAATGTGCTAGTGTTAATGATTTCATCTACCCTGTCCTACCATTGCTGCATTGATCTAACATTTCCTTAGGCATCTACAATATCTGGTAAAGATGTGCCACTCCAGTCATCAAAACTCTTTACCAACTCTTTAATCATCTCGCTCAAATCATCAAGTAAGGCCTGGAAACCTTGCAGTGACTTCACAAAGTCTTGAGTAGGCCTTAATTGTTGAGGCCTATTAGCTGCATTTTGAGAATTTCATTTCCAGATTTTGTTGTGCAAGTTCAATATTCTGATTTTAGGAGTATAACAGTTGGAAATCATTGTAAAATCAGAATTTAATAATTCTTGGAATTAGCATTTGAAAGTGTTTTTTGGGGTCATTAACTTCAGACTATCTTCTCTTTTGCAGGGGTGGTTGCATGCCAATTTTTTTTGGTGTAAAATATCATAATTATTATATTTTGTTACCTATGTATGATTAAAAATTATTGGAGTGCATGTGAGTTTGATATTTTTTTAAGATCTAAATATTCAAGCTTGGTAAAGAAAAATCATGTCAGATAATATTAGTCCAGAACAAAGTGAAGAGATAGTTGCTAGATTGTGGGCTATATGTAAAATAAAGGTTCATGGGAAATGTTATTGTCCTTGCAATAATTGCAAGGGCTTAAAGACGAGAAGACTTTTAATCACAATAGCTGAGAAACATTGTAGGCAGCATGGTCACGTTGAAGGGGGGCATGATTATCATCCATTGGTAAGTTTCTCATTATATGTGTTTATATTGATTGAATTTGTAAATGTTTATATTGTTTTAACATTTAATATATATATAAAAAATCACTTGATCATGATCATGGTTTATTTGTGTCTATCATTATTATAAATGTGGGGTGCCCTAGGGCACACGATATGAATTATCATGGCCCAAAGAATGTGGTTTTGCAAGCGGAGGAACATGGAGCTATGAATATCGTAGATGAAGTTAATGATCATATCGAAGTAGATGATCATGCACCAGAAAACACAATTGAAGATGATGGTACAAATACATTGATCCATGACACATGTAGTGGCACATTTGATTATGTTGATTGAGATGACTTTGATGATGTTCATGGTTTACCTATACTTGACAAGGCATACGAGCCGCTTTATGAAGGCTCCCAAATAACTCTTCTCTATGTTGTATTGTTGTTGGTGAACTTGAAGGTTATGAATGGTTTATGCAACATAGCAATCTCATGGATGTTAAGGTATGTCATATATGTCATTTTTTTTCATCTATTTTAATTTTTGTTAGTTCATTGTTAGTAAATAAAGGATGAAGTATGTACCTTTAATATTCTTTATATTAAGAAATTATTTTTTGTTGTAGATTGATTGGTGAATTTTTGTTACCACCATCAAATATTTTACCTCGCTCATACCGAGATTTATCTAGCATTATGAAAGATACTAGAATAGAGTATCAAGCAATAGATGCATGTCCCAATGATAATATTATATATCATAAACAACATGAATTAGCAACAGAATGCCTGGAATGTCATATCAGTAGATATCGAATAGATCAACTAACAAAAAAGGTGTCTCACAAGGTTCTTCGTTATATTCCCATTATTCCATGTATGCAACAATTATTTAGGTGCAAAAGCTTAGCATAATTTATGGATTACCATGCATGTAATAGAAGTGGAGATGAGATTCTTCAAATGCCTACAGATGGTTCTACATTTAGGGACATGGAGGAAAAATGGCCACACTTTAAAGAAGAACCTCGTAATCTCAGGCTTTCATTGGCAGCGGATGGTGTCAATCCATTTGGAGAGCTGAGATCTATTTACTCGGTGTGGCCTATTTTTGTTATCAAAAATAACATTCCTCCATGGATGTCAATAAAGAGGGAGCACGTAATGTTGGCAATGATTGTTCCAGGTATTTGTTTGCATCAATTTTCTTTAACGTAGTAGCATCTCATTTGTCTTATTTGTTGCATAATGACTTATATGTTTTTTCGTTTAATAGTCATGTACATGAATTTATATATATTGTAGTAAAATGGTTATAATAATTATGTAATGTTTATGTTCATTCAACTAGGTAAGTACCAAGTTAAAGATATGAATGTATATATTGAGTCTCTTATCGACGAGTTACTAATGTTATGGAATGGCATCACTATGTATGACATATCTAGACCAATAGGACAAAGACAATTTCAATTCCATGCAATGCTTGTATGGGCAATTCATGATGCCCCAGGGCTAACACATTTTTCTGGTATGTTATAACATTTGATTGCATGACTTTAACAATATTTAATTTTATGAATTATATATCATGCATGTTTTTTAAATAATCTATTCATTATATATAATTAAAAAAATTGACATATTTAATCCAATTATATATGATTTGCAGGTCTTCAAACAAAGGAAAAATTTGCATGTCCAATTTATGGTCCAAAAATGAAATCTCGTCATTCAACAAGTTTAGGAAAGCAGGTGTTTGATGAGTATAGACACTTCCTCCATAGAAATCATAAGTATCGAACTACTGAAAAACATCTTTTCAATGGAAAAGTAGAGACTACATCAAAACCACGAAGAATGACACCTCGCCTATGGAAGTTGGAATATAATAAAATTAATCATCAAGGTTATATATCGGATCAAATTGTTTATCTATCATTTATGATATGTTTTGAATTTTTATTTTTATTTTGTGATCATGTTGTAATTGACAATGATTGTCGTTGTTAATTTGTTTAACTTATATGCTTCATGAAGGTCATCAAGGCATTAATGGTCGGCTTCCACAGGGACTGAAAAGTTATCCCAAATAATTTAGTAGGTTGCCCTACTATGAGTAGCTACAAATTGTGCATTTGTTTGATACAATGCATATTGGAAAGAATATGACAGAAACATTATGGAAAATATTGGATGGAAGGCATGACAAAGAAAAAATTGTCAAAATTTGTAGTGACATTCAGGAAGCCAGTCATGTAATGAAAAATGTCATTCAATTAAATAGCGATGGAGACCAAATTAATATAAGTGTCCTTCCTTGGTTATTAATAGAGCAGCAAAGCAATGCTATAAAACAAGTCATACGAAAAATTCGATTTCCCATAGGATTTGATGCCAACATAAACAATATCATAACAAAGAAAGGTGAATTTGGGTAAGGGATGAAAATGCATGATTGGCATACCTTCATTAAGGTAATTATTCTGGTATATTATATATATATTTGTATACTGCATGTACTTTTCAGTGTATTATGTTTACTACTTTTGGAAAAATATTAATGAAAAGATCATTTTATAATTGTTGCAGTACGTTCTACCTCTATCTCTCCTAGACAACTTCGACAACAATGTCAAGCAAGTTATATATGATCTTGGAAAATACATGAGGTAAGTAGCGATATTTGTTCAATTTGTTGTATATTTTTGTTAAATCTCGTTAATATATTTGTGCCTTGAATCACTTGTAGATGGTTGTCATCTAAAACAATCCATAAAGAAGATATAAATTATTGGAAGAGAAAAATTCCTCGTCTAATGTGTGAAATGCAAAAGTGTCTACCTTCGACATTTTTCAATGCACAAGAACACTACCTCATACACCAAGTTGAGGAGATTGAATTGTGTGGATCTATACACACAAGGTCAATGTGGATGGTTGAGAGGCACTTGAAATTTTTGAAGGCTTTGGTTAGATAGAGAGCACATCCTGAGGGTTCTATGGTGGAGGGATACATGGTATACCAGACCATGGTGTACATTACTGAATATCTTCCTAAGTTTGCAGCAAAGATCCATGTAGATCGCATTTGGGATCCCAAATCCATTAACAAATTCGAAGGGGAGTACTTGATGGGGAAAGGTAGATTGAGGAAAGTGTCAAGTAATTATAAGATGGTCATGGAGATTGGTGTAAGTGTTCCAAGGCTTTCTTGCACAACTAGCTAAGAAGACCTTTCGTTGTCTTCTTCTGAGAACCTAATATTTTCTAGGTCCTTGTTAGGCTTAGATGATTAACTAAGTTCTAATCCAACTCCTCTCCAAGAGTCTCACACCTTGTGCTTCACCTTGAAGGACTAACACCACTTTGTTATGTGCAAACTCTCTCCTACACTTAGAAGACTCTAAGTGCCAACATCACACAAACATTGAATTGATTAAGGGGTGCCAAACACATTGAAAAAATGCCATGTACTTCCAACTAGATCCATCTTGGAGGATCTCCAAACTCCTTTCCTACCGATTTTAAGAATTGGTCTTGAGGAGGCCTATTTCTTGTAGCGTTTGACAGAGATCTTTACTTCATTCCTGCCCAAAATTTCCAAACAACTTAAAAAACCAATTCCACATTCAAATACCCTTTTGGATTTTCTGAAGGATTCAAAAGATTCTATACTCCTAAGTCCTTCGTACACTAGTTTCCTATTATCTAGGTTAAATAGGGCTATTAGGCCTAGTTTGTAGGACCCCACTGGTTTTCTTGCTCAAACCTCAATCAAATGGATTGATAGAACCTCAATCCTTCTAGCATGTTAGGATATGTCTATACCCTACCTAGAACTATACTTGTTTCGTACTATACCTCAATCCCCTACCTAAATTCTTCAATTCATTACTGTCAAACCTCTAACCAGGCACTCTAAGCTCGCCTAGGACTTGACATTAAACAAAATTGTTCCACCCTCCATGACTCCTAACTCTACATATGTATAGACCAATGGCTCCCCTAACACATCCATCTACCCTCAAGAAAATCACGTTACTTGATTTCATGGGGGAGCCATAAAAACACAAGCTAGTCAAGACAGGACCAGTGAAACCCTTAAACCTTAACCTATCTATTCAGGACACTAAAACAACTTAAATAAACTTACCTGCAGAATGAAAAAAGTTTAATACTATCCCATGAACACTACTCTAACACTAAATCAAAACATCCAATTCACTTAGTATCATTGTCACTCAATAACACTCGGAGTTCACATAAATATAGAAATTGCAGAGCTATCTTCTATTCCAAAAACTTGATTACAATCTCCCTCTTTCTTGAATTCGAGCCTGTTTCATATTAGATGCCATTCACCATGTTTGTAGGGTATGTTGGTCGATCCCCCACTCCTATTCTTTAGGGGATCCTATGTAATCAACTTGCATGCAACATTTTCCATAATGGCAACTGTTGTCATGACAATTTTGTAACAACATTTGGCAACTCTGTCATTATCCCACCTTTCTAACTCTTAGGACCTCTATCTCCTATATTTTGAGTAACCAACACCATTAAAGGCCTCATGGCATCTTTCTAACATCATTCATGTGTTTAGAACACATTTAAGACTCAAATCCCAACTTAAGCTACTAAGGCTAAGCAATGTAAAAACTATTAACAATGACTAACTTTAGTGACCTTAGTCCTAATGAATAACTCACCTAGCCACAACAATGACCTTCTAAGGTCCAAAAACAATATACAATTACTCTAACTTGGCTAATGTCAGATACAAGCCCAAAATATCCTAACTATGGAGGTTAGCCTAGGTGTGCTCCTGCACTAGAGATTAATTAGAATACATTTTACATTTGGTTTTTATGTATATTGTACTTATAAATTCTAAGGTCGTGTACAGTAATTCTTAACTAATTATCATCTCTAAAGCGTTGTGAATTTCATCTTTTTTTATATAGTTAATTAGGAGTGGATTACTACGTGCCATAGGCTTATTGGATAACAACGAGTATGGATTGAATGATATCAGCAATTTGATGTTAGCATTAACATGGGAAGTGTGCCTTCATTGGGTAAAGCTCAATATGAATAGAGATTCCAATACTTACCACCAAAGAAATTTAATTTGCTTATATGGTTCAAGAGATAATGGTATTTATAAATCTCATTTCATCACCCATATTATTTGATTTATTTTCAGAGATTACAAACAGTGTATATATATGTTAAGTTTTTTCTTTGCATGCTGTGGGAATAAATATGTTTATCAACTGATGATATTGCAATAAGTTTTGCATGTTTGACATATTGCAGGTGAAACACCACAAGGCTATGTGGTGCAATGGTCGTAAATTTCGAATCAAAAAACTGGATGACATGAAGAAAACTTGTGATTTTGGGATAACTGCAGTCTTCCAGGTGACTAATGTTTCATCTAGAAGCGACATACATCCAGAAGTCTCAAAAAATCAATACTATGGGATTTTGGATGTGAAGTATGTAGGAGTGACTTTAAGTCCTTCAATTAGTTTGTTCATCATCTATAGGTCTGGGGCCTCTGATTGAATGAGGAAATGATCCAGAGAGAGTATTATTGGGCATGATGATGGTTACCATAGTTAATACAAGGTATTTTAGTGGAAGTAATTTCATTTCTTCAAGGAAAATGATATGAGCAAGATTGTTTTCTTTCGGAGGAGGAGGAGACAGATTGAAATTTGGTTGAGTCATATGTTATTGAGACATGATCCACAGAGGAAATTTGATGCAAAGTATAATGTGGTGGAAGAAGAAGATATTGAAGAAATAGAAGATGATGTAGATGATGATTAGGATCAATAGTTAGTTGATGATGTGCCTGACGAAGATGTCGAAGAGGAGGAACTAGATCATGATGATGTAGGAGTTAATGTTCATGAAGATGATATCTATGTGGATGATGACATTATCAAAACTGATATCAATGATGATGATGATGATATGACCAATCCTTACAATGTTGAATCTGGATCGGATGATACAGACAAAGAGTTGGATGAAGAAGAAGATCAATGACATTAATTTGCATTATCTATTTGATATTAATTTATTGAAAGAATTATATTTGACTTATGTGGTTACATAATTAATTTATGATGTTTTTAATTTTAATTATATTTGAATTATATTAGAATATGTTCAGTTAACAGATGTAAAAAATAAAATGGATAAACCAAAAGATGAAAGCATGAGACCACTACCTTGTTGGGTGTATGGAGTCTAATGAAGATCTATAAAAGTGTAATCTATGATGGAAATAATTCAAAGTGTTTGGCACACAGATGTAGTTTATAACTTGTATAAATGTTCAAGTAAATGACTGACAAACTCTACTTGAGATAGAATGACAATCCTAGTTATGTGATTCTTCTTATTGATACAATTAATATCTTTAGTTACTATGATTGACTAGGAGGGTTTAATCTTTACTTGAAAGAACCAAATAATCACATCACACAAATACAAAAAATGTGTATCGGTAAACTGAATATATATATATATATATGTGCTTGATATATCAATTTAAACAACAGAAAAGCATCAATAGTATCAACTACTTCGAGCATAAGATGATTACAATGACATTTCACCACATAAGATAGTCATTTAATTTGCAATTTGGCAGAAAGCTCTAAGCTAAGACAAATAGACACAGAACCTTACAAACACATACGATTTAGGCCAATGCCATATACTATTGGGGAGTCGAATTAATTCACAAATATTTAGATTTCCATAACAGGTTCAAACACAACATATAAGATCTCTGACAATATTGCATTACAACAGTGTCAATTTCTATCCTAACTCAATACTTCTTATCAAATCCCTTTACAAACATATCCATCTATGACTCCATCCAAGCATTTTAATTTACTCTTTGAATTAAAGAAAAAATGGAAATCATACACACCATGATATTAGTGAGATGAACGCCATAACCCTTGATTATATTATTCAAAATTGTGATATGTTTATACAAAGGAGAGCCATGAGCTCTAAATATATCATTATAACTGAAATGCTAGTATTGTCATGAAACATCAAACCTTCATGCTATTGGAACTATCAAATTTTGACAAATTCATTATTTCTTCATAATTATTAGTCTTCGAAAAAAGATTCATAATGCAGACAAAAAAATCCTCACATAGCATATTTTACCAAAATCCGATTTAAAATTGTGCCATAACGCCCCATAAATTTCATCTGACATTAAAATCTTTACATATGAAAATATCAGCATAAGTTGATGCAGGTCTCATCGATGATAATATACATATCCTAAATGTATCGACAAGACATAGCAAGGGTCACACCGATCAAGTTATACACAGAGAGAATGCGGGTTTCTATATCTTATCGGCAAGACAAAAAGTATCGGCGAGATGATGTAAGGTCACATCGAGTTGAATTACCTTTTGCTGATTGGA
>VCHN02000014.1:46137688-46192927 GCA_007115665.2 Sequoiadendron giganteum | reverse complement strand
TTACCATCCCTTTTTGGGTAGGACCTGTTATCATAGATACAACATGCTAGGTCCTAGATTGTGATATACACTATAATATCTTAATTGGTTGTCCATGGATTCATGCTCTAAAACTCATTCCATAAACATACCACCAATACCTCGAATTCCCTTTTGATGGAACAGAGATCACTATCCCAAGAGATCTCGATCCATTCCAATACTGCACCAACCTCCAAGCCACTGTTGAGCACCAAGTACCCATCAATCAAGAGGCCTCATCTTCCACCTCATCCAAATACATTGACCCATCGACACTCACGAAATCATCCATTCCATAATCTTCTACCACACCATCTCCATTGACTCCTATCCCAAGTAAAGACCTTTAGATCCAGGACCTTGGTTGTGGAGAGTTCAAATTAAATACGGCTTACTGTATAACCACAATACCGAAGCCACCTAAGGTCTATGGTAGACCATGTTTTGTAGTAGAGCTGAAAATAACTTTCAAGGTTTGACCAAAAAGTGTTTTTACATGGTGGGGCGATATGGGTAATGAAGTCATTATTGACATGGATAGTTGGATTTACAAAGACCCGACAGAGTTATCTCAACTACCCTTGCATCTCTATGGAAAAGGATATGATATATGCAAAGCCCAAGGTTTTGATGGTACAAGTGGTCTTGGAAAGAACAACAATGGAAGATGAGAACCTATTATCATAATGGCAAGACCAAGATACATAGGGCTAGGGTATGACCAAGTTGGAACTGATGATCAACGTACCATTGAAATTTCAAGTAAGGTTGTAATGGCTATAGAAAGTGTTGACACATGCAAAGAATCCCTTACCAAAATAGACTCAAATGAATGGGAATGGGGATCTAACAAAACCATCAGTGACTATGACATTGATGAACTATTCTTGAAACCTGGCCAACCTTCCTTTGAAGAGATATTCTGCATGAAATATGACATTGACCCTAGTAACCGACATTCTAAAAATAAGGGATGGGTAAGCATTCCTTGGAATCCAGAAACACACAAGGTGTTATCGGCAATACTCGAACCATCCCACCCCATTCCTAAACCCACCCATGATCCAAATTTATCTGAGTCCACTATCCATACTTCTGAAATGCTAACCACTAGTCACGATGTTGATAATTTTATCCCATATTATGACTTTGAATTTGATTCATCTGACTCGGAATATGGACCTTCCATTGCATCAGACACGGAAGTGGAAATTGACAACTTTGCCTTTAGTCTTGAGGCATCAATTTTCACACTTTCCGCATCCTCCCCATCCTTCACCAATACTAACGATGGGATCCCTCTTGTTTATCCACAACTGATCGACTGGGACCAACAAGACTGACCAGTAATGGACATATTTCAGAATGACGAGGCAATTGCAGAGTTCATGGGGCTAAGAGAAGATATTCCATGGGGTGATCAGAAAACAAGGTTCTCCATTTATCTAGATTGTGCAACTTACTTTGGGGAGACTGTGCAATCCTCCAGTCGCAAAAATGCAAAAAATAAAAAAGAAAAAGAAATGCCTTTAGTTGAAAACTGCAAGGCACCTTTTGGCAGTAAAATAGTAAAAACAAAGGATGTATCCAAAGGTGAAAACCTCTGTAAGGCGCCTAAGGATGGAGGATTGGACTTTCTTCCCGTAACACAAGAAAAGTCAGGTATGCTTATTGAAGACATAGTGGAATTTAACATAGCCACACCTAAGAATACCAAAATGATTCTCTTGGTCGCATCATTGTCATATGAAGAAAAACTTGAATTTAAACAATTCTTCATAGATAGAAAAGTTAACTTCATATGGTCATATACTAACATGCAGGTTTTTGATCCAGCATTGGTTTTACATCATCTTCCTCTAATCCCAGGAATCAAGCCAATCAAACAAAATTTGCACAATATGCACCCACAAATTGCACTACTTGTCAAGGCGGAACTAAAAAATTTACTGGATGTTGAATTCATAAGGTCAATTGATTATGCAGATTGGATATCAAACATTGTTCCTGTTACTAAACCAAATGGAAAAATCCATATTTGCACAGATTTCAGAGATTTAAACAAAGCTTTCCCAAAGGATGACTTCCCCCTACCAAACATAGACATGATTGTTGACCTCACGACAGGATATAAGATGCTATCTCTCATGGATGGCTTTTCAAGCTATAACCAAATCCGAATTGCAACAGAGGATCAGCATAAAATGACATTCACTTGCCCTTGGGAAACATACTGTTGGAAGGTCATGCCTTTTGGCTTAAAGAATGCAGGGGCCACGTACCAAAGGGCTATGAAAACAATCTTCCATGACATGATGCATATCCTAATGGAAGATTATGTAGATGACTTATTGTCAAAATCTTTGACAAGAAAAGATCATCTCCATGTCCTAGACAAAATCTTTAGACGGCTTGAGGATTACAAGGTTCGTTTGAACCCAAAGAAATGTGTCTTCGAAGTCACATCAGGAAAGCTACTGGGATACATAGTTTCACACCGAGGCATTGAGGTTGAACCTGCAAAAGTAAAGGAAATTATGAACATGCCCCCTCCAAGAGGAATTAGTGAGTTGTGAACACTTCAAGGCAGATTACAATCTATTCGTCACTTCATTGCACAGTTGGGAGACAAGTGTCAACCATTCCAATATCTGCTCCACAAAAGCATTCCATTTGTATGGACAAATAAGTGCAACATGTCTTTTGATAAAATTAAAGAATATTTATTAACATCTCCAATGTTAATTCCACCTATTGAGGGAAAACAACTGATTCTATATGTCTCTACAATGACAAATGCACTGGGGGCATTATTGGCGCAAAACGACCATGAAGAAAAAGAAAGAGCCATATATTACATTAGTCACACATTAATTGGATATGAGCTCAACTATATAACCATTGAACGGGCATGCCTGGAAGTTGTCTTTGTGGCACAAAAACTAAGACACTATATGCTAATTCATCAAACACATTTGATAGCAAAGATTGACCTATTAAAATATCTCCTTAGTCAAGCAGTATTGACAGGTCGCTTGGCAAAGTGGGTCATGATTTTAAGCAAATATGAAATACAGTTCATGGAGTGTAAGGCTATAAAAGGTCAAGTAATAGTAGATCAACTGGCAGATGCACCAATCCAAGCCACTCATCCACTGATAACTGATTTTCCTGATGAGTCAATCTTTCATGCAAAACTAGCTTTACCATGGAAACTATACTTTGATGGGTCCCACATTGGGCATGGCTCAGGAGCAGGCATACTATTGATCACACCACAAGGGGATTCAATCCCTAAATAATTTTAGATCGCATTCCCTTGTACAAATAATATTGTAGAATATGGGGCATTGGTCACAGGTCTCAAGATAGCAATTCAATGGAAAATTCAGACAGTCCTTGTATTTGGGGATTCTCAATTAGTCATCAACCAAGTGAATGATGACTATGACACGAAGGATGAAAATTTTCTCCCTTACAAGCACAGGGTGGATAGTTTCCTAATGTACTTCAAAATGATTGCATTTGAACAAATCCCAAGAACACAAAATAAGGTAGTTGATGCAATGGCTATCATTGGATCTCTTTTGGACATTCCTAAGAATGTGTCACAGTTTGAATTCTTAGTGGAATAGCTTTTGATGCCTGCATATGATATTCCAGAGTCAACAATGGTGTGTGAGATTGTTGTTCCCAGCTCGCCTTGGTACCAGGATATATACGACTATCTTAAATCCTAGATCCTCCCACCCAACCTGTCCAACAACCAATGAAAATCCTTTATCCAAAAAGCCGCTAGACATACCATCATCAGTGAAACTTTACACCACCGTGGCTTTGACAACACCCTTCTTCGTTGTCTCAACACTGATGAAGCCCAAATGACTTTATGAGAAGTACATGAGGGTATATTTGGATCTCATTCGAGTGGTCCAACCTTAGCTAGGAAAGTCACCAGGCAGGGGTACTACTGGCCGATATTGGAAAAAGATGCTCTTCAGTTCATCAGAACATGTCGGAAATGCTAGGCGCATAGTGATTTGATTCACGCACCTCCACAAGAATTGAGACCTATCACTTCTCCATGGCCTTTCGCACAATGGGGACTCAACCTCGTGGGTAAGATCCATCCATCCTCTTCAAATAGCCATAAATTCATAATAATCGCCATTGAGTATTTCACTAAATGGATTGAAGCCATCCCTCTCACCTACATCACCAGTAAACAAATATCCATGTTCATCCTAAATTACATCATTTGCCGGTATGGTGTCCCATAATCCATCATCACAGATAATGACATTCCATTCAAAAATTAGGATGTTCATGAGCTCTGTGAGCGATTCCACATCCAACACCAGTTTTCCACCCCATACTACCCACAAGGTAATGGCCAAGCTGAAAAGACCATCAACAACATCCATCCTAAATCCTATCAATTCTGACGATGGTTAATATTTGGTTGACATCATTCCTAGCATATCCTTGCCTTTGCCTTTAGTCTACTTATCTTCATTTCATTTTAACTCGAATACTCCCTGCTTTGTCTGGGGGCAAGAACTTTATCATGCAACTATAGTGGGTACTGCACATGATCCTGCATTCTTAAATGTCTTGAAAAAATCATAAAAATCTGAAATAGTCTTGAAAAAATCAAAAAAATCAAAAAAGTCCTCAAAAAATCATAAAAATCTCAAAAAGTCCTAAAACAAAATGCAAAACCATCCAAATCAATGTCAAAATATGAAAACAAAGTTAAATCTGATCAATCCAGTCAATCCTATCAAAATCAATATTTCATCCATGTCTGAACTACGTTGTCTCTATGTATTTGCTACATAGGTAAGATTCATCTTTAAATCCCAAAGACATTAGGTCAGTCCTCCTAGGTTTGTCGCAAAATAAATCATGATTCAAGCTTTTGTCCTTAAGACAATGTCATTGGTCATGTCAAACTATGAGGTCTCTAAATGCATGACATAGGCAAGGCCATCAATTTATGGATCCCCAAGGCCACACTAGGTCAGTCCATTAGGGTTCTTAGCACTACACATTCGCACACATCAAGTTATCTTCAAATCAAGCGAATCTTATGTCAATCTAGAATTATCAACCTATCAGCAATCTGTTTCGTCAAGCATTTTTAGTCGATTCAGCATGTCCGCAATGACATGTAGTCAAAATCATATCAAGGCAATTTATCATGGCAAAACTTTGAGTTCGTCTTCAAGATATGTCCTTCTGAAAAGCAACTCTTCTCACTTCTTTATGATTTTGGATTTGTCCTTCCTAAGCATCATCATCATCATCATCATCAGGCATTTTGATGGATTCTCCTCAACTTCAAGAATCGATCTCATAAATATCAACGTCATTCATAATGTGTCCTTCCTGAATTTGATATCGCTAGACATTCAACAACACCCAACATTAAAACACTTGGCAAACACCTGGCAAACTTTTTTTTCTGTCTTTTGATGATTATCAGGATATTAGTTCCTTATGTCTTAGGAACAATGACATATCATGATGATTATCCTTGTCTGCTTATCACTCTTCTATTAGCTTCTCCAGGATGTCCTGACTTCAGGATTTAGAGAAACAACGACATGGTACGATGATTTTACTGTCTGTTTTTTACTATCATGTGGCTAGTTTCTCCACGATGTCCTATTATCAGGATTTAGAGAAGCAGCGATGTCTCATGATTAGTTTGGTTTTTTCTAGCAGTTGGTCATGATAAGTGGCTAGGGACAACTGTGTTCCTTCCATGACTTATGATTGTAATTAGGGAAAATAAGATATAAAACTAGAATAACAAGATATCAAAACCCTAACTAGCACAATAGAGTACAAGCAAGCATGAAAAGAAAACAATAAAATAAAGCAAACCGATCTTCAAACTTGAATTGATTTATCTCCATTACTCTTCTCCACCTGCATGAGAATGCGAGATTTTCAAGGATTGAAGTATTTGATATGTTGATTGCTCATTTTTGCAGCATAACGATAAGATGAATATGATAGAAGAAAATAGATAGATAGATGAAAAGATTGAGAAAAATTTTGGCAGAGTCAGGATGCTAGAAGAAGATCCTCAAATGGCCTGTGAAAGGCTTGATTTATAGGAGAAGGTTGATTCGATTCGATGGCCAAGATTAAAAGTCAAATTTGTGATATGTATGGCTAGGATTAAAAGTTCATTTTAGTGTCTATGATGCACATTAAGTGGCTTATGACATAACACTCAAATTAAGATGTGAGGAAATAATGGAGATTATTTTATTTATTTTAGAAGAAAAGATGCTTATGACACACAATGAATGAGGGTAAAAATAGGATGTGAGTGGGAATCTCATAATTTAAATAATTAAATTATTTAAATTATTTATGCATGTGAAGAGTTGTAGTCATGTGACACATGTTGCAATGTGACAATAAGAGGGATTAATTCAAATATTTAATTTGAATTATTTTTGAGACATGTGAAAGGGGAATTAATTAAATAAATGAGATTTATTTAATTAATTGGGAAGGTGATTAAGTGGGATAAATGGGATAAGTGAGATAATGTAACGACCTAGGGTAAAATATTAAAAATGTTTTTCAAGGTCATGTATCGACTAGGTAATGTTATGATAGGGACAATTTTGAGTGTCTACAATGATCATCCATTGTCTGCAACTATTGACTTACGTGATGGTTCAACCTTGCACACTATTGATCTATCTCATATCATAGTGTTTGTTGACCATCATCACATTTTCGCCCAATGATGATTAAAGAGCAACAACTAGCATAGCACTATAGCAAAGCTTTGAAGGATTTTTAATTTTTTGTGCTAACATGCATATCTTTCTCTGCACTAACATCTGTCTTCGTCTTATCTTCTATGGTTCTCAGATGATATCCTGTGACATACAAAAAAAAATTTGCATACATAATAGCATGAGCATTTCATATTCACATCTTCATAAATCAAATATCATAATTCACATTGCATAAACACCATCATTTACACCCATTCATAAAAACATCATTTGCATCAAGATATCACATCATTATCACATTGCATATGGCATTCATACATAATCACATCCATAATTGCATTCATAAACATAAGCATAGTATCCATACATGTCATATCATAAAAGCATCACATAAACATCCCATAAAACATGATAACATCATAACACATAACATCATATAGGTCACATTAAAACAGCATCGCATATATATACAATTTCAAAAAAAAAAAAATGTCATGTCATAGGATAGAGTCACATAACATCCCAAAAATAGAGCTCGCAGGATCGAGTATCAAAATACAAATGTCTACAAAACAAGTCCTAAGATGACCCTCCTCCATCCCATGGAGGTGAACTGTGAGGTAACTGTGACTAATCCATCAAGTGGAATGTGACCTGAATAGGTGTCCTCTCATGTGTCTCACCATGGGATCTTGTGGGATCAATAATACGAGGTTGGCTCTGCTCTGCCTAGTGTCCTGACGACACTGATTTGTGCCCATGCTTTGATTTGTGTCCATGATCTAACCTATGACTATGACCTGATGAGTGCCTATGAGAGCTATGAGATCTGTGGCCTGATGATGCCCTGATGTAGTAGACCCTCCAGCACTAGTGTGACTACTGCTATAAGACCTGCTGTTGTGTGTCTAGCTGCCACTACTTGTCCTATTGTAGAATCAGGATAACCTTGGGTCCCATCTATTTGGTGGAACAACCTACTCATACAATACCCTGTATCGGCCCCTGCTCTCTACAATCCTGGCTAACTCTTGAGCCATATCCCCTGTCGGTCTAGACCATAACTCTACAAACTTGGTCACCCACCACTCTGACTCCTACCGTCAAAGTATGGCCTGATCTCTCTCAACCTGGGTGACCTATAACTTTGTTGCTAAATCCTTGTTTTGAGACAAGGTCGCATCGAGTCTGATATGTACACTAACTCATTTAACCCCAATTTCTGATGAAACCTTCCGATGAAACGTATATAATCAGATGTATCGTCGGGCACTTGTGCGAATTTCCATTTTTTTTTAATTTTTACCCCAACGTTCGTTGGAATTTTGGCGAGCCGTTGTTTTATGTACATTTTGATGAAGATCTTTCGCCAAAATTGGGGCGGTCCTGCAAAGTTAAATTGTGGCAGGCATAAATTGAAATGAGCTCGACTATTTATCGTGACAGTGTTTTGCTCGATGGTTTTCTTGGGGAAAATTAGAAGAGACTCAAGAAGATATCGCCAGGTTGAGGGAAGTCATTGTCTTTTTCTAGAATTCATTTGTGAAGTTAGATTTGTACTTCCAGGTTTGAAAATCATATTTGAAAGCAACATCTCATCAAATTTCATTCATAGTCTTGTGCATTTTTAGAATTTCATTTCCAGATTTTAGACCTGGCTTCACAAATTATTTATAAGGGAATTGTTTATAACTGATGGAAAATTCTTGATGGATTTGGACAAAGATTATATTTGCAAGGTTTCAATTTAACCCTAATGATCAATTTGCAATAGATTTGGGAGCCATAGCTAGATATTATCAAAGGTGTTGCTTGTTTTTTTACTGTAACCAAGTTTATCTTCTAGACACATAGCATATTAAATCTTAGATAATACTGCCTTACAATACCATCAATCTATATTCTAAACCAATACTACTTATCAAATCCTTATATGAACAATAGTCACCTATAACCTCACTCAAGCATTTTAATTAATTCCTTGAATTAAAGCCAAAATGAGAATCACACACCATAACACTGAGATGAATAGAATAACACTTGATCATTTTATTCAAGATAATAATATATTCATACAATGGAGATACATGACCTTGAAATGAGTAATTTTCATTCAGATGCTAGTACTGTCTTGAAAATTAAGTACCCATGAAACTAAAACCTACAATAGAATGACACCAAACCTAAGAATAGTATCTTCACTATAATATCAGGCTCTTTACAAATTCGCTCTACAACTTCGGTTAGACTTGACCTAAAGATATCTAACTTGCTAAACGGCCATATTTTTGGTCCTGAAATCCTTCTTATAGGGAAAATGAAGGAGCAACAAGCATCGGACCAGAAATACACCTATCACTGGTCACTTGGACCGCCTTATGACATTTCAAAAATTGGTTACAACAGTTGAGTCTCTGGAGAATCTTCTTGTTCATCCCATCCACTGGAGAATAACTGATGCATTTTCCAAACTTTGAAAACTTGCACCAAAACTGCCACCAAGACATAGCCAAAATTTGTTATAACCATAACCACTGAGTTGTTAACTGTCAGTTGTAGACTTTGTCCTATTCTTGTTCAGTTAAGTACTTTTCTAACCATCCTTGATATTCCTCATCCATTGGCCAATTAAAATTTACCACCTAATTTACCTTTGCATTGTAAGTTGCATACTTTACTGCTACTTGATTCGCCTCCCTTTCAAAAGATTCCAAAAATGTGCTAGTGTTAATGATTTCATCTACCCTGTCCTACCATTGCTGCATTGATCTAACATTTCCTTAGGCATCTACAATATCTGGTAAAGATGTGCCACTCCAGTCATCAAAACTCTTTACCAACTCTTTAATCATCTCGCTCAAATCATCAAGTAAGGCCTGGAAACCTTGCAGTGACTTCACAAAGTCTTGAGTAGGCCTTAATTGTTGAGGCCTATTAGCTGCATTTTGAGAATTTCATTTCCAGATTTTGTTGTGCAAGTTCAATATTCTGATTTTAGGAGTATAACAGTTGGAAATCATTGTAAAATCAGAATTTAATAATTCTTGGAATTAGCATTTGAAAGTGTTTTTTGGGGTCATTAACTTCAGACTATCTTCTCTTTTGCAGGGGTGGTTGCATGCCAATTTTTTTTGGTGTAAAATATCATAATTATTATATTTTGTTACCTATGTATGATTAAAAATTATTGGAGTGCATGTGAGTTTGATATTTTTTTAAGATCTAAATATTCAAGCTTGGTAAAGAAAAATCATGTCAGATAATATTAGTCCAGAACAAAGTGAAGAGATAGTTGCTAGATTGTGGGCTATATGTAAAATAAAGGTTCATGGGAAATGTTATTGTCCTTGCAATAATTGCAAGGGCTTAAAGACGAGAAGACTTTTAATCACAATAGCTGAGAAACATTGTAGGCAGCATGGTCACGTTGAAGGGGGGCATGATTATCATCCATTGGTAAGTTTCTCATTATATGTGTTTATATTGATTGAATTTGTAAATGTTTATATTGTTTTAACATTTAATATATATATAAAAAATCACTTGATCATGATCATGGTTTATTTGTGTCTATCATTATTATAAATGTGGGGTGCCCTAGGGCACACGATATGAATTATCATGGCCCAAAGAATGTGGTTTTGCAAGCGGAGGAACATGGAGCTATGAATATCGTAGATGAAGTTAATGATCATATCGAAGTAGATGATCATGCACCAGAAAACACAATTGAAGATGATGGTACAAATACATTGATCCATGACACATGTAGTGGCACATTTGATTATGTTGATTGAGATGACTTTGATGATGTTCATGGTTTACCTATACTTGACAAGGCATACGAGCCGCTTTATGAAGGCTCCCAAATAACTCTTCTCTATGTTGTATTGTTGTTGGTGAACTTGAAGGTTATGAATGGTTTATGCAACATAGCAATCTCATGGATGTTAAGGTATGTCATATATGTCATTTTTTTTCATCTATTTTAATTTTTGTTAGTTCATTGTTAGTAAATAAAGGATGAAGTATGTACCTTTAATATTCTTTATATTAAGAAATTATTTTTTGTTGTAGATTGATTGGTGAATTTTTGTTACCACCATCAAATATTTTACCTCGCTCATACCGAGATTTATCTAGCATTATGAAAGATACTAGAATAGAGTATCAAGCAATAGATGCATGTCCCAATGATAATATTATATATCATAAACAACATGAATTAGCAACAGAATGCCTGGAATGTCATATCAGTAGATATCGAATAGATCAACTAACAAAAAAGGTGTCTCACAAGGTTCTTCGTTATATTCCCATTATTCCATGTATGCAACAATTATTTAGGTGCAAAAGCTTAGCATAATTTATGGATTACCATGCATGTAATAGAAGTGGAGATGAGATTCTTCAAATGCCTACAGATGGTTCTACATTTAGGGACATGGAGGAAAAATGGCCACACTTTAAAGAAGAACCTCGTAATCTCAGGCTTTCATTGGCAGCGGATGGTGTCAATCCATTTGGAGAGCTGAGATCTATTTACTCGGTGTGGCCTATTTTTGTTATCAAAAATAACATTCCTCCATGGATGTCAATAAAGAGGGAGCACGTAATGTTGGCAATGATTGTTCCAGGTATTTGTTTGCATCAATTTTCTTTAACGTAGTAGCATCTCATTTGTCTTATTTGTTGCATAATGACTTATATGTTTTTTCGTTTAATAGTCATGTACATGAATTTATATATATTGTAGTAAAATGGTTATAATAATTATGTAATGTTTATGTTCATTCAACTAGGTAAGTACCAAGTTAAAGATATGAATGTATATATTGAGTCTCTTATCGACGAGTTACTAATGTTATGGAATGGCATCACTATGTATGACATATCTAGACCAATAGGACAAAGACAATTTCAATTCCATGCAATGCTTGTATGGGCAATTCATGATGCCCCAGGGCTAACACATTTTTCTGGTATGTTATAACATTTGATTGCATGACTTTAACAATATTTAATTTTATGAATTATATATCATGCATGTTTTTTAAATAATCTATTCATTATATATAATTAAAAAAATTGACATATTTAATCCAATTATATATGATTTGCAGGTCTTCAAACAAAGGAAAAATTTGCATGTCCAATTTATGGTCCAAAAATGAAATCTCGTCATTCAACAAGTTTAGGAAAGCAGGTGTTTGATGAGTATAGACACTTCCTCCATAGAAATCATAAGTATCGAACTACTGAAAAACATCTTTTCAATGGAAAAGTAGAGACTACATCAAAACCACGAAGAATGACACCTCGCCTATGGAAGTTGGAATATAATAAAATTAATCATCAAGGTTATATATCGGATCAAATTGTTTATCTATCATTTATGATATGTTTTGAATTTTTATTTTTATTTTGTGATCATGTTGTAATTGACAATGATTGTCGTTGTTAATTTGTTTAACTTATATGCTTCATGAAGGTTGTCAAGGCATTAATGGTCGGCTTCCACAGGGACTGAAAAGTTATCCCAGACAATTTAGTAGATTGCCCTACTATAAGCAGCTACAAATTGTGCATTTGTTTGATACAATGCATATCAGAAAGAATATGACAGAAACATTATGAAAAATATTGGATGGAAGGCATGACAAAGAAAAAATTGTCAAAATTTGTAGTGACATTCAGGAAGCCAGTCATGCAATGAAAAATTTCATTCAATTAAATAGCGATGGAGACCAAATCAATAAAGTGCCCTTCCTTGGTTATTATTAGAGCAGCAAAGCAATGCTATAAAACAAGTCATACGAAAAATTTGATTTCCCACAGGATTTGCTACCAACATAAACAATATCATAACAAAGAAAGGTGAATTTGGGTCAGGGATGAAAACGCATGATTGGCATACCTTCATTAAGATAATTATTCTGGTATATTATATATATAGTTGTATATTGCATGTACTTTTTAGTGTATTATGTTTACTACTTTTGGAAAAATATTAATGAAAAGATCATTTTATAATTGTTGCAGTACGTTCTACCTCTATCTCTCCCAGACAACTTTGACAACAATGTCCAACAAGTTATATATGATCTTGGAAAATACATGAGGTAAGTAGCAATATTTGTTCAATTTGTTGTATATTTTTGTTAAATCTCATTAATATATTTGTGCCTTGAATCACATGTAGATGGTTGTCATCTAAAGCAATCCATAAAGAAGATATAAATTATTGGAACAGAAGAATTCCTAATCTAATGTGTGAAATGAAAAAGTGTCTACCTTCGACATTTTTCAATGCACAAGAACACTACCTCATACACCAACTTGAGGAGATTGAATTGTGTGGACCTGTACACACAACGTCAATGTGGATGGTTGATAAGTAGTTGAAATTTTTGAAGGTTTTGGTTAGATAGAGAGCACATCCCGAGGGTTCTATGGTGGAGGGATACATGGTATACCAGACCATGGTGTACATTACTGAATATCTTCCTACGTTTGCAACAAAGATCCATGTAGATCGCATTTGGGATCCCAACTCCATTAACAAATTTGAAGGGGAGTACTTGATGCGGAAAGGTAGATTGAGGAAAGTGTCAGGTAATTATAAGATGGTCATGGAGATTGGTGTAAGTGTTCCAAGGCTTTCTTGCACAACTAGATAAGAAAACCTTTCCTTGTCTTCTTCTGGAAACCTAATATTTTCTAGGTCCTTGTTAGGCTTAGGTGATTAACTAAGTCCTAATCCAACTCCTCTCCAAGAGTCTCACACCTTGTGCTTCACCTTGAATGACTAAAACCACTTTGTTATGTGAAAACTCTCTCCTACACTTAGAAGACTCTAAGTGCCAACATCACACAAACATTGAATTGATTGCAGGGGTGCCAAACAAATTGAAAACATGCCATGTACTTCCAACTGCATCCATCTTGGAGGATCTCCAAACTCCTTTCCTACCGGTTTCAAGAATTGATCTTGAGGAGGCCTATTTCTTGTAGCCTTTGAAAGAGACCTTTACTTCGTTCCTGCCAAAAATTTTCAAACAACTTAAAAAACCAATTCCACATTCGAATACCCTTTTTGAATTTTTGAAGGATTCAAAAGATTCTATACTCTTAAGTCCTTCATACACTAGTTTCCTATTATCTAGGTTAAATAGGGCTATTAGGCCTAGTTTGTAGGACCCCACTGGTTTTCTTGCTCAAACCTCAATCAAATGGATTGATAGAACCTCAATCCTTCTAGCATGTTAGGATATGTCTATACCCTACCTAGAACTATACTTGTTTCGTACTATACCTCAATCCCCTACCTAAATTCTTCAATTCATTACTGTCAAACCTCTAACCAGGCACTCTAAGCTCGCCTAGGACTTGACATTAAACAAAATTGTTCCACCCTCCATGACTCCTAACTCTACATATGTATAGACCAATGGCTCCCCTAACACATCCATCTACCCTCAAGAAAATCACGTTACTTGATTTCATGGGGGAGCCATAAAAACACAAGCTAGTCAAGACAGGACCAGTGAAACCCTTAAACCTTAACCTATCTATTCAGGACACTAAAACAACTTAAATAAACTTACCTGCAGAATGAAAAAAGTTTAATACTATCCCATGAACACTACTCTAACACTAAATCAAAACATCCAATTCACTTAGTATCATTGTCACTCAATAACACTCGGAGTTCACATAAATATAGAAATTGCAGAGCTATCTTCTATTCCAAAAACTTGATTACAATCTCCCTCTTTCTTGAATTCGAGCCTGTTTCATATTAGATGCCATTCACCATGTTTGTAGGGTATGTTGGTCGATCCCCCACTCCTATTCTTTAGGGGATCCTATGTAATCAACTTGCATGCAACATTTTCCATAATGGCAACTGTTGTCATGACAATTTTGTAACAACATTTGGCAACTCTGTCATTATCCCACCTTTCTAACTCTTAGGACCTCTATCTCCTATATTTTGAGTAACCAACACCATTAAAGGCCTCATGGCATCTTTCTAACATCATTCATGTGTTTAGAACACATTTAAGACTCAAATCCCAACTTAAGCTACTAAGGCTAAGCAATGTAAAAACTATTAACAATGACTAACTTTAGTGACCTTAGTCCTAATGAATAACTCACCTAGCCACAACAATGACCTTCTAAGGTCCAAAAACAATATACAATTACTCTAACTTGGCTAATGTCAGATACAAGCCCAAAATATCCTAACTATGGAGGTTAGCCTAGGTGTGCTCCTGCACTAGAGATTAATTAGAATACATTTTACATTTGGTTTTTATGTATATTGTACTTATAAATTAAGGTCGTGTACCGTGGTAATTAACTAATTATACGGCGTTTGTGAATTTCATTTTTTTTTATATAGTTGGTCAAGAGTGGGATGCACTACATTTGTACGTCACAAACATTGATTGGATGACAGTATGGATTGAATGATGTCAACAATTTGGTCGCGCATTAACATGGGAAGGTGTGGCTTCATTGGTTAAAGAAGCTCATCGTAATAAAGATTCCAATGTTACACCAAGGGAAATTGATTTAGCATATGGTTTAAGAGATAAACAGGTATGTATAAATATATTAATCACCCATATTATTTAGTTATTTTCAATTATATTGATGTATATATATGTTGGGATTTTTTTCTTTGCATACATTTGGCCAAGAATGAATATGTTTATCAACTGACGATATTGCAATAAGTTTTGCATGTTTGACATATTGCAGGTGAAACACCACAAGGCTATGTGGTGCAATGGTCATAAATTTTGAATCAAAAAGTTGGATGACATGAAGAAAACTTGTGATTTTGGGATAACTGCAGTCTTCCAGGTGACTAATGTTTCATCTAGAAGTGACATACATCCAGAAGTCTCAGAAAATCAATACTATGGGATTTTGGATGATATACTTGAGTGTGACTTTAAGTCCTTCAAATTAGTTTTGTTCATCATCCTATGGTATAGGCTATGACTGAATGAAAATGATCCCAAGAGAACTGTTATTGAACATGATAATGGATTTACCATGGTTAATACAAGGTATTTTGAGCGAGGTGGAAATGAGCCCTATGTTCTTCCAAGCCAATGTGAACAGGTATTTTACTCAGAGGTTCCAAGTAAAGTTGGTTGGTCATATGTTGTTAGACATGATCCAAGAGGAAGGCCGGTAAAGTATAATGTGGTGGAAGAAGAAGATACTGAAGAAATAGAAGATGATGTAGATGATGATCAGGATCAATAGTTAGTTGATGATGTGCCTGACGAAGATGTTGAAGAGGAGGAACTAGATCATGATGATGTAGGAGTTAATGTTCATGAAGATGATATCTGTGTGGATGATGACATTATCGAAACTGATATCAATGACGATGATGATGATATGACCAATCCTTACAATGTTGAATCTGGATCGGATGATACAGACAAAGAGTTGGATGAAGAAGAAGATCAATGACATTAATTTGTATTATCTATTTGATATTAATTTCTTGAAAGAATTATATTTGACTTATGTGGTTACATAATTAATTTATGATGTTTTTAATTTTAATTATATTTGAATTATATTAGAATATGTTCAGTTAATAGATGTAAAAAATAAAATGGATAAAACAAAAGATGAAAGCATGAGACCACTACCTTGTTGGGTGTATGGAGTCTAATGAAGATCTATAAAAGTGTAATCTATGATGGCAATAATTCAAAGTGTTTGGCACACAGATGTAGTTTATAACTTGTATAAATGTGCAAGTAAATGACTGAAAAACTCTACTTGAGATAGAATGATAATCCTAGTTATGTGATTCTTCTTATTGATACAATTAATACTCTTTAGTTACTGTGATTGACTAGGAGGGTTTAATCTTTACTTGAAAGAACCAAATAATCATATCACACAAATACAGCAAATGTGTATCGGTAAACTAAATATATACATATATAAGCTTGATATATCAATTTAAACAACAGAAAAGCATCAATAGTATCAACTACTTCGAGGATGAGATGATTACAACGACATTTCACCACTTAAGATAGTCATTTAATTTGCAATTTGGCAGCAAGCTCTAAGCTAAGAAAAATAGACACGGAACCTTACAAACACATATGATTTAGGCCAGTGCCATATACTAATGGGGAGTCAAATTAATTCACAAATATTTAGATTTCCATAACAGGTTCAAACACATAACATATAAGATCTTTGACAATATTGCATTACAACAGTGTCAATTTCTATCCTAACTCAATACTTCTTATCAAATCCCTTTACAAACATATCCATCTATGACTCCATCCAAGCATTTTAATTTACCCTTTGAATTAAAGCAAAAAAGAAAATCATACACACCATGATAACAGTGAGATGAATGCCATAACCCTTGATTATATTATTCAAAATTGTGATATGTTTATACAAAGGAGAGCCATGAGCTCTAAATATATCATTATAACTGAAATGCTAGTATTGTCATGAAACATCAAACCTCATGCTATTGGAACTGTCAAATTTTGACAAATTCATTATTTCTTCATGATCATTAGTCTCTAAAAAAAGATTCATAATGCAAACAAAAAAATCCTCACATAGCATATTTTACCAAAAATCCGATTTAAAATTGTGCCATAACGCCCCATAAATTTCATCTGATATTAAAATCTTTACATATGAAAATATCTGCATAAGTTGATGCAGGTCTCATCGATGATAATATACATATCCTAAATGTATCGGCAAGACAAAAAGTATCGGCGAGACGATGTAAGGTCACAAAGAGCTAAATTACCTTTTGCTGATTGGAGTAACGTAAAGTCTATTAGAGAGACTTTGGTCATCAGAGAGAGATTTTAAAATACTGCCCATAACGTTATTAGTCTTGTGGATAAAGCAAGGGGAGGACTCACTCGGTGAGACAAACGATGTCGGGGAGAATTCAGAAAGTCTTACCGACCCCTCAGGTTACACCGACACAACTGAGCATACGAAGATAAAGGGTGTGGAGAAGACAATGTGCATGGTCTCGCCGAAGAAAAAGCGTATCGGTGAGACATGTCACAACGGGGAGATCTAAGAGACATCACGGCGAGTATCATTTTGTCAGAAAAACAAATACTTGGTCATGGCGACATAAGTCAATAAAGTGAGCATCTCGTGAGACGAAAAGCTTTTGGAGTAAGGTGAAGAACTGTTGCCCCAATTCATTAAGTTTGGGTGATACTTTTTTTGGTGAATTTCATGGCGATAAAAAATCAGAAAGAAAGAAACTATCGAGGAGATTTGTGATGTCAGGGAAACTGCAAGACGTCTTAGCAGATGGGTGAACATTGAATAGGCGGATGAGCCAGAGGTTTGAAATGTCTTATCGATGTTATTGTATCAGTGAGACAAATGGTTCATACCGATAAAGTTATACACTAGTAGAATGCGGGTTTGTATTACTTATTGAAAAGACAAAAGGTATCAGTGTGACGGTGTAAGATCATATCGAGCTAAGTTACCTTTTTCTTATTGGAGAAAAGTAAATTCTATCGGAGAGACTTTGGTCATCGGAGAGAGATTTGAAAACACTGGTCGAAGTGTTATTGGTCTTGTTGATAAAGCAAAAGGAGGACTCAATCGGTAAGACAAACAATGCCAGCAAGAGTTCATAAAAGTCTTACCGACCCCTTGGGTTACACCGATAGAATTGAGCATGCGGAGATAAAGGGTATCGATAAGAAGATGCTCGTTGTCTTGCCGAAGAAGAGGCGTATCGGTGAGACATGTCACCATGGGGAGATCTAAGAGACATCACAGCAAGTATTATTCTGTCGCTAGAGCAAATTTCTTGGTCTCAGTGACAGTCGATAAAGTAAACATCTCGGTGAGACAAAGTACTTTCGGAGTAAGCAAAAGAACCGTTGGCCCGATTCATTAAGTCTGAGTGATATTTGTTTCGGTGAAACTCATGGCGATATAAAAGTAAAAGGAAAGAAACTATCAGGGAGACTTGTGATGCCGGGGAAAAAAAAACTTGTAGCATTCATGTCTTGATCGGTAAAGACATTAATGGTGCCACGAAGCGTAGGAGATTTTGCATATCAGGGTATGATCAATTGAAATCATTGTCTCACATAATTCAAAGCGAAGGAGAGCAAGGGAACCAGCAAAGCAATTAAGGCATTCACCTGGCTTGATTTTGGAAGAAGTTACAGTAAGTTTATCGTCCTCTCAGAATTCATAAAAATTTGAATTAGGAGTTGCAACCAGAAGGTAGTGAAAGGAAGCTAAATCAAGACCTCATAGACCAGTTACCTGGCTCTGGACCTAAAGCTAGGCATTTTGCATAGCTCAAAGTGGAAGTTGACAAATTGGACGACAAATGCAAATTTATAGGTGATGTTTGGACTCTGATTAGAGGCTATGAGCTATTCAATTTTCATTACCATGGGAGAAATCACTTTGAGCCAGTATGTAATCCATGGAGGCTCAATTTAGGGAAATTAGTGTGCCCTAATGTTTTTATTAACATCGAACTGGTAAAATTTTTGGCCAGACACTATGATTCGAAAAAGAAAGGTATATGTGATTTGTTAGGGAATCCATTGATACATGTATCTGAGAATGCAATTGCTGAGGTTTTCAGAATGGAGGGAATATGCAGTGACAAAGTAGTGAGTGAAGAGCTCGATAGTGAGTTCAAAAGAATGGACACCATTTATAAAGGGTGGAGGTTACCTCTGCATAGAATTAGGTGTCATGGAAAACCTACTCCAATGGAAGATAGTGAGGAGCCACCCTTTCATGTAGACCTCTTTGAACCTTACCTAAAATATACTTACTACTCAGTGGGACAGGTATTAGGGATGGAGGTACCTGAGCATATGGTGGTTGTGCCCATGGTGAGTTCTGCAGACATTCAATACCATAATTCCAAATCATTTGACTATGTTGCACATGTTTGTGAGGAGCTGGATGCAGGTTTGATGGCGATAAAGAGTGGTGCTTCTATTCTCCATCTCATAAATTACTCACTGTTGATGCACTTAGTGTTGTATTTTGGACAAGAGTTAGGTTTATGGCCCCAGGAGCTGAGGATTTCACAATTCGACAAGGAAGGTAGGCCATTGCCTATTCAATTATGGACTATTGTTTGGGACAGTAGGTTTGCCAATTCAAATTTCTTGCATTTTGAAGAATTCTTTGTGAAACCCTTGGATAGATTTTTTAGCCATCCTTGTGATTATTCTTTATCTGAACAAGTAAAAAGGTTTCTTAGGCCTAGAGATTACAATGGACCAATTAACAACAATTGGGGGGATTGGTATTGCTTAGAGAATGCCACAATGATTAGGGTTTATGGCTTTGAGGACACACCTTTCATTCTGCCTAGAACTGTCCTGGATAGAATTGCATACCTTGAAATTGTTAGGAAAATGGATTAATCTAGTGTTATGAACTTAAGTTCATATGGGAAACAGGCTTTTATGCCCAGTACATTGTGTTTTAGTGACTTCACTGTATTAGCCAAGGAAGGTTATGATTTGATTCTGGACATATTAATGCACTACAACGTGAGCAAAGCACCAGTGAGAAAGAACTTTGATGCAGAAGGGTATATCCACTCTACTAGATAAAAAGTAAATCTCAAAGGGTACCATCATGTGCCCTTTAAATCTGATGAGATAATCAGAAACCTGGAGGCAGAGGAATCTGAAATTGTGTTTGAAAAACATAATCAGGAGTTGGTGGATGCTAAGTTGTTATCCTCCATTAAGGGGATTTCAGAAATAGATAGGCCACAAAGCTCATCTGGGAAAGTTTCAAGAATGAAGACTTAGGAGTATGCCTATGTTGCCAGAGAAACAGATGTTGAGGAAACCATAGATGTAGATACAAGACATTAAGACTATAGGTCTTTCATATCAGATGATGAATTTATAAAGACCTCGGAGTTTAAGACATTTTTATATAAGCAAAAAGGGAAAGAGATAAGGGGACAGGTTGACAATGTCACTCTAGGGAAAGAGGATCAACTGTTAAAAAGCTTAAAGGATTAAGTGGACAAAGAGATGATTGACATGACCCCTGAAAAGGGGAGGGAGCTTCTTGAAAAGGTAGGTGTTATGATTTTTCCAGGTTTGGATATGAATTCTGCATTATTTTTTGATAGTTTCTTAAAAGATAACAATGCTACCCACAAGCTCAGTATAGAGAAGGTGATGGAGGTATACACAGGATCAAGATACAATCCTGATTATGAAACATTGATGATTTGGGCCTTGTATCCTCCTCACAAGAAAAAAAAATTATTGATACTGAAAAGGCATTCGGACATGTCATGACCCTGAAGGCTGAGGAGGTTGATCCTATAGTGACAACTAATATTGGGATAAATATAGTCAAGTTGAATAAAGCCAAAATCCAAGCATTGATAAGGGAAAGGGAGATGTACAAAACCAATAATGAGAGGATGTTGAGAGAGAATGAACACTTGAAATACTTGGTAGGTGGTGTAACAGAACCAACAAGGATGCTCACTCAAGGTGAGAGTTCACAGAAAAAAGACCATTGGGAAGGGTCAACTACATACTCTCAAGGGAGAATAGATGCATTTGCTACAATAATAAAGAAAAGGAAAGTTGTTTTAACCACTTGGTTAAATAAACTCTAGGGAAAACATTCATAGTACGTAGATGCAACAAAGAAACACAAGAGAGTGGATAGCATAATTCAAGAAAGAATTGAGGAATTGGAGGAGGACACTACTAGTAATGATGAGATTGAAAATGCCAATTGTAGTATGGATAGGCACAGGTATTTCTATGTGGAGTTATAAGGGGATATGTAGGGATTGACAAAGGTTTCCGAAGATAGATTCACCAAGTTATGTGATGATGAAGGGAAAATGAAGGAAGCGACTACATGGAAAAGTGAGTGCAAAACAATACTCCAAGGGATGCTAGAGACAGCCACTGTGAAAGATGTGATATTGGATGCAGCATGTGAGAAAAATGAGCAAATGATAATGATGGAGATTGTGATCCATGATGCATTGGGAGATGTTGACACTCATGAGCGCTAGGATTATATGGAGCATATTTCTGTAGTCCATTTGTGGCTCAAGAGAAATTAGTTAATAGTGGATTTGTTAAACCTTTTATGCTTTAAACCTTTTTGAAAAGGCACGTCATTTTGCAAACTGATGTATAAGTATCCGTTGTTAGATAAATTTAAGGGGTAGAAGATAGAATTAGAATAGGATAGACTGTTGTAAGCATTAAATTTTCAGAAATGATGACATTCAAGGAGACTATGTTGCATGTATGAACTTTGAAGGAGATAATGAAAGACTATTGATTTAGTGGCTTCATTCTGGTATCAATTGTTTGTTGGATTCTTGCGATTATTTGATTGTCTCCAATCTGATGTTTCTTGGTTGTTTAAATTGAGGTATCAAGTATATATTCTATTTATCAATACATATTTGTTGTTTTTGTGTGATTTGGTTTATTGGATTCTTTAAAGAAGAATTAAAATTCATTTCAATAAATTACAGTAATCTGGGAATGCCATTTGGATCATTAAGAAGAATCGGATTATTAGATTTGATATTCTGCCTCAACTAGGATTTATCAATTACACTCTTGCATGTTTATACCAGTTGTAAACTCATAGTTATATGCCAAACAATTAGAGGACCTGCTAGATAGAAACCATTCATTAAAGGCTTTCATTTGACTCTGTTTTACCCAGTAAGGCACTGGTCTCCCTTATTTACATTTCATTAGTTTTATTCATTTCATTTAACATCTCTTAATTGAACATATTAATCCTTACCTTGATATTGCATATACAATTTATTCCAAAGTAGGATCATATCTTTCCACTGTTAAATTTCCATTTGTGGATAGTTAGATCAAGTAGGAAACATAAATTGAACATATTAATTTAGTATAAGAGTCAACCAATCATAAGGAAAACATAATATGAAGATGAATTTTCTCAAATCTTGTGGTTGTAGATGCCCTTTTGAAATCTATGCAAAATGTGGGAGGATAGACAAAGCTCATGAACTATTTGACACAATGCCTCGAATAATTGTAATCTCATGGAATACACTCTAATTAGAAAAGTCTCATCACTACCCTCATAACAATCTATCAATTTTTTTTAGTGTCTATTGTGTTATACCCAATTTGGGACATGGGGTATAACAAAATAGACACTAAAATAAATTGAGAGATTATAATTCTTTAAGACATTTTGTCAAATAGTTCACAAGCTTTTTCTATCCTTCCACATTCTGTATAAATTTTAAAAGGGCATCTACAAGCACAACATTTGAAAAAAATCATCTTCATATTATGATTTGATGGATGTCTATACCTTGTTCCAAATATCCCATATTAAGGAAACCAATAAGGATTTTGGTGAAGGTTGTGTTGGTGTTTAAAATACAATCCATGTAGAGGTTGCAGATATCTAAGAGGTAGCCAACCCCTATCGAGGACAACTACAACCACTAATGGCCAACTAACGAGAGTCAGTAAAGGACTGCCTTCTCCTGCACTTTTGGCTCTGTAGGACCAAGGTGGGTAAACCTAAACGTGTTCACATGAATGTCTCATGATTGGTAAGAACACTTCGTGTGTACAGATTACAATTCCTACACACTCAAAGGGATAGTGATCATCTCCAGGTTTTGGTAGACCAGAGAATGACTACCAGTACCAAAGAGCAATGGAAATGACCCACTTATTTGTTACAATACCTCCTTGAGGAGGAAAAGGTTGTATTCAAGTGTTTTGTGTTCAGTATTTGGATATCCTTGCTTAGAATCTACAGTCTTGAACTAATAAAATGACACAAACATTATCCAGTGCTTCATCCATAAGGCAACAGAGTCATATAGAACAAAATCCTGATACGATGAACCCATCTCTTATAGCATTACTATCATGAGATATTTTAGCATATTAAGATAGTACTTCTTCAAGCATCCTGAGTATATACAACCATGAACATGTAACTTATTTTTGAAGTATTTGATTAACTCTTTGAGTTAAAGCAAGAAAATGAATCACATTTTCAATTAACTATTGAAACTGAACAGATGAATCTTTGATAAAGCTATTCATAATCCATGGCACACACCCAGGAGAGTAAACCATCTTAATTTTATAGATTTATTTCGATATCAGTAATTAAAAAATTATATCACACTAATTTGTATATAAACCTAACACCAGGATGACTTCCTAAAACAAAATGTTTATAACAATTTAACAATAAAGAGGACTATATAACTTCCAAGCGTCGGATTGCAAAAATTTTCTGACCCTTCACAATGAGCTGTGAAATCTCCTTTATAGAATAGGAGAGAAACAAGCATTAGGCTACATTGTGACACCAAATTGAATTTCAGCACCAAAATGAAATTCAAATTTACATTCCTTGTCATAATGATACCGTGCATGAACAAAGGAATCAAAACGGTTATGAAATAACCAGTCGAAAAACAAAATTTCATGCAAAGCACGTGCACGTCCATATCCACATCCACATCCACTTGATAGAACAACAAGAGAAGAGAAGACACGTCCAACGAACCCACTGCCAGTAATCATGAAGAAGCAACACAGCCCCGGTACAAGCAACCGCTCCAAGTTCGAGCCTGCAATAGCGATGGCACCACCTCCTCTTTACCAACCTTGCGAGCACATTCCCGAACAACTGGACCTGGTGCCAATGCAGACACCGGTTCAACTGCCAGAACCTCCTCATCCACTCTCATAAGATTGGCCAAGGAAGCCAAATAGTACCGATAATCAGAATCAGTCTCAGATTCATCACAATCTGAGATGATTATCAGGGACAAACAATGTACTAGCCTCTTCCCAGTGTTCCTAATAATAGCCTTGCGAGACATGGGAGAATCGGATTTCTTCATGACTAGTGAAGCTAGCCTCGCACTCCTTTGCTTAACTAATTTACTCATGATAGAAATAGAGCGCAACCACAAATAGAAGAAAAACCTTACTGCACTTAGACATAAGAGAATGCAATGTTGATTACATACACTTCTGTTAGCATTTATAGAGCAAGCCATTATGCAGGGTACAATTACTTCAAGGCAATTCAAGCACTTGCACAGTTAATGATCTAGATAACTATGAATACCCTTAGTAGGATGGCACTATTCACACATAGGATTAAATCAGGTGGAGATCCTCAGGAGAAAAGAAACCTGTATCATTAATGACATGAGCAATAGCCAAGTAATACATTGCACGCGGGAAACTCACACACTTCTTCCCTATAAATGAACCGCCGATTCAGGAGGCACTTTAACAAATGGAGGGTGGAGATCAAGTCAATGGATGTTGACAATCCACGTCAACACCTTCAGAAAACATATCCAATCAAAAACCCATAGAAGAATAAACCCAGACTGCACCCACTAGCACGAAAAGAAAAGCCACGTGCCACTCCCTCGCAAACCTCGCAACACTCTCCTAGATATTTACTCTGCCCTTGCAAGGTGTGCGAGAGATCATGATTACCTCATTATTGATGGCTATCACCGGTGAAAAGATGGCCCCCTATCATATCGAACACCTCGGGAAGAAAACCCATTCATCCATTCATGCCACTTGGCCATATCTCGTGAACCTCGCACTACTTTGATGACGCCAGTAGAAAAGCCTGCGAGGTCTGCGAGAAGCGGTCAAGATCGAATTCTGTGATCAGACGGCTCATCAGCCCACATTGAAATTTCTAGCAGTGTAATACCTAGGCCATTATGCCAAAAAGACCAAAAAATCAAGTGAAATAGGGCCAGTTAAGCATGACCCGAGAGGGATGAAACCTAACTTAAGTGACCGGTCCACCGTGGCAATAGGTCACCGTTAAAACATAACAAGTGGGTTTTGAACGATCCATACTGAAGGTTACCCTGAGTAATTTAGAAACCCTCTAACCCCAACTTCAATTTACTGAAGTTCCATCAGGTTGTGGAATTTCTCTTTGCATCTACCAATTGCATTTGTTTGAAAGTTTCTAAAACCTTTTCAACAAATCCATTATGTGTATATTCTAAAATCATTATAGTCCTTATAGTCCTTCTAGTCCACATCACTTTGTTTTTTGAAGAAACTATTACCATATATTTCTTATTTATGTTCTAAATTGGATACATGTTTATAAGTTTGATATTACAATTAATAATATTAATTTTGGCAAGACATTAAAAGATATTGTTGATTTTAAAAATATATGCATCCCAATGTAAAAATTACAACAATGGAAGCAATGATTGTAACACATAATTTTTGATGTAGTATCCAATTCAAAGGATGATGTTACAATTTAGGGTTATGATTGGGTATTTAATTAGGGTTAGGATTTAGTGTTCGGGTTAGTGTTAGGTTTAGAGTTAGGGTTAGGGTTAGGAAAATAATGTTAGGATTAGGGTTAGATTAGGGTTTATGTTTTATGGTTAGGGTTAGATTTAGAGTTTTGGTTATGGTTGGGATTAGATATGAAATTAGGGTTAGGGTTTAGTATTACAATTAGGGATTATAGTATTAGGGTTATATCTAGAATGAAGTTTTAGGGTTATTGTAATTATGATTAAGGGTTGTTTTTATATTTGGCTTAGAGTTGGGGTTAGGATTAGGGCCAGGGATAGGGCTAGGGTTAAGTTTAGGGATAGGTTTAGGGTTATTAGAGTGAATGCAACTAATTAATAAAATAAATAATATTTAGGGTTAGGTAATTAGGGTTAGGGTTGGGGTTAGAGTTTTGGTTGTGGTTAGGGTTATAAAGATAGGATAAAGGTGAGGGTTAGGGTCAAGGTTAAGGTTTCGAGAGAAAGGGTTAGGTTATGATTTGGATTACCCTAAACTCTAACCATAACCATAAACCTAATCCCAAACCTAACCCTAAAGAAAACACATAACCTAACCCTAATTGTAGTGTTTGAGGCTAGGCTCAAACACTATATAACCTAACCCTATATAACCTAACACATAACCTAGCACTAGAAAAAATTCTTCTCCCAAACAATCTCCTCTACTTCTATTCATGCCTACTAGAGTTGCAACATTCAACATTGGTGCTTCAACCATTCATTCAAAGCTAAGAATTTGAAAGCAGCATTGATTTGTAATATAATTAATCATTTAACAATATTATAATTATTATTAATCTAATACAATATTAATATTTTTAATAATATACCAATACTATTAATAATCTAATATGATTACTATTAATCTATATATAGATTATATATAATCCTAATATATCAAATATATCATTATAGTTCATATAATGTAATATAATATTGTTATATAATATGTTAATATTATAAAATTACTATTAATCAAAGTGTTTTAATATTTATGTTGAGTTTTAGTACATTATATGACAGGTTACTAAAACGGCTCCAAGATGCACATGCTCAAAATCGACGGTAATGTTATAATCTTGATGAAAAGTTGCTTGACGGTTATGTTCAGTGCTAGTGACTTCTCAAACACAAGAAGGTGTGATTTTGGCCCTATTAGGAGAAGATTTAAAAGTTGATTCTAGAGCTGAGAAAAATTATCATATTAAATTATGAAGCCCCTTTCTCTGGCAAGGATATTCCATGTGTATTCAAAAATTATTGTTGCACACATTTCCATTACTCATGTTGCTAAGAACCTTGCAAATCCTCATATTTGAAGATTGAAAAAATCCAAAGGTATTATTTATGGCCTCCCTTTAACCAATGAAAATGGTTTCACAAAGTATCCTAGGAGTTTTATTATTTCCCTCGTGACTATAATAGGCTTAGCTTACTTTATATTCACTACTCTAAATGGCGCCATAATAGGCTTTGCTTGCTTTATATTCACTACTCTAAATGGCGCCATAATTTTTTTAAATTTAATTAACATACTCTAAAACCTAACTAAAGTAGGTTGTACCTCGTCAAATTGGACAAGTGAAAGGTCAATACCAGCATTGAGGAAGACTTTGGAGGAGTGAAAACAAGGTCAATACCAGTGCCAACGAAGAGTTTGGAGCTAAAACAAGGTCAATACCAGCACCGAGGACCAGGTTGAGGGCACTCAGGGAAAATCAACAACCAAGGGACAATGAGTACTGTAAGTTTGGCACCCCCATTCTCTTTAACCTGCAATTTTTATGCCTAGTTTCCAAAGATCTTCTCGTACATTGGCCCCCCCATTCTCATAAAATGGTATAAGATAAGACAGAAAAAATAAAATAGCTTTGTCTTTCACATTTTTATAGTAATTACTAGAGACACATAGACCAATTCTTCATAATAGATGAATTTGATCATACTTTTCCAATGATGCAATAGTTCAACTTTGGGGTGTATCATTTAGGCAATAGTTCAACTTTGGGGTTCATCATTTAGGCAATGACGGATCCCTACTCTTTCCATATGCTCTTTCCTTTCTATTTCTTCAAATGTATAGTTTATTTCTTATATTGTATTGAAATAGTTAATCCCACAACTTGTGTGGGACACCATACATTTGTAATTATCAATAAAAGACATTTGTGAAAATTTTGTACAATCTTTCTCTTGTATACATTTGCATAATGAACTGCAATTCATTTGATAATACTTTTGTGTATATGAATGGAACTTAGTAGAATTGAATGTGTACCTTTATCTTTATTTTTTCAAAACATATCCCAACTTTACTTGATTGAGTTAGAAGCTAAAGTAGGTAAAAAAATTGGTGACATCTTTTATATGTTTTCCTACTAAACATCCTCACCAGTTGCCTAAACTTATCCATTGGGCATGGTGTCGACTCTTGGAACTTGACAAGACTTGAGAAATAGTCTTGCATATTGTTGTAACTCATCCAAAATAGTGCATAATGTTGGCATTTTTTACAACCCAAGTACAACTTGCAGAAGCTTCTATGAGCTTTCCATACTCAATTTTAAAAGTCCTGAAGGCACTGTGCCAACTTAATGAGAAAAATGCAACAAAACGATTATCTCGCCTACACTTCGGACTCTGTAAGATCCAGGAGGGTATCCCTAAAATATATTGTCATTCATGATGAGAATGATTTTCTCATACGTGGATAAACAACAGATAAATTCCAGTCTAAGTTTAAACAAGATAATCCTTCAAGAAATTGGCTATTTCTCAAGAGAATTCAGCTCTTATTTAATAAGGAATTGAAATAACACATAAGTGTGTTTTTATGAAATATTCGAGTGAAATTGCCTGAAGCTATAACAAAAAATACAAGAACAATAAGCAGTCAGAGTACCAGTGCCATATCCTAAAGCATGGAGTCAAAACTAGAAACTGAACTATAGGGTAACTTTCATCTAGAGCATCTATGATCTGTATGTAAGGCATTACCATCCATTCATCAATACATGAATCTATTAATCTTTAACAAATCCTATGTGCTAATTTGCATGAACTTATTGAACAACTGAAGCATTTAACAAGTCCATTAAACCAGAGCTATAGTCGAACATAATCCATAGGAAATGACAAATGAAATTTAATGAACATCATCTTTGATAGAATTTTCATTAAAAATTCATGCAAATTATTACAATAGGAGAGAAAATAGACTCAAAACAATCACAAGATTTGCATAAGTATGCTCCAAAACCCCATGATTTACTAAGTTCCCAAACAAGCTCAAAGCTTCAAAAAATTGGACATATTCTTTTCTCTATCTCTACTTGATTCTTCTCTTACGTATCTTAAGTAATTTCAATAGACCTATTCCTCGGCCTAGAATTCCCTTTTATAAAAACAAGGGAGTAAACAGGCTTTAGGCCGGAGGATACACATGTCCATTTTTTACTGGACCGCTAATTCCTAATCAGTTATTTTTACATCATTTGCTTGGTAAGAGAAGAAAAGCTTAAAACAAATGATGATTAATTGTTATGGAGGAAAGGAAAGCATGGTTCCAAGTATTGATTCCCTAACACCAAAGCATCTTATAACCGCTCCATGTGCTGATTTTATTTGCACAATTTGTACTTGAATCCGAGAAGAGAATGCATTTCAAAATATAATACTGTAGGCCAGACCTGTATTTTACATGACCAAATTGCAGCTCTCATCCCCATTATTTATGATTCAAGTTCATCAATAAACATCTTTTTCCATGACTCAAAATCTTCCTCCGACGGCCAATTGAAAGCCACCACCCGGTCCACCATTTTTTGCTAAGCTACATACTTTATCATTAATGACGTGGTTGTCTTGTCAAAATTCTCCAAGAAACTAATGACAAGTGATAACTTCTCTAAAGTGTTCTCCAACATGCGAATATCAGCATTTTTGCATGTCTCATGAGTTTGGGTGGTCATTATATCATTCATTTGCTCCTTCCATGCCTGCAAAGGCTTGACACTATCCTGACTATGCAAAATATGAGGTAGTGGAGTAAAATCTTTTCCATCATAAATATCCTTCATTGCTTTGATTTTGGACTCCATAGGAGCAGCAGACCCCTAGAATTTTTACTCAACAATAGTCTTAACAAATTGATATGTTGTCATGACTGTAGGATACTTATTTCCATGCTACTTTGCTCCAACTCTCATAAATTTAAATTTTTCCATTCCAAGGCCCCATCTATTTAGCAAAGGGATAGCCAATTCTCTGTCCCTTGGAAACAATTCAAGTGCTCGTAGCATCAAGGCATAATTAGCATGAACACCATTCAGCTTACTCTGGACCCATTTATGTAGATGCCTTAACATAGTATCAACAATTTTTGAATTATTCCTTCCTGTTGCATCCCAGATTTGATTTACCATCTCCTTATATTCTTCAATCTGTTGGAGTAACTTTTCCCTAGAAGGATCTTCACTCGAGGTACTGGCCTTCTCAACCGCAATAGGCACTTGTCCCATATTATACGGGACCATAGCCCAAGATTGAACCTGTGTAGGAGGTTGGGGTTGATCAATTGGTGGGTCAGAAATAATTTGGCTAGAGCTAACCTGCTTTTTGGATCTCAAGATTTCCATTTGTTGCCTTAATAAGGCCATTTCTGTTTCTAATTTTGCCACCCTTTGTTGACTCTTATTATACTCAATAATAATGTTATTATACTGGTTCCTCAAAGTATCTCAGTTTTTAGTTAAATCCTCCACGGTTGCCCTAGTAAATTTGGCAACATTCACAACCATGTCAACAGCCTCCAAGGCAGGGGTATCAGCAACTCTCTTCACAATCAAATGACCACTAAAAATGGATGTTTCAGCGATAATAGGTTTTTGAGACCCTGTAGATAGTGACCATATTGCCAGAGAATCCCACTCTTCACTGAAAGTTGATCCTTTAAGTGCTAATGCCACCTCCTCCTATGTTGCAAGAAGCGGTTTATTTGCCCTTCTTACTGTATCAATTACTAAAGCATCAGCAATATCCCATTCAGGGAGTAACAATATCCCACACTTTTGAATCAATGTTCTGCCCTATTCTGGTGTGATTTCTTTAAACCTCTCCTTCAATTGTACTCTGAACTTTGACTGAATTACTTTCTCTGGAAGCTCTGGGTGCAAACTTCTCTCATGTGCTACTTGTTGAGTATAAGATGAGAGATGAGCTCTCCATACAAAATCTTCAAAAGCACAGGTATGGATAAAAGAGTCATCCATCATGAATTGTTTGCAAGCTTCCATTCTCAAATCATCACTATTTGTAATTCATTTATTCTCATCCTTCCCCAATCTTAGGGTGATGGCTCCTGAGCTCGTTGCAATTTTATTCGGATCTAGTGGCATTTTTGGATTTATTTCATCCGGATTTACAATAATATCCTCCTCATCATTACCTTTTTGGCCAACATCCCCCATACTATCAGTTCTAGGCCTCTTTGGGGATGATGTGCTAATATGTTCTGAACTCTTTAGAGGTGAATCTAGATCAATAATACCAGATACTGATTTCCTTAGGATGGATGATGCACCACTCATCGTAACTTCCTCTATCCTATTTCTCTTCCTTCTTGAAAACACTTTTATTTTCCCTTGAGGCTGGTAGGTAGGCCTTTCTTCGATTCTTATCTTAGGGTGCTGCTCAGTAACATGTGACTTTCCCTTTCCTTCTACAATCCTTTCCTCCTTCAAGACTCCTACTATGCTCTCAAAATTATCAAGAACATAGATTGCCCTGTTGAGCTCATCTTTAGCATCAGGTATAGGATCAAAACCAGGTATTTTCTCTTGTTTACTTCTTACCATTTTTGAATAGGCAATGTAAATTGCCTTTCTTTCATCCTATAAGTCCTCATCAAAAATATTCTTAATGATATCTTCAGGATAGTATAAATTGTGAACAAAGGTTCCAGTCCGATGTCTAGCCTTCATTTGGGAGGTAAAACCCTCGGGATCATAATTCCTAGGGCGTACAGTTTTCAATCTATATGGCTTGAGTAACAAGTGTAAATTTCTCCACCCTCCCTTTATCATAACAAAATCTGCAAAATTTGTATATTCAGGGAAAAAGGATCCTTTCTTTTGTTTAGCAGGAAAATGGAAATCTTGAGATGCTCCCAATTGCCTCATAATCTCTACAAAACCAATTCTGAGAGGAACTTCTTTAGGTAGGACAGACGGGATGGCATTGGTGCCAAAGACCATGAAGATTGTAGTATTGTGATTGGGGATAATATCACCCCAATTGTGGGTTAGATTCAACTCAGGCCTCCTCTCCATAGGTCTTAGAAAGTCATGAATTTCTTTTGGAATCCTGGGTGGATCAACAACTAAAGCCTTCCTTAACTTAGATCCAAAAATATTATGAAAGGTGACATAATCAAACTTATGACCATTTTTGTCTAAGACCCTAGTCCAATATTGGATAGGCATTTCAATATCTCTTTCCATCTTCCTCAACTCCATATCTTTTTCAAATACCTTCTGACCCCTATATAAAAACATATGAATCAATAGTGAAAACCATCTGAATTTTACCCAATTTTTTCCCAGTTTCAAAGCTGCTAAGCCAGAATCTATGTTCTCTGCAAGGTAAGTGGCAAAGTCATATACCACATTATAACCAGGGTGTTGGAGGTTGATAGCCATATACATTATCTCTATAGGCACAATCTTCTTCAAGTCAATCCCCAAAACTTGACATAGTGCATAGATGGTCTTCTTGAAATGAGGGGCGAAGTAGTCTACCAAGAAAGGTTCAGGCTCATTCTTGCTGATAACAACCTTTTTCTGATTCTTCCCTCTTCCCAACATAGCCAAATGGGTTATCAAAAGGGATGTACTTATCAAACCCTTAGTGTTTTTGTATTCTTCCCTGAAGACCTCCAATTTGATGGGAATCATATCCTAGCTCCATTCATGTAAGCCAAAAATCTTTGCAATTTCCTCTCTGGTTACTTTAATCATAGGCTTGCCAAGATGTGTTCTGACAATTTGAGTCACAGGATCGTACCTTGCAGCAATATCTTTTAATAAGTCTACATCTTCATAGACATTCGGTACAACCAGCTTACCCAAGTCCAGTCTCCATGGATTACACAAAGGAATAGGCAAATTTCTATTTCCAAACCAATTGGAAAAGAGCTGCCAACCAGTGTAAGGCAATTTGGCATCATGGATTGTACATTGTTTGTCCATTAAACCTTCATGAATCATGGGTCCAGAGAACAATATCCTTCCTTCTTGCTTCTTGCTTGTAGAAGGTTTCAATAAATCAATAATATCTTGTGAGTAACCCCTAAGCGTAGCCTCGAGACCAACAGTTTGTGCCTTAGATGTCATATATTTTAAACAGAAGGGGATTTGAACTAGGGTTTTCTTAAAGAAAAACAAACAATTACACCCTATTCTCGACTACCCTTACAAAACACTTTTTTATATGCACACAAATCACTAGCAATGACCTGTATAAGCTCTAACAGCCAATTCGCTTAACAATTCACCAGGAATCGAAAAGGACACAATCACCAATTATTCAATAGGCAACGCTAATATATTCTAAAATTACAAAAGAAGGCATTTGTATCACTTACTGTTTATTTTGCAAAGCGTCAACTGTCGCGATAATGGAGAACTGAGATAATAGCTGCTTTTCTAAACACCGAGGAATTCTTATAAACTAGAATGCAACACTGAAATAGCAATCCACTGGTTATTTAGCATTTAATTATGTAGGCCAAGTCAAACTTGACCATTACTATTCACTCGTGTGAGATAGAACGGCTATAGTACATCACCAGTTTTTTTGAAAACATGTCGTTGATCAAAGATACAGTTGGCCAGACGAACGGTCTAGATTTGGTCAATAGCAGTTTGAAAATGACACATCCTTCTTCCAATCAGCAAGCAAGCAAGAATATTGCCCATTAGGTACCACATTAGCATGCAACAGGTCCCACCTCATTCGTTAATCAATAACATCAGTGCCCACGTGTCAACACATCATGTACCTCGCTGCATTATTAAAACTAAAGTTTTAATTACACGAGGTCAGTGAGGGACGACCCAGATGCATCAGATAGTACACAATTGTCAGTATCATCACCTATCCATCAGTCAGCACTCAAAAACTAGCCCCACCAAGTTACACAATAGGTGGCAGCATCTCGCAAGCCTCGCAGTGTTTTCTGTGACGCAAGCACAAACCTTGCGAGGTGTGCGATGAACGGTCAAGATCACAGTTCCTGCATCCGTCGGCTAATACAAATCTAGACATGCAAAATAGTTACTTTAAAGAAAAGGGGCCACGAGGCAAATGGGGAAATAACCCACAGGGTCAAAAAATAATTCAAAGGCTATGTTGTAAAGGTTAATAGGCCGAAAACCACAGGGATGCATAAGTCAAAATGAAAAACCGAAAGGATAGGTAAAAGGGGTCGGTGAAGTGACGACCAAAATGATAAAACATGACTTAAGTGACTGAGTACTACTGATAGCAAGTCAACAGCCAAAAAGAAAAAACCCCCAAATACCAAACTAGTAGAAAAATAATGAAGATAAAACCACCCCAAAGGGAAGGAAAATAAAAGCTCCACCACATAACACCTACCAACCTTATTCAACCTACCAAATGACTCAAAACAAACTAACTGTGCAAACAAAACTTATTCACTTAAAAACAAAACTATCCTAACCTAGACTAACTAAGGAAAGGAATACATAAATAAAACTATTAACTGGTTCATGAAAGTAGCTACCCTTTCTTCGCAACTTGTAATGCTCCATATGTTTGTGAGCATCAAAGAGGAAATGAAGAAATGATAGATGTTTAACCAACTATTGCAATGCCTCATAAATGGAGAAAACAAATCCACAAATCCACTTACCATTCATGTTATCTTAAAATGGATAGGATAGTAGGATAGAGTCCTCATGCTTGGGTGCAATAATGACTTGTGATGCATTGCTAGTTTCCATCCTAGTTAGATGCCTGATAGGACATCCCCTTGAAAGCTTTAGATTGGTTTTTCCTTTTTCCTCTTTTGGTGTGATCATATCCTTCATCTTACTCTTATGGTGCTCTTGTGGTACCAGAAATTGATTTGGAACTTCATGGTTTTCTTCTTCTTTCAAAGAACCCAATAAGGTTGATATAATATTATAATGACTGCATTCTTCAAACCTTTCTACCTTTTTTATGGTTGTCCTGTTTCATGGCTAAGTTTAGAAAAGAGAGAAGATAATTTGAATGATTAGAAATAACATCATTACCTTCACCTTACATGATAAATTTCCATGTTGATTCCTCATCCATGGTCAATGGACCATCCTCTTCCATTAAGATACTAATAACTCATCAAAGCTAGCAGCTCTTGGAAGGCTCTTAGGAACAACTAGTCCAAGCTCAAAATCCTCATTAGTACACTCGAAATCAGGATTTTTTTCTTCAATGAGCGAAGGTAAATGTTCAAACAATGTAGTAGCCTCTTCCAACAAACTTTCATTTGTTATACCAACCTTAAGCTCTTTTGTACAGTAGAAAGGAAGTTCCTCCAAATAGCTAAGATCTTGCAAATCAACTTCATGATAAGTTTCTTGACTTGAGAGAATAGACTCCTCATTAAGACCATATTCTTCCTCTTGATCCATGTTTGATTTTTCCTCTTTAACAAGAAACTCATCGAATTGTTTGATATCTTCTTTTTGATTCGAATCTTCATCCTGCACAACAAAACAAGACAACTCATCAAATGGGAAGATCAACTCTTCCTTCTAACCCATCCAGTTTCCTTGTACCTTGATTTCCAACTAATCACCCTCGACTTCTACTTGAAAAAGTTTAGATTTTTCATTATTCACACCATTCATAGGCTTATAAACAATAGATATCTCTTTTTCCTCTTCATAACTGACCTCACAAGTTCTTTCCACTTGAGGAAGATCCTTAATCAATTTTGAGTCTTGAATTGAAAACAAAAACTCTTGTTTCACTACTAGCTTGACCTCCTCCTATTTGAAATGATCGAGCATCTCCTCAAAAGCTTTAGGGCGTGTTGATAGAGGATTGGCTAGTATAGGAGGCTTTGGTAACTCTTGAGGAAGAGAAGAAGTGATTTTCTTGAAGCTTGGGATTGTTAACACATGCTCTTCCAACTTAGCAATTTCATCATAGTTGTCCATGTTAAATTTAACTGGTAAGGGGATTTGAAAGGGCTTCTCTTGGTTATGAATCAACTATTGGTTTGAATAAAAACTTTTAAAAATTGGAATTTTAATTGGCTTAGATTCTACAACACTTTCCTCTTCTTGGTTGAATGCATTTGGACTACTAAAACCAACTGATATGTAATTAGAGTCACCATGGTGTTGTTTATATTGCCTCCAAAGGCTAATAATACTGAGTAAAACACCAAATTTCTCAGTATTTTGATGAGAAGTTCATCATAATAGTCCCACCAAGCATGCCAATAACTATTATCTCTCAATATTGCACCCCTCCTAAGTTGCAAAACTTAACATATTGGTGAAACATGGGAATTTTCTAGGTTGTGGCTTACCTAGAGTAGAAAAGAACCTCTAGAGTAAGTTGGCTCTTATGGTAGTCACCTAAAACTACTTGTTGGGAAAAGGGTAAGGAGGAAACATGAAATAAAACTAACTCCTAGTGTGATGCACCAAATATTAAGGATTTATAATGTTGTTTTGACACACAATGTGATCAATAAAACTCACTGCAATATGCATAACTCAGTTTTGACATGTTTTGCATAATTATTCATAGATAGGCTTTGAAGTTTATGGAAAAACTCAAGTGGAACAACAAATGACCTTCCTAGAGGCTTGAATGTTTGACTTCACAATTGAATCCTACATAGAACTGGAAGAATACAAACTATGACCTGCACAAACATGCACTTTTGTATAAAGGATATGAGAAACTAGACTAGAACCAAGGATAAACATTATCATCACTAGGAAATATCAATAATTTCATGTTATCACACAATATCCAGTATTGAGAAGGAAAAATAGCTTGCTTTTATTGATTGAAATGCAAAAATATAGCTGAGTACAGGTCTGTGAAAATGAGTTACAATGCTATCTTTTTCTTGAAAGCTCCAAAAATGAGCTACAATACTTGCTAAAAGAAGAAAGAACTAACTCGAAACTATCATTTGAAGTTACTTTATGCTTGTAAAGACACTTCACAAAGACATTAAGTATATTTCATTTGTGATGGACACATTTGGACGGTAGTAACAATAACTTGCAATCTATCAAGACTTGATTACCTTATAAGCTATCAATTTCTAGCGATGAAATGATAAATTAATCATAATGTCACCTTCGGATCACATCACCATGAAAGAACTTCATCCAACATCCTTATGAGTGTAGGCACCACAAAATAGGTATTTGTTAGATTTGTCTTCCTCAAGCGAGGGAAATTTAGGAAGAGAAGAGGAAAACGAGACATGTAGTAGGTCTAAAAGAGGGAGATCAACTAGAGGTCAAAAGATTAGAAGAAAATTCCGTAAACGCATGGAATTTTTTCTTACTGAAGGGGGGTCATGTTCTTATGATGATGAGAGCATAGCCGACATTGAGGTGCCCTTGAGGTACAAACATCTATGGAAACAATGGGTACCCAAGGAACTTCCTCCAATAAACACTGATCTTTGTGTCAACGAGAGGATATATCACATACCACCATCATCATTACATGGTTTGGGCCTTTTTTGCATGGACGGCATAAAATTCTGTTACAACAAAGTTACTGAGTTGATGGAGTATGTTGGACCATGTTACAGTTACAAAGATTGGATGCAGTTGGTTCGATATACACGAAGTATGCGTAGCTATGCACTATCAGCAAATTATATACAACTAAAAGATAAGGATCAAAATAAAGGAGTGGCTAGGTACATTGACGGGAGGCCAAAAGCATCAGGTAATATTGTAGGGTTTATAAATAGTACATGACCTGGGTCAACAAATAACCAACCCAATTGTATATTCGAGGTGCAAGAGGGAAACCATGTATTCGTATGTGCGATAAAATTAATAAGTGCAGGGGAACAGTTGCTAATCAATTACAATTTGAATCACTTAGATACAAACACAATTACTATGAGGGTGGTATGTACTATATATATACCATTTTACCCAACCTCCAATTAATGACTCCAATATACCATTTTATTATTATGTTTTTTTTCGTAAGTCTATTGGTTTCATTTCGGTAATGTTTTTTATATTTAATTTTTGTCATAGCGGGACATTGATCATACGAGGAAGGCTCTGGCCCAAAGCATAGATCATGATCCATCTTCAGGCACTTCTATCCGACAGGTTTACGTCATTGTAATTGTACAAATTAGATACAAGAAAAAAAATTTATTATTATGTTTTTTTTGTGAGTTTATTGGGTTAATTTTGATAATGTTTTTAATATTCTTGTTGCAGTTGGCTGATTAGGGAAAGGCACCAGCAGTACAGGAGAGCATCCATATGGAGGTGCAATCACTATTATGCGATGATGACATCACATTTTCCATAAACCCTATGGATATGATGAGGAAGGCCCAAAAAAAATGCAATCAAGAAATCCTTCAGGTGGTATTCGTAGTGCCTCAAACAGATGAGATAAGAGAAAGGGTTAAAATATTGTTTGAGAGAGCACAGAACTTGGAAGTAAGCTATCATGAGATCTTTAATTATAACATAAGTTCATTCATGGTTTTATATTTTGTACTCTTTTATGTCATGAACTAAAATATGTGTTTTTTTTATAGGATTATTTGCATCCTCATGATCATGTTGTTGGTCGTGATCAAGGTATTGCAAGTGTTTCCCGAGAAGTAGGGGATGGTACAAGTGTCAATCCTGATCTTCCTACGCATACAACACATCATCCGACCCCATCATTTGTGCCTATATTGTCATCTAAAATGTCGGCAACACATACCATGTAGGAATTCAGTAGTCCACCCTCTGGCAGCGAACACATGCCATTACATGTGTCAGTACCTGTGGATGCAGAGGCCACTACTACTGGTGATGTTTTAGTAGCATTTCCTGGATCTTCCAGTATTACTAGTACAGGAACATTGTCGGTCACATTTGTGGTGACCGAGGATTTCCTTCCCATAAAGATAGAGAAGGTCCTAGGTACTTTAAAATGTTTTAATTATTATTATTATTATTTTAAGTAAGTGCTAACAGTGGGGATAGCACCCTATTATATTGATTTACAAAATGGAAATATTTTCCTATATTATAATTGCAGGAAATGATGTCTTTTATAAACATCTAAGTGATATTTCATTGGAGCACTTCAGGCCCACCATACGTACACAATGGAATGCCCAAAATCAAGATTTAAAAGATGAGCTCATTAACCATTTAGTTGTGTTGTTCGGTGATAAAACATTCAACCGAACCAAGGTCCTTAAGAAAGTTGGTACCTATCTAAAGTATGTGAGGGACCAATATAGGTCACATTTAGAGAAGAACAGAAAGTACGAGCGTCCCCCCATGATTCTGGAAAGGGAGTGGAAGGACTTGGTGTCGAATGGAAAGGAGAAGCCTGAAAAGAAGAAAGGAAAGATACTACCAGGCCAAGGAAGGTATGTAATACTATCAACAATTTAATTATATACTGATTAATCTTTCTTTTTACATAATCTAACATATTTCAAATTTTTCATAGGCTGCCCGACACATCGAAGGCAACAAGGCAAGACTAGAAAAAAACAGGCAGCACAAACTTGGCTCTGGTGGTTATATGAAAGTAGCCGCACAATTTGTAAATATCAATAAATGAAATATTGCATCCAAATAATAAATTGCAAACAATTTTGGTTTTATCACATCATAGAAGCAAAATTCATGATCACATGCAAAAATGCAGGGCTTTGATTTCATGAGAGTGCCCACACAAGAGGACCTAAAGATTGCCTTCAACCAAGGCTATGGAGCCCTAACTGAACAGCTAAGAGTCTCGACTAGGAAAACATAATCTTCCACTGCATCCAACACGCAGGTAAATAAACTCAATAAAGTTTATTTCAAATTGAATACTTGTGAAATATGTTCAATATTAATTTCCACCATAATAATGTGCCTATTTGTTTTACACATATAAGCAATGATAATCCTACACATGACATTGGAATGCAGCCTAGTTAGGGTGGAGTGCAACCTGTCGATGAAGGCCATGGTGTGCATCCCGGTACTAGATGTATTCATGTGCTATACAAAACGCAATATGGATTAATACAATTAAACATCTTTAATTGAATTTAGTGTATTAATGAATGTAACCTTTCGTGTTTCAACTTTAGAGCATGTAGAGCGTGATCAACATGTTAAGCATGATCAGGCTAGACAAGATCAGGAACATGATGTGGCTCCATTAGGTAAGCAGGACCACTCTAATTTTCTTTTAAACATTTTTAATTGCAATTGGTGTATTAATTAATGTAGTCTTTTGTGTTTCAACTCCAGATCAGGATTTAGAGGGTGTTCAACATGTTGAGCATGAGGCTATCAGACAATATCAAGAACACGATGTGGCCCAATCAGGTAAAGAGCACCACTGTGATGTTCTTTTAATTAATGAAATATGTGTAACAATAATAATAAAAAATATCAATTTAACATTTCTTTGCTATTGCAGCAGACCCCTCCTTGCAGCCGCGTCCACGCGGTTGTGAGTACACGACTAGGCATACATTAAGATCACGAGCAGAGCTCAGAACAACTCAAGGGGGGATAGATGATTTTGAAAATGATACTCCACTTCAGATTTTTTTAGCTGCAAAAAAGAAACAAATAAAAAGTGATTGTAATCATATTATGACAGCCATATTTTTTATAATATGTAAAAACTAAAAAAATGAAATATGTTAATGAATGAATCTGAATATGTTAATGAAAAAATGTTATATGTTATTAATGGATGAATGAATGATTAATGTTATATGATAAGGTATGGGGAATTAAGAGTGATGTGAGGGGGGGAGGGGGAAGGGCCAAATGAGCTTCCACCTTCATGTGGTTGACCCTGTTAAGTAGAGATTATTAAACTACTCTCAAAACAAAGACAAGCTCAAAAAGGTAAGTAATGCACTTTTCAATATAAGAAATGCATTGTTTGAAGCATCAAAGCAATCTGCAAAGATGAAAGAAAGTGCTAACTTTTCACTATGAACATTGTGTTGTGTGTGGATTTGGTTTCAAAGCTCTGTTGATGGAGATGGATTGTATGATAGCCAAGAAAATAGCTATCATTATTGCTGCTACAAATAGGCCTCATATTGTTGTAATAGTCTTGATCTTTCAATGAATAGGTTTTAAAAAAGAAATGCACTTTCTCGTCAAATTTACGACGAACCACAAAAACGTCCGATGAATTTGCAATGTATCCGACGAAGTTTTGTCGTAATGACTTGCCTATTTCGTCGCTCGTTCGATGAACTTATGTCGCTATTTCAATCTAAACTATGTCACCAAGACTCCTGCCAATGTAATCTTATCGGCATCATATAGCTACTCGGGTAGACCTTCAGAACTTACTCTGATGATATATGTCTTGCCGATATGCTTCCCTCGATGAGAAAATATGTGTATTTCGCCGATGAAAATTTATCGCTAAGATAGAAAACCAGTCCTCCCGATATATCTTCTCAAGCAATTTTGATCGCTCTAATAGTCTTCATCTTTCACCAATATGCGTACATTTCAACGAATAGGTTTTATTAAAAAAGGTGCACTTTCTCATCAATTTTATGATGAACTTCAAAAAGCGTCTGAAAAATTTGCAATGTATCCCACGAAGTTTCACCGTAATGACTTGCCTATTTCATCACTCGTTCGACAAAATTTTGTTGCTATTTCAATCTAAACTATGCCGCCAAGACTCATGTCGAAGTAAGCTTATTGGCGTCATATAGCTGCTCAGGTAGACATTCAGAACTTACTCTGATGATATATGTCTTGCCGATATACTTCTCTCGGTGAGACAATATGTGTATCTCGCCGATGAAAAGTTATCGGTGAGACAAAAAACCAGTCCTCCCAATATTTCTTCTCAGACAATTTTGATCGCTATAATAGTCTTGATCTTTTAATGAATAGGTTTTTTTAAAAAAAATGCACTTTCTCGTCGAATATACGATGAACCGCAAAAACGTCCGACAAATTTGCAATGTATCCAACAAAGTTTCATCATAATGACTTGCCTATTTCATTGCTTGTTCGACGAACTTTTGTCACTATTTCAATCTAAATTATGTCGCCAAGACTCATGTCGAAGTAAGCTTATCGGTGTCATATAGCTGCTCGGGTAGACATTCAAAACTTACTCCGATGATATATGTCTTGCCGATATGCTTCCCTCGGTGAGACAATATGTGTATCTCACCAATGAAAAGTTATCGCTGAGACAAAAAACTAGTTCTCCCGATATATCTTCTCAGGCAATTTTGATCGCTCTAATAGTCTTGATCTTTCAATGAATAGGTTTTAAAAAAAAAACTGCACTTTCTCGTCGAATATATGACAAACCGCAAAAACGTCCAACGAATTTGCAATCTATCTGACGACGTTTTTCCGTAATGACTTGCCTATTTCATCGCTCATTCGACAAATTTTTTTCGCTATTTCAATCTAAATTATGTCTCCAAGACTCCTGCTGATGTAATCTTATCGGTGTCATATAGCTACTCGGGTAGATCTTCAGAACTTACTCTGATAATATATGTCTTGTCGATATGCTTCCCTCATGCTTCATCGATGAGACAAGATTTGTATCTCAACGATGAAAATTTATCACTGAGACAAAAATCTAGTCCTTCTAAAATATCTTCTCAGGAAATTTTGATCACTATAACAATATTGATCTCTCAATGATATTGCCAATACGTCGAATTTGTATCGTAATGGCAACGGACTTAGGTTGTTAATCCGACAGTTTGGCGAAGGTATGCCTCCCGTCATCCGGGCACAATTTTTTGTGCGATCGACGAAGTTGTCATCGCAGTTCCAACAACCGTATGTCGTGAGGTCGACATTTTGCAGCCTGTGGGATGTAGACAAAATTTGAGTGACGGCGCTGACTTCTGTTAATCGTCGGTTGACCGAAAATGTATCGTTGAGATTCCGACGAAAGGCCGTTAGAAATTGGGGTCAAATCCTATAGTGGTAGGTCTGTGATCCGCTGATCAACGGTAGCATCTGCAAGCAAAATGGGTGATCTATCACCCTCATCATCTCCAGAGATCATGCGCTCCCATAGTACCCGATCTGCCTCATCCTCCTCCTCCTCCTCATCTCTCTCCTCCTCGACCCGAACCTCCTCCACATCTATGTCAAGAGGATGTCCCCCAACAAGCGGATCCCCCTCTACTCGCTCCTCTGCCACCACCTCAACCTCCTCCTCGCCACCTCTGACCTCCTCATCCCTCGCCTCTGGATCCTCCCAAATGGGTGACAACGGTACACCGCCCACTCTCTGTCTGACTCTCCTAGGCTGCCTCTACCCTCAGTCATCTCTCCTCCTCTTGGAACCCCAACCATCTCCCCCATCTCTACCTCCTCCTCCCCTGCCTTTGTCTCTATCCCCAGCACCTCTGCCATCCATCCTTGCACCTCTGCCACCCCGGCCTCTCCTCGGAATCTGTGGAATGATTGACCTCTGATCTATAGGTAGTGGACCATCAAGATCTATTAAAGGGATAGGCCTATGAACCTGCCACCAGGTGTCAAACTCGATAGACGTCCCTAGATCTGTTGGACCCCCTCTCCATGCCCACTGAACTGCCACTAGGTTGTCAACCTCCTACTCTGCTACTGTCACTGATATAGGCGGCCCCCACATGGTCTCCCTGGAAGACCAAGCATACTCTATCATGCCTACTGGCACAACCTACTGCTCCCGAAACTGTCGTAGTACCCACTGGGGTAGGTACATCTTGATAATCCATTGCGTCTATACTGTGCAGCCAATTAGATACTGAAATTGTCTGCAAAAGGATAAGTGGCCATCCTCATTTGACCATTGTGCACAATCTTTGTAGGGTCTCCAAACAAATTTGATCATTGTATCAATCCGATGACACCAATACTCGGTATCTCCCACACGAGTCTGGATCATTGATCCCGCATACAAATAAATGTAAGGCATCCAATCACCTAGTTGTTGAATCTGCATTGGTGGTTGAAACACGGGAATGTGCTTCAATACTTAGATCATCATGAGAGTAGTGTCACAACTGATACTGTGCCCCCTAGTGGTAGAAAACCTCATGTAACTTGTGGTACAACATGGCCAACAAGCATGGGCCCCAAGCAAACATAGTCCTCTATCCCCACATGCGAACAAGAACATTCCCCCATCCAATGGGAAATCCATGACCACGATGATCTAGGATCAACAATCTGACGATCAAAGTCATAAGCATGGCATCGAATCTAGGAAACTAATCAGCTACAATGTCCCAGCCGATCTCATAACCGTCCAGGTCTAAATGAGCACCATCAACACCCTCGTACATCTCGGACAGGACCTGTTGCCCTCGGTTCAAATCATATAATACCCTCTTTCCACTAATCAAAATTTGGAGAATGCAATACATGTCCTCCAAAGTCACTATCGCCTCTCCAATAGGTAGGTGAAACGAGCAGGTTTCAGAATGCCACCTCTCACAAAGAGCTATAAGCAAACCTCTGATTGCCTTAATAACAGGCATGTAAGTAACATGGTACAGGCCTAAGGCCATCAATCATTGTCTTTGTCTATCACTGAGACGATCTCTGAAGGCATAGGTCACTGGGTGGAACTCCCAAGTATAAATACGCGGAAGCCGACTCTGCACAAGGAAAGTCCAAGGATTAGCACATGTTGAGCAACATTACGGAAAGTTTAATACTACTGGAAAATCAAGAGTACATAAAGGTTAATCTAGGCAGGGCCAACAAAAGTCAACTTCAATTGTGTCGCATTGACCACAAATGAGTCACAATTATTCAATTACGGCTCTGAGCATATCACATGCATTGCAATATGTCAAATGCTTCATTCAGACTTGCAAATGTGCAATCCAACAACGAATGTGTCATTATAGATGGAAAATATGCAATGTAACAGTGAATGCGTCATTGTAGATAGCGAATGCACGATCCAACAACGAATGCATCGTTCGACTTCTCAATTACATTGTGAAAAGTCAAATGTGTCACAATATTTCAAATGCATCATTTCAACTTGCAAATGCACAAACGCACAAAATTCTAGCCTGCCCATTGCAGTTGCATCGCGACGCAAGCAAATGCGGCAAATGCAAAGGCGTTTGTGGCTTTCGCAATAGCATTTGCATTGCACTGCATTTGTTTAACGCCCATTAAACCCTAATAAATGTATTAAAATTAAAATTTGACAAGTTGGATAAGGAACTTACCGGTGCCTCTGCGTCCTCAAGTTGTCGGAATGTGCACACACGATATCGACGGTGTGTAGTCGTAGGAATCACAATTGTTGCTCAGAGTTTTGGTTTCTGAATTTCCTATGTGACAAATGAACAAATGACATTTGGTTTGAACTTTTCAACCTATTTATAGGCTGAAAATTAGGGTTTTGACCTAGTAGGTTATACTAGAGGCTCATTTGACCACTTTTGACTGGAATTTTGGCTAGCTTAACATCCTCCATTTTCAAAATCGTTCGCACCATTACTTATCTGGTCATTAATTGAGCTAATCGGGATATTTTCCAAATTTTTCTGACCCCAGGTCGAAATTCAAAAATTTTCCCGAGGGGGAATAGACACTCCATACCTTCACTAGGGCATATTTTAGATTTGTTTTCTTTGCCACAATGCGACAAGATACATTATGACAAAGAGGGGCAAATGTAGACACATAAAAATAACCAAGACTTGCAAGCACTATTTTACCACCTTTTCATCATAACATGATTATAACATTTTAATTATGTTTCTAACCCACATTCAACTATTAATTAAATAATTTATAATTATTTAGTTAATTCACAATATCTCTCATTCTTCATGATTATTAAATAAATAAATCATGTTTATTTATTTAATATGTCACTAACTGTCAAAGTCTTCTAATAATTAAATAAAGTCATCCTATTTATTTAATTAAATTTTTATCATTAATGTCCTCTTGATTATTAAATAAATATATTTAAAATATATTGATTTAATATGTCACTAATTCCTAAATCCTCTTAATTAAATAGATTTGATATTTTATTTAATTAATTAACTACTTCTTCTAAATTAAATAATTATTTGTAATTATTTAATTATTGCATGTGACACTTTTATAGTTTTAAATAAAACAAATCATTTAAAAATATCTCACATGGTTAACTGATTCTTCATTTAGTAGTTAATTTCAAAAATCAATTACTAATTACCTCACAAAATATTTATTTTGAATTAATTTAATTCAAAAGGGAAATATTCTTCTACAAATCAAGTAATTTCTAAAATTGCTGATTTTCTAAAATCACAACCTCTTGTCTTCTGATTTTTACTAATTTCATCTCAATTGTCACATTCAGTCTTTATTTAATTCATTTAATTAAATCTTATTCACACATATGGGTATTTTTCCCTAACCCTAATTGAGGGTTGCCTTATTGAATCTTGACCTTTGATTCTAGGGTATTCCTCAAATCTCCCATCTTGTCTGTCCATTCAAGATTGCATTTTCTATAAAATGACAATCTTGATCTCATTTTTGGATCCATGATCATTTATTAATCTACTTTTATATAGGCATTCTTCATATCTTAGACTTTTATTTACTATTTTCCCATTAGGATTGAGTTTCTAGTTTGCATATTAGTTCATTTTCATAAATCCTTCAAAAGCTTTTGTTGAGGCTAGGCTTATAGAGTTGCTCACACACAAATCTGAGGGCATCCATCATTCCAAAGCTGGAGGAGGTACAATGGAAGTCAGCCATGCAATACTAGATGGGTGAGATATTTTCAGTTTTCCTCCATTTGTTTATTATTCCTTTGCATTCTATTGTTTGATATGTTATTAACTTGCAGGTACTACTAATCATTGATTTGATCTTGGAGGAACATTTTTATATCATTACACATGGCAGTTTTGTAAATATTTTTTATTGGACATATTTGACATTATATTCCTATATGGCATTCTCGTAAGCCTATATGGCTATTTTGTACATATATTTCATACTTATATTGACATATATATATGTATGCCTATATGGTCATTTGGCTACTACAAGTATCTTTTATCGATGCCTATCCATATTCGCATTCTAAATTGATGGTTCAATAGTTATGAGTTACGTGTATTCAAGGTAATTTCTATTTTAATATAAATATCTTTTATCGATACTTATACTTATGTGATTGATGTATGTTTGTGTATGGGATCATAGTAATTTCCATTTGATGTTTCTATTCTATCTTTAAGGTTTTTCTATTTGTCGAGTCTGGGCTCTGAGCCTGAGTCCAAGTCAAATATTGGCTTGCCAAGTCTGAGGCGAGTCCAAGTCTTGTAACACTAGTGTGAACAGATTGAGGAATAATGTATATTCCAATGAAGAGAGAACCCATCTGTGTTTCCAAACAAACCATGGTATAGATATGGGTGGTTGAGATAAAACATCACTCTTCTGGATAGTTTGAACCATAATCTTTCATGGCTGTAAACACACCTTCATTATGTGTGTTCTTGATCCTACTAAAGAAATGGTGGAACATGTTGTAGATAATATATTTCAACCCTACTTCCACAAGAAGGTTACTTGTCCCGATTTCTGCAAATGTCTTTAAGATGTTCATCCTTCTTGAGTAATACTAACCACTATCATTGGTTTTCATGCTTCTAATGGAAAGTCAATTTGTTGCAATACCCAAAGGCTATCAGGTTCATTGGCTCTAATACCACTGTAATGACTCGAGCTCTAGATCAATATATTTTTGATTTATTTCTTATTGGATTGATCAAGGCTGTCATCCAATATTATTAAGATAGATAACAAAGTCCCCAAATTATAAATGAAATAAATTTTGAATATGAAATCTAATTCAAATATTAATTTGATAATGAAAATTTGATAAATAAATATAATATTTGTTTCTAATTAATCAATTAAAATCATGTGCTAGCTTTGAATATAAATTTTCCTATCATTGATATATAGGCCTTGAGAATTGGGATGCCTTTCCTAATCGATACTTTGTACTCATGCATCTTACTTTGAGTCCTTTTCAGATTATTTTGGCCAAACCACTATAGAAAATCTGGAAGCAACCTTGCATGAACTCTAGAGAATGTGTTTGATCATCACTAATGTAAAAGTGCTACTACCTCAATACCTTCATTTTCTCATATGTACTATCAGATGCATGAATGAATTATATGTGCACAAATATCAAAACTTGTGTGGAGTTGTAATACTATGATTGCACCTCATGGTGTGGCTGTAGAGTGTACTTTTCATAAATTCAACCATGGATACTATGCTTCCAACTGGAAAGGTGTACTTGCATAGCTTGAATAGCATGTCCAACCATCCGGATCTATGGGTAGGCATTGCATACTCAGACAATACTTTTTGAAGAAATGTGGTCATAAATTGGTACACTGGAATCTTCTCAATAACCAAATCACACCTTTTTTCTTGAGGGCCATCTTTTGTAGCATATGCCATTGTTTTATACTTCCCGAACTCTACTAGTTTTTGTCCCACCTCATCTATGCTTTCCATATGTTGACATACTAGCATATGCTGGAAACCACCACAATACTCGCATGAACCATCCAAGCATGTTGTCCTATAGAATATATGGCCATCCTCTATTTCATATAAAAAAATTGATAATAACTCTCTTGAATATTTTGGTGGGGCTTCTATGCCACAATCCTACAAAACATCATTAGTATGCAAATCTAAACATATAGAATGATAAACATCATAATAGTTAGAAAATTCAATATGTAGTCTACAACAAAAAGTAGCGAGTGTGTGATTTATCTTGACATAAAAAGGTCTAAGAAGTTCAAAAAATCTTTGAGAAATACTAATTTGAGGATAATCATTTTCAAATTTCTAAAAAAACTGGGTTTGAGTCATATCCAAAAAATTCTTTGGATGTGGCTCACGATTCTGACTATTGATTCTCCTTCTTACCGCATTCCTTTGATTCAGAGATGGCCTTGTGTTATTCTTCCAATACTCTTCAATTAGTGTTCTCAAGGCTTCAACAACTTCTTTATCTTTTCATTACAATCTCCCTGAGAATGCCCATAATTTATTTGAATCATTTCCCTCAATTCTTTTCCGCCTTTGAATGGCTCTTGATAAAAAAAATTCTACTAATTCTTGTTTGTTCACTTGTATTTTTATTGAGATGAGCTCTCTTTGTTTGACAACTTACCAAAGTCAATATAATGACACATCGAGTGAGATTACTATCCTTTGAGCATGAGGTCTTACCCACACTCTCATAAGAATCCATTAGCTTATTCACAATAGTATCATCACTCAATGCATTCGATGTTCTCAACTCAAAATTCTTCATGATGTTCCTATACTTTACACCCCGCATCATTTCAACAAATAGTTGACATCTTGTAGTTTCATTTAGCTTTTCAAATAATCATTTCCAAATCTAATCAGCATATCTTCTACAAGTGTGCGTTGAAATCTTACCTTCCATGTGCTACGAAATCTCATCATCAATATTAATCAAATACTTTGGCTTTCTACAGAAAATTCTAGGTGGTGTTCTCCTAGGTACATACATCTCAACATCAAGAATTTCATCACTATTTAATTGAGGAGGGCTAGATTGCATACCTTCGATCAAGGGTGGAGAGGAAGATATACCTTGAGGTTCACATGGGGATGATGGCATAACTTATTCATCAATTCCGAGTGATGATGTGCTCTCAACTTGAGATGTGTTGGATGGTGTCCAACAATATTTACTTGTGATACATGGTGTCTCTCCATATTCACTTGTAGTAGATGGTTTCCCTCCATATTCACTTGTGCTCGATGGTTTCCCTCCATATTCACTTGTGCTTAATGGTGTCCCTTCATATTCACTTGTCGTAGAGGGTGTGTCTCCAACTACGGTATTTGAATCTGTCTTACGATGATACTTTCACATTTGTGCCTGTTGTGCTACCAATTCCCATTCTCTTTTTTATGGTTGAGTTTCCTCTACAATCGGGTTGTTTTCATCAATCGTTTCTAATTTCTTCTTTTCACGATATGTCACCACTTGAACTCTCTCCTTTCCTTTCAAGGTTTCGTTCTCTTCGTCTGTTAGTTTCCTCTTTGTCTTTTTCTTCACCATGGCAGATAATTTTATCTCTACCATGCTAATGAGATGAATATTAGTTCCTAAAAAATGTATCCATTCAAGTTAATTGAAAAATATATTTCATTTAAGGCTTCATTTAAATTATATTTACAATCATCGTGTACAAAATTTAACCTAGCATGTAGACAAATGTGTACAAACTATGGAAGCACTATGCTGGCCAGAGCACATTTCTAACTAAAACTGAATAACCATGATGGTGATTCTGAAAAATAATGAGTGTAATGGAATTGTGAACGTTTGATAGGTTTTTGGTGTACGATCACCTTGACAATCTATGCTTCCATTTTCAAATTTGATTCAATTTTGGGTATCTTCATGTTGTAAGAGGGTCATTAGAGACATTTTCCATGTACCGGTTCTATGAGCTTTCAAAGGTGGTTGTTTGTTAGTTATAGGAATCGGGGGGAGTTTTTTGTCATTTCAAAAGGTTTAAATAACCTCCATTGGATCGAAGGGAGGATTTTGTTCATTTTGAAATCCATTTTTTTGATAAAAAAAATGTTTTTTCCAAAAATTCACTGGTTTTTTTGCACTTTCCTACACTTGTACGGATCTATACAGCCTCCCCTTGATAGAAAACTAATATAATATTGTAGGCACATGTATTAACTCTCTAATGCATCAGTTCTAAGCGCTTAAAAGTACGTTTGAAGAGAGCAATTGACAATTTTATGACACTGTTCATTTCAAGCCAATCAAGGGTTTAAGTAGGATTTAATTATGAAATGACCATCCCACCTACTGTTATGAATTTTTTCTTGATGGCATGGCATGTAAATTGTTATAATAGGATCTTTTATTGTTTCACATGCCTCGAAATGAAACTAATGATAATTGGATGGTACTCTTAGGCTGAAACAAGCACTTTTCCATGAGAATTTGAGGAACCAAGGAGTGATTTTGAAAAAGTGTTGAAGGAGTGGTCTATGTAATGAACTTTTGACCTTGTTTAGGGTATTTTCAATATTTTTGATGCTTTGGAATGGTCTGGGAAGGCCCAAGTATAGGAGTTTCTATAAACCCTCCCTCTTTGCATTGAAAAATGGGGGTTTTTGTATTGGAAGCCTAGTTAAGCGGGTAAGGTCCTAAGACCTAGAAAATATCTTGTTTTGAGACCTAATTAAAGAATTTTTTTGGGTTTGGAAGTCAAGTGAGAGAATCTAAGGGTAGTTCCTTTGTAAAATTTGCCTACTTGGAGGCCTAAAATAGTGAAAAGGTCAGTTTTCTTAAAGTTGTCCCAAAGGAGTCATGTGATGGGTTAAGGTATGTCTTGTACCTCTGACACGGGTGCTAGAATCATTCTTTTATTTTACTGGTGTTTTGGAAATTTTTGGAGTTAAGGGCCCAAATTTGGTTTTGCACAATAACTAGATTCTAAGGGTGAAATGTGGGAAATAGTGTTTCTGTTTGTTGTCCAGCTTGGAGGAGTCTTGGGATTGGTCCATTAGGCCTTTAAAATCTTTTTAGATGCCTATTGAAGGCAAGTTGAAATCTTCAATTTTTTTGGCTCCTCTAAACGTGCATCAAAATTGAGTATCACAGTCTGAAGTGTGTGCATGGTTTGGGAGATACATGTGACAATTTGGCAAATGCTTGGCTACTAGTAATGTGGATAGTGAACAATGGAACTAAGTTTGTGTGTAAGGGAAGACTTATGAAAGATTTCATTTTTGTTGTACTAATTCAAACAAAGATTTATTAAGAAAATAATTGTTTGGTTGTGCCTTAAGAATTATAGTTTGTGTTTGTAAACGATGGTGCCATTATGGAAGATTTAACACAACTTGTGAATGACATAATCATTGGTTGATGTTTTGAGGAACCTAGTTGGTTTTAATTAGTTATTTTAAATATTTTCAAGGTGTTTTGAAGGTCCTTAAGGAATTGAGAACTCTTAATGCTAATTTCAGTATACGAATCAAATGTTTTGTGAAGGGAAATATAGTTGAATAATTGTGTCAAGGAAAGGTGTTGATTTATTCCTTTGTACTGCATCAGTTTGTGCAAAGGTATTGGAACGTGCTTGGACCTTTCAGAGGAATGGGAGAGGCTTGGAGTTGTATTAAAGGATGAATTTTGGTGAATGGTTCTAAGTTTCTAATCAACTTTATGCTATGTTACAATCAAGCTTATGATGGTTAGTCTATTTTTTTGAGTATGAAAAAGAGTTGAAACCAAGTTCTAATGCTTTGATGAAAAGATGATTGATTTTTTTTGTTGATCTTCTTCAATTTAAGTTAGGGTTAGAAGTACCCTTGATGATTTGTGGATCCTAGTAGATGCTTTGCATCAAGTTTTAAATGGTAATTGGAAAGTGTATATAATTGTGTATATAATGGTAATTTAAAATGTGCATTGACAACCTAAGGTTATAATGACAAACAAAAATGAAAACAAGCCATAATAGAATGAAATAAAATTTGTAAAGATTTCACATACCTAAAAAACCAGACTTTGAAATGGAGGAGTTCAACCCAATTATGTAGCCTGGGCTTCTTCTTTCTTTAAACTCCACAACAATTTGACTTGTTCAAAAGCTTGTTCCCCTCCAAACTTCAATTGTATATCAGTTTTCAATGGAATTCAAACTTCAATTGATATTATATGTCTTTCAACATGGAAACTCTTCTATTTCATGCAAAGGTGGTAGAACCAGGGGAATACGCAGACTATGAGCCTTGAAATCATGGGTATATAGAGTTTTTAACCATTTTAGTGGAGTAACACGAGTGCGTTATGTGAAATATGGTTTTCTTAGTATATTTATTTTCTCCCTCTTTGTCTTTACCCTCTATCATAGTTCTTTATATGTCCCTTGCACCCTTATAGTAGAGGAGATAGAGGTGAGTGTGTGTGTGTGTGTGAGAGAGAGAGAGAGGTAGGGGGAGAGGGAGGGAGGGAGAGGGAGAGAGGGAGGGAGGGAGAGGTAGAGGTTTAGAAATAGAAAGTGGGAGACATGGAGATAGATAGGTAGAGAGAGAGGGTGAGAATGGGAGAAAGAGAGATTGGGAGAGAGGGAGGGAGAGGGAGTGGGAGAGAAATATGGAGAGAGGGACGGAGAGGGAGAGGGAGAGGGGGAGAAAGAGAGAGCAGGAGAGAAAGAGGGAGAGAGGAAGGGAGAGGGAGAGGGGAAGAAAGAGATAGTTAGAGAGATGGAGATAGAGAGGGATGGAGAGAGGGGGAGAGTGGGAGAGTTAGAGATAGAGAGGGAGAGAGAGAGGGGAAGAGTGGGAGAAAGAGAGAGTGGGAGAGAGTAGGAGAGTGGGAGAAGGGGAGAATGGGAGAAAGAGAGAGTGCAAGAGAGTGGGAGAAGGGGAGAGTGGGAGATAGAGAGGGAGGGAGATAGGGTGAGAATGGGAGAAAGATAGAGTGGGAGAATGAGAGAGTGGGAGAATGAGAGAGTGGGAGGGAGAGAGGGGGAGAGTGGGAGAAAGAGAGAGGGTTGAGGGATTAGGGTTGAGAGATATACCCTCAACCCTCAACCCTTAAACCCTAATACCTCAACCCCTATACCCTCTTAATCATTGAACCCTCAACCATCAACCCTTCAACCCTAATCCCTCTACCCCTATACCATTTTAATCCTTGAACACTCAACCCTCAACCCTTAAACCCTAATCCCTCAACCCCTATACCCTCTTAATCCCTGAACCCTCAACCTTGAACCATTCAACCCTAATCCCTCTACCCATATACCCTCTTAATCCATGAACCCTTAACCCTCAACCCTTAAACCGTAATCCCTCGGCCCCAATACCCTCTTAATCCATCAACCCTCAACCCTTAAACCCTAATCCATCAACCCCTATACCCTCTTAATCCTTGAACCCTCAACCCCCAACCCTTCAACCCTAATCCCTCTACCCCTATACCCTCAACCCTTAAACCCTAGTCCCCCAACCCCTATACCCTCTTAATCCCTCAACCCTCAACCCTCAACCCTTAAAACCTAATCCATGAACCCCCTGCCCTCTTAGCCTCAGCCCTCAGCCCTTAAAGCCCTAATCCCTCTACTTCATAACCTCTTAATCCTTGAACCCTCAACCCTAAACCCTTAAACCATAATCCCTATAACCCTAACTACCCTCTTAATCCATGGGAACCTAAACCCTTAAACCCTAATCCCTCAACCCCTATACCCTCTTAATCCTTGAACCCTCAACCCTTGAACCCTAATCCCTCTACCCCTATACCCTCTTAATCCTTGAACCCTCAACCCTCAACCCTTAAACCCAAATCCCTCAACCCCTCTACCCTCTTAATCCCTCAACCCTCAACCCTCAACCCTCGGCCCTTAACCCTTAACCCCTAATCCCTCAAACCCTATACCATCTTAATCCTTGAACCCTGAACCCTTAAACCCTAATCCCTCAACCCCTATACCCTCTTAATCCTCGAACCCTCAACCCTTCAACCCTAATCCCTCTACCCCTATACACTCTTAATCCTTCAAACCTAAATCTTCAACCCTTAAACCCTAATCCCTCAACCCCTATACCCTCTTCATCCTTCAACCCTCAACCCTTAAACCCTAATCCCTCA
>VCHN02000014.1:46089075-46137588 GCA_007115665.2 Sequoiadendron giganteum | reverse complement strand
CCTCAACCCTCAAACCTTCAACCCTAATCCCTCTACCCCTATACCCTCTTAATCCTTGAACCCTCAACCCTCAACCCTTAAACCCTAATCCCTCAACCCCTATACCCTCTTAATCCCTCAACCCTCAACCCTTAAACCCTAATCCCTCAACCCCTATACCCTCTTAATCCATGAACCCTCAACCCTCAACCCTTCAACACTAATCCCTCTACCCCTATACCCTCTTAATCCTTGAACCCTCAACCCTCAACCCTTTAACCCTAATCCCTCAACCCTCAACCCTCAACCCTCAACCCTCAACCCTCAACCCTCATCCCTCAACCCTCAACCCTCAAATCCTAATCCCTCAACCCCTCTAACCTCTACCCTATAATGTGTTCATCCCTCATCCCTAAACCCTAGAACCTTAAACCCTAACCCATAAACCCTCTACCCTCTACCGTCAATCCTCTACCCTCAACCCTAATCCCCCAACCCTTAAACCCACTTAGTAAAATCTCTACCCTAATCCCTAAACCCTCTTGACCCTTAAACCCTCAACATTTAAACCCTTAAACACTCAACCCTAAACCCTCGACCCTCAACCCTAACCCTTTAAACCCTAAACTATTAAACCCTCTACCCTCTACCCAATAATCTCTACCCTAAACCCTAATCCCTCAACCCTTATAACGTGAAATCCAAGAAAACTCTCTACCCTATCCCCTAAACCCTCATTCCTTAAATTTCTCAACCCCTATAACCTCTACCCTATATATTGGACCCTCAATAATAGTCCCTCCACCCTATAGCTTAAACCCTCAATCTTCAACCCTCAACCCTTAAACCCTCTACCCTTTACCCTATACATTAAACGCTCAACCCTCAATTCACAACACTCAACCCTTAATCCCTCAACCCTCAATCCTTAAACCCTAAACCCTCTACCCCTTACATTGGACCCTAAACCTAATCATTCAACCATATACCCTCAACCAAGTAAGACCTTAACCCTAAACCCTTAACCCCAAACCCTTCAACCCTTAAACCTTCTACCTTATACCATCAACCAAAAACCCTCTACCATCAAACCTATTCCCTCAACCCTCAAACCTTAAACCCTAATACCCTAGAAACCATCAACCCTATAGGTCCTCCACCCTAACCTCTCAACCCCTATCACTTTATCTCTATCTACACATCTCACCTCTCCCTCCTTCCCTCTCTCCTACCCTCTCTAATTGTCTCTATCTACCATCTCCCTCTTTCTACACACCTCTCGTTCAATCAATCCCTACCACCCTCTCTCGCTCCCTCTATCCATCTCTCTTTATGTCCCTCCCACTCCATCCCACTCTCTCCCACTACCTCTCTCTCCCTCTCTCTCATGTCTCTCCCTCCCACCCCCTCTCTCTCTCAGGTCTCTCCCTCTGGAAACCTACCTATTTAACTCTATCTTTGTCTCTATCCCCTCTCTATCTATCCCTCCAACCCTACTTAGATAAGTCCCTCTCACTCCACTCCCCTCTTTCTCTACCTCTATCAGGTCACTCCCTCCCACATCCTCTACCTCTCTCAAGTATCTCACTCACACTCCCTCTCTCTCCCACTCCCTCTCTCTCACACTCCATCTCTCTCACACTCCCTCTCACTACCTATCTCTCAAGTCTCTCCCTCTCACCCCCCTCACACTCTCAAGTCTCTCCCTTTGGCACCCTACCTACATAACTTTCTCTTTCTCTCTATCTCTCTCTCTCCCCCCTCTCTCTATCCCTCTCCCTTAACTCTCTCTCTCCCACCCCCCTCTCTCCTCCCTCGTTCTCTCTCCCACCCCCATCTCTCTCTCCCTCCCTCTATCCCTCCCACCCTACCTAGCTAATTCCCCCTCACTCCAACCCCTTCTCTCCCACTCCCTCTCTCTTAAACTCTCACTTCCACCCCCTCTCCATCTCTCTAGACTCTCTCTCTCTCTAAATTCTCCCTCCGTCTAAAGACATAAATAAATGCATACATACAAGAATAATACATATGTACATATAATATTACATCCATACAAGCATGCATACATACATGGAATACATGTACATACAAACATACAAATATATCAACATACATTCAATATATTGGAATTTAACATAAAGGAATACATAATGCGAAGGTGTTATAACACGCTCATGTTATGCCCTAGTTGACATGTTCCCCGTAGAAGCAAAAACCATGTCAAAAGTCAGATATAATGTGAGCTCATTATAACACGCTCATGTTATATATTTCTTTGGGAATTTTTGAGCCTTAGGATTGGTATTTGCCTTGTAATACCAACCCAAAGGCTTGGATGGCATTCCCAATGACCAGAGACATGTTTTAAAAAAATCCACCATATTTCTCATAATCAAGTCTGTGCTTACTGTCAGGATTGCATGTGGTTCAATATCGAAAAAATCGAACACATGGGTAATGTTGGGTTATCTCTTAGCTATCCAATGATGTAATTTTTTTAACTTTTTGAAAATGTTAAGTCTTTCATCCATAATTTATTTTATCTGCATATCTTTTTTTTTCCAAAAACCATTGTTTGGTATTTTTTTCATTATAAATTAATCGTTCATCAATTTTTCAAATAAATTACATTTTTAGAAACTAGACTCCATTCTACAAAATTTTAAAAAAATAAAAAAATCAATTAGTTTCCAAAATTTGTAGGGGTAGCACAGCCAAAATTATATTTTTAGGAAATGTCCACTTCACACCTTAGTAAAAAATCAAATATTCATTTAAAAATTATCAAAAAAATCATACATCAACTACATATTGTTAGCTAACTTATGACCGTTTCGATTTTAAAAGTACTAAAAGAAAATTCACCATACAAGGGTCGTACAAGAGTTTCTATGTTATGTTTTTCTCACAAAAACAACACCAATTTGTGTACGTCCCTCATTTGAACCCCTTAATCTCAACCATTTTCAAAAAAAAATTAGTAGGTTAGAAAGTAGACTCAGAGCACTTGAATCCTTATTTTTGTTCCATCTCAAAATTTTGAGTCTAAGTATCCTCAATTTCACATCCAAGGTCAGTATTTCCTGATTTCAGAAAAAAGTTGTCGACTTAAGTCCCTTTCTGGGAACCATCTTGGTGCACTTACCCTTTTGTTGGACCATATTTTAATTCTTACTCATATGGTAACCAGTGGTAACCACCCTGTCCATCCAATTATGGAGGATACCCACCCTAGTCTTGGAATAACCCACCCAATGCCTTGTCCAATTATCAAAATTCCTCACCTCAGTGGCAACAACCTCAGGGGAATCGACAACAATTTTAGGGACCTTAGCAACAACCTCTAGGAAACTGGTAGGAAACATCTCAATGGAGAGGTGACTAGCAATGGCCAAACAAAACCACCAACTATATGTAGCCATCTTCTCAAACCCAACAACCTACTATTATGCCCCCTCCTGCTAATCCAAGCCCAAATGTACCTAAACCTACCCAGTTACGAGCCCAACCCACACCCAACCCAAATAATAAACTACAATAGCAGCCTATATATTTTTTTGATCCAAATCAATTTATTGCATATGTTGTGAGTTTAAGTGACATACGTCTACACTCAGGAAAAAATTTGTTAGCCCCTTCCACCCCCATTATCACTGAGCTCCCAGTGGAACAGAAAGAATAATATTTAATTGATCCCATTCATACTTGTGCAACTAAAACTCCTGAACCAACTCCAGCAAAGAAGATAGCACAAGAACCACCATTCCCTTAGAGATTAGAAGTTGTCAAACAAAAAGAAGATAAGGAGGAAACTATTTTTGATAGCTTAGATCATCTAAATAATATATGTGTCCAGATACCCCTGTTCCATGCCATAAAATATGTCCCTATCTATGACAAACCAATCAAGGAAGCATGAGTCAAAAAATTAGATAGGAAAAAGAAGGACCCCACTATAGTCCATGTAGTATGGTAGCTTACTGACATCATGCTTGGAAAAGTAACTATTCCCAAGTACAATGATCGAGGTAGCCCTGTAGTTGAAGTTGTCATAAATGGGATGAACATAAATAATGCTTTGATTCATTTGGGTGCAACAATCAATGTGATGACTAAAGATATCCTGTAGCAACTGAATATTGCAAACATGAGATCCACCTGTGTGAAAGGTTGGAAGGAATTAGAAGTTTTGTAATTTAAAATTTTTCATGAAGGACAAGTAAGGACAGTAGGAATAATAGCTAAGTTTTCTGTGTTTTTTATTTTGGCAGTGTGTTAATGGCATAACTAGGCATTGTCATATGTGTGGGATGTAATTTAATTGTCCTCCAAGTGTTGGTTACGTCTGTAGGTAGTTGTTTCATCGTTTCAAGCTTTTAATTTCAGTTAACTAGTTTCTTATTTTGGTTATTTTGACTGGCAAACTACAATAAATGGAGTTCTAGACCACTCTTCCCCTGTACCTAGCGTATGGGATCTTGTAAATGGTGGCTAGCCTCCATGCCTATATCTATAGTAGTGGTAGGAGTCTTTAGGGGTCAAGATTTCATGAAAGAAGACTTTTCCTAGGCGAGCTAAACAGTGCCCAGCTAGGAAAGTCAAGGGGTGTAAAGCACCTAACTTGCAGGGGTGACCTCTCCTTGCTAAACCCTATGGTAGAAAGGTGGATGGATGCCTTGCAGAGGTTTGGTATCAATGGAGAGCCTTCACCAATCTGTTTGATGGGCGAAAAAAATAACAGTTCACCGGGTGGCCAAGAAATGACTCCAAAAATCCTAAATTTGCTAATTTGATGGATGAGCCTGTGTATGGCCAAACAAGGGTTGAGACCTTGAAAATATTGAAGGGCTTGGTAACATGACCAAGAATCCATAGGAAAGTTTTGGGGTTCTTTAGAAGAGTTTGGAGAAAAATCCACTTTTCTCGGGTTAGGAGAGTTAATTGGGGGCTCTAGGCTTGTAGCCTTTTTAACCCTAGGTGAGGGTTTGGAGCTAGGGATGGATAAAGGGAGCTAGGTGGAGATATCAGCACAAATTTTTGATGGTGGGAAGTTGTTGGAATCATTCCCACACCCCTACAAGAACAAACTAAGAACTAAGAGCAATTGACCTTTAGGGAAGATTAAGGGTTAAGAGGAGAAAAGAATTAAGGCACCAAGCTTGGCTTGGTAGACTGAGGGATTGATGATAGAGGGGTTGGCCAGTAGAAGCAAGGGAGACTACAAATAAGATAGGACCTAAAGGTTTAAGGTGGGAATTCACCTGGGTGTTCTTGAGAACAAGGACCCAGAGCATGGAATAGTGAATGTTCCATCCAACCCTTCCCTATTAGATTGGTATCAGAGCGAGTTAAAGGTTTGGGATAGTGACTTGCATGTCAGAGGTTGAATCAAGTGGTTCCAGCACCATGGTGAACAATGCAAAATTGGAAAGAGACCTGACAGAGCAACAAGAGAAGAATAGGCAACTTGAAGAGGCGGTTGAAGAGATGAAGCAAAGGTTAGAAGAGGTGGTAGAGGCTACAGGCAAGATGAAGGTACAACTAGTAGTGATTAGAGATAAGGGTGAGGATCAGGTTGAGGAGGACATTGAACCAGACCCTAATCCACCGCTAAAGGAGGAACCCATCCTCAAGGAATTGAAGGCTTTGAGAGGTAAAGCATTAGAAGGCATTCCCATCTTCACAGGTAGAATGGATGCAGAGTTGGTTATGGAGTGGATAGAAGGAATGGAGAATCACTTTGAGTGTGATGGAGTGACTGAGGCATAGAAGGTGAATATAGAAAGATCAAGGCTAAGGGGACAAGCACTGACTTGGTGGAAGTTCCTACAAGAAGAAAGAGAGAATGAAGGCAAGAAACACATTTCAAGTTGGAAAGTTGTGGTGGCTAAAGTGAAGGAGTATTATTTACCTAAAGACTATGAGTTCCAATTGCATAAGAAGAGGAAAAACCTCAGGCAAAGAGACCTAGATGTAGTTGCCTACACCGAGGAGTTCCAAAAACTAAGTCTTAGGTCTAGGGTGCAAGAAGTGGAAAGCATCAAGGTGGCGAGGTATCTAAATGGCCTCAAATGGAACATCCAAGAAGAGTTGATTCTCTTTACACTCACCAGTCTCCATAGTTGTTTTCAAATGGATTTTAAGGTGGAGGAGAAGCTGAAAAAGAAACAACACTCCAATTTTAAAGGCAAAGGCAAAGGCAGAGAACAAAGAGATCAAAGAGGGCAAAGGGGTGGCTACCAAGGTAGAGGAAATGACCAAAGAAATCGAGGAGAGTTTAAATCCATAGATCATGGAAATGAAACACCTTCTAGAGGAGGGTATAACAGAGGTAGAGGTTCTCAAGGAGGATCCACTAGAGGAAGAGGAACAAGCAGGAGCAATTCATACTTTTCAAACATGAAATGCTACCATTGTGGTCAAGTTGGTCATCTAGCTTATAGGTGCCCGGAGAAAGCATCATCTTCAAATATTGAGAAGAGAGTGGCTTATGCACAAGAGGAAACCATGAGTCCTAAATCATCTGAGATCAGTCACATTGAATCTGAGGTGGGAGAGAGTCTGATGTTCAGAAGAGTTTTGATCAGACAACCAGTCAAGGAAGAACCAAAACAAAGGAGAGCTCTATTTAGAGTAAGGTGCAAGATACTTGGTAAAGTATGCAAGTTCATAGTAGATTCAAGTTTAAAAAACAATATTATCTCATAGGAGGCAGTCAAGAAGCTAAAATTGGAGAAGGTACCCCACACTAACCCCTACAAGGTTACATGGCTTAAAAAAGGGCAACGTTTTTTATTGAATGAGCAAGTAACGGTGGAGTTTTCCATTGGAGGGTACAAGGATAAGCTAGTTTGTCATGTCTTGCCCATGGATGCATGTCATCTACTATTGGGTAGACCATGGCAATATGATAGGAGTGCCATGTATGATTGAAAGAAGAATACAATTTCATTTAAGAAGGATGGAAAGACCTTTTTGTTGCAGTCACTATTAGAAGAGGATGAAGGACAGTCAAAGACACCAAGTGTTCTACTAAATAGTGGAAAAGAGTTCCTCAACACCCTACATGAAGGTGGAGAAGGATATGTAGTATTGTTTCAATCCAAGGAAGAAGATAAGACTGAAAAACCAGTCATGAAGTATAAGGACATAGTAAGTGATGGTACACCTGCAACTTTACCTCCAAAAAGGGCCATTAGTCATCAGATTGACTTCATACCTAGAGCATCATTGCCTAACAAAGCAGCATATAAGCTTACACCGGATCAAAATTTGGAAGTGTCTAGACAAGTGCAAGAGTTGTTGGATCAAAAATTGATTCAAAATAGCATCATCCCATGTGCAGTACCGATAGTCTTGGCAACCAAGAAGGGAGGTAAATGGTGATTATGTACTGATTCTAGAGCAATAAATAGAATCACAATCAGGTATAGGTTCCCTATTCCTAGAATTGAAGACCTAATGGATTGTCTTGGAGGAGCTCAGTATTACACCAAGTTGGATCTCAAGAGTGATACCATCATATCATAATTAAGGATGGTGATGATTGGAAGACAACATTTAAGACAAATGATGGGTTATATGAATGGAGAGTGATGCCATTTGGTCTCTCCAATGCCCCTAGCACATTTATGAGGCTCATGAATGAAGTGCTCAAAGATTTCACAGGGGTATTTGTGGTGGTATACCTTGATGACATCCTCATATTCAACAAGACAACATAAGAGTGTTTAAAACATGTGGACTTAGTTCTTAGAACGTTGCAAGAGGAGAAGTTGGCAATCAATCTAGAGAAGTGTGAGTTCTTTAAGCAAGAGCTTGTATATTTGGGTTTTGTAGTGTCCAAAGGATCATTGAAGATGGATCCAAGCAAGGTGCAAGCAATCCTAAATTGGCCTACACCAACCACAGGGACTGAGGTAAGAAGTTTCCATGGTTTGGCTCAATTTTATAGAAAATTCATAAGGAACTTTAGTGGTATCTGTGCAGTGGTCTTAGATACAATCAAAGGTGGTCTGAAAACCAAGTTTAAGTTGACACAAGAAGCTAAGAAAGGTTTTGGAAAACTTAAACAAGAAGTGGCAACTCAACCTATTCTTTTGTTACCTAGCTTTGACAATTTGTTCATGGTGGAATGTGATGCTAAAGGTGTTGCGGTAGGAGGAGTGTTAAGTCAAGAGGGCAGGCCTATAGCCTTCTTTAGTGAGAAGCTCAATGAAGCAAAGAAGAAGTATTCAACTTATGACTTAGAACTTTATGCTTTGGTTCAGTCACTTAGGAATTGGAGGCATTACCTTCTACCCAAGGAGTTTGTAGTCTTTACAGACAATCAGGCACTTAGCTATATCAACACCCAAGAGAAGTTGAGCAATAGACACTTGAAGTGGATGGAGTACATCCAAGCTTTTACCTTCACCATCAAGCACAAGAAGGGACAAATGAACAAGGTGGCAGATGCATTAAACAGGAGATTGTTGACAGTCCAAGAAATACAGATCAAGAGTATTGGCATAGAGAGTTTCAAGGATCTCTATGGGGAAGATGAAGACTTTTCAGAGGCCTACAAGGTATGTTTAGACATTGAGAATTATTTTCATAGCCAATACTCTAAGTATACGTTGCAAAGTGGTTTTTTATTCAAGGGAAATCAGTTGTGTGTTCCAAGAGGATCAATGAGAGAAAACCTCATTCAAGAGAAGCATAATGGCAGTCTTAGTGGACATTTTGGCATCAACAAGACTTTAGAACTAGTCAAAAGGTTTTACTATTGGCCTATTTTAGCAAGAGATGTCAAGAGATATGTAGAGCAATGTGTTGTGTGTATGAAATCCAAGGGAGGAGCTAGTAATGCTGGCCTATATCAACCCCTACCCATTCCTAATAGACCATGGGAGTGTGTGAGTATGGATTTTGTGGTAGGACTCCCTAAGACCAAGACTGGTTTTGATAGTGTGTATGTAGTGGTGGACAGATCTAGCAAAATGAGTCACTTCATTCCTTGCAAAACCACTCATGATGCTAGTTATATAGCTCACCTTTTCTTTAAGGAGGTTGTAAGGATTCATGGCTTACCTTTAAGCATTGTTTCAGACAGGGATGTTAAATTCATGAGTAACTTTTGGAAGACTCTATGGAGCAGATTGGGTACCAACCTATCTTTTGGATCAGCTTACCATCCTCAGACCGATGGTAAAATAGAGGTGGTTAATAGGGTGTTAGGTAACCTTCTAAGGTGCCTAACTAAATAATATGGACGGACATGGGACATGGTGATCTCACAGGCTGAGTATGCTTACAATGATAGTGTGAACCAGACCACAAGGAAGAGTCCTTTTGAGGTTGTATATGGAATGCACCCAAGAGGTATTTATGAGCTCAGGGATCTAGGAGCTATGGAGAATAGGAGTGGACATGATGAAGACTTTACTCACACCATGAAAGAGATTCAGGAGCCAGTAAAGAGGACAGTCACCGAGGCCACTCTAAAATTGAAAGAAAAAGTAGACATGTCAAGGAAGGATGTGCAATTTGCAGTAGGAGACTTTGTCATGGTTCACCTTAAAAAATCAAGGTTGCAGAAGGGAATGTCAACCAAGTTGCAGATGAAAAGAGTAGGACCATGCAAGATATTAGCCAGGTATCGCAAGAATGCATACAAGGTGGAGTTACTTTCTGATTTGGGAATTTCACCAGTTTTCAATGTTGTAGATTTGATCAAGTACAATGGATCAGTCAATGATGTAGCTCAAACTAGTAGGGAGGTCTTCAAGGAAGTCAGCAATATAGCCTTGCCTACTAAGGACAAACTACAAGCAGAGAGCATCTTGGAGTCTAGAGTACAAAAATCTACAAGGAAGAAAGTGTACATGGAACACCTTATCAAGTCGAAGAACAAGCCTAAATCTGAGGCTACATGGGTACAAGAGGATCAGTTCAAGGAGAATGGAATAGATATGTCACTGATCTCTCCTTCCATTCCTTAGTGTTTGGCTGCAAGGGGGGGAGAATGGTGCAGGAGCACCTAGAAAACACCTAGGAAACACTAGGCTTTGGAAATTTTTGTTTTTGAAGTTATAAGGTCATGTTGACCATTGCAATTGAGTGAGAGACCTAAAATTTCTTGGTCAGGAGCTATCAGGAGTGGAAAAGTTATGAGTTTAGACACTCATGTTTGTTAGTTTCTAGGGAATTGGCAAAGGTGGTAAAATGGAACATTTTGTTTTTGTTTCCACCTTGTATCTAATATGTCCGACCAAGGAAGGTTTAACCACCTTTGGGAAACCTTTATAAGGGGTGCCTTGACCTGTGTGAAAGGTTGGAAGGCATTAGAAGTTTTTTAATTTAAAATTTTTCATGAAGGACAAGTAAGGACAGTAGGAATAATAGCTAAGTTTTCTGTGTTTTTTATTTTGGCAGTGTGTTAATGGCATAACCAGGCATTCACATACATGTGGGATGTAATGTAATTGTCCTCCAAGTGTTGGTTGGTTCTGTAGGTATTTGTTTCATCGTTTCAAGCTTTTAATTTCAGTTAACTAGTTTCTTGTTTTGGTTATTATGACTGGCAGACTGCAATAAATGGAGTTCTAGACCACTCTTCCCCTGTACCTGCTGTATGGGCTCTTGGAAATGGTGGCTAGGCTCCATTCCTATATCTATAGTAGTGGTAGGAGTATTTAGGGGCCAAGAATTCATGAAAGAAGACTTTTCCTAGGCGAGCTAAACAGTGCCCGGCTAAGAAAGTCAAGGGGTGTAAAGCACCTAACTTGCAGGGGTGACCTCTCCTTGCTAAACCCCATGGTAGAAAGGTGGATGGAGGCCCTACAGAGGTTTGATATCAATGGAGAGGCTTCACCAATCCATTTGATGGGAGAACAAAATAATAGTTCACCGGGTGGCCAACAAATGACTCCAAAAATCCTAAATTTGCTAATTTGATGGATGAGCCTGTGTACGGCCAAACAAGGGTTGAGACCTTGAAAATATTGAAGGGCTTGGTAAGAGGACCAAGAATCCATAGGAAATTTTTGGGGTTCTTTGGAAGAGTTTGGAGAAAAATCCACTTTTCTCGGGTTAGGAGAGTTAATTGGGGGCTCTAGGCTTGTAGCCTTTTTAACCCTAGGTGAGGGTTTGGAGCTAGTCATGGATAAAGGGAGCTAGGTGGAGATATCAGAACAAATTTGTGATGGTGGGAAGTTGTTGGAAGCATTCCCACACCCCTGCAAGAACAAACTGAGAACTGAGAGCAATTGACCTTTAGGGAAGATTAAGGGTTAAGAGGAGAAAAGAATCAAGGCACCAAGCTTGGCTTGGTAGACTGAGGGATTGATGATAGAGGGGTTGGCCAATAGAACCAGGGGAGCCTACAACTGAGATAGGACCTAAATTTTTAAGGTGTGAAGTCACCTAGGTGTTCTTGAGAACAAGGACCCAGAGCATGGACCAATGAGTGTTCCATCCAACCCTTCCCTATCAAGAGGGAGATTGAGAGTTTGTGTTGACTATATGGAATTCAATGTTGCCACTAAGAAAGATCATTTACCCCTACCTTGTGTAGATCAAGTCCTAGACTCTCTTGCAGGAAAATAGTACTTCTCTTTTCTTGATGGATTCAATGGATAAAACCAAATTCAAATTGCACTAGAAGACTAAGAGAAGACTACATTTACATATCCTTGGGGGACATATTCCAATTATGTACTTCCCTTTGGGTTATGCAACACACTTGCCACTTTCTAGAGAGAAGTCATTAGTATATTCTTAGATAACTCCCTTGACTGCATGGAGATCTATATGGATGGTTTTACTACCTATGGTGCCACCTTTGATGAAGCATTGGATAATTTAAAGAAATTTCTATAGAGATATGAAGACCAAAACCTATCCTTAAATAGTGAAAAGTGATTCATGATGATGTAAGAAGGTGTAGTTCTTGGCCACTATATTTCCCATCTTGGAATTCAAGTTGATCCTAAAAAAATTGAGGTAATAAAAAATCTGCCAATACCTGCAAAACAAAAGGATGTTAGGAGTTTCTTACGACATGCAGGCTACTATAGATGTCTCATCAAGGATTTTAGCAAAATATCAGCACCACTATATAGTCTTCTAACTAAGGGATGTTGAGTTCCAATGGACAGAAAGTTGTGATAAAGAATTTTCTGATTTAAAGATAGCTCTAACTCATGCTCATGTACTTAAGGGACCAAATTTGGAAATCCCTTTCCACATCCATATTGATGCCTCAGATTATGCAATAGAAGCAGTCCTAGGACAAAAAATAAAAGCTATTGAAAATGCCATTTATTTTGTCAGTAAAAACTTGCGGGGAGCTGATTTCAAGTACACATTCAAAGAAAGAAATGTTGATAGTAATTTATGCCTTGAATAAATTCAAGCACTATATAACAATTTATCATATTTTTCTGCACACTGATCATGAAACCATTAGATACCTCATGAACAAACCCCTAATCTCAGGAAGATTAGCCAAATGGTTGTTATTAATCCAATAATTTGGCATAACTATTGTAGACAAACCAACGAAGGAAAACATGGTTGGCAATTTTCTTTCAAGGCTAACCACATTAGTAGATAGTCAAGCCATAGATGCCTCCTTTCCTGATGGGCATCTATTCTCCATTATTGTGCAAACACCCTAGTACAAGGATAAATTTAAGAAACCCCCCCCCCCCCCTCGGTAAAGGTGTAAAATCCTAGCGAATCTTTCCTTTTGTTTGAAAAAAATATATTAATTTTCCTGGGGAATCTTATGCATAGTATTAAAAAATTTGTAAAATCTTGGCAAATCTTCATGAATAATTGGTAAAAATATTAATCACAGTGGTGAATCCTAGTGAATAATCACTAAAAATATTAATTACAATAGTGAATCTCTCCTTTAAAAATCTGCATAGTTGGTCGACGCAGTTGCCCCATATATTTTTTTAATATTGAAGTAGGGAGTCGGGGGTGGTAGCCACCGGCGGGATCAAGGGGGCAATGCCCCCTCACAGGGTTTAGGGAAAACATTGGAACACACATGAACTTGAAATTTTTTCCATCAATTAGCTTTTAAATTGGACGGATGCAAGTTCATTCTGTGAGCGAATATCATCGTGAGTGAACATCATCAGTGGGACACTTAGGGATGTCTCCACGATATAATGATGATGACGTATGTCATGAACTATTGGCAATAGTGAGCGGTGGAGATCAAATAGAGCTTTGATCTGAAGTCTTTTCGGGAGCTTCACGTGAATATTGTAGATTCCCTTCATTATTCTGCGGAATTACACAAGTGGTGTACCTGTGCCTTGGTGGACCCTAGGTGGAGTATGGAAGCCTTATTGACATGAGTGAAAATCATCAGTGGGACACTTAGGGATGTCTCATCGATACAATGATGATTACATATGTCATGAACTATTGGAAACAGTGAATGGTGGAGATCAAATAGAGCTTTGATCAGACGTCTTTCTGGGAGCTTGGTGTGAATATAGTAGATTCCCTTCTTGATTATTTGGAATTACACTATATTATTGGTAAATACTATTAATATTTTTAAATTTTATTGTATAAAGTACTGGAAAATCAGTGCCAATGACGCATCATTTATTTGGTGAATTAATCGAGACAAAATTATTTTTTTGTAAGAACCTAGCGATTCAGTCTTCGTTTTAGCTTATACTATCTGCCATTTTTGGAGCTCCCAATTTTTATTATTTGCCAATTGGTGAAGATTCGCCACTAAATTTTTCCCTACCCTGGTATGCTGACATAGCCAATTATCTTGTGATAGGAAGAGTTCCTCTTCACTTCTCCCCAGAAGAGAGAAGAGTGTTAATTGAAAAATCATTCCCTTTTTCATGGATAGTTGAATGCCTATTTTATATTGGACAGGATCATGTTATGATAAGGTGTGTGAGGGAGGATGAGACCTATGAAATTTTGCATGCATGCCATAACAAACCATGTGGACACCACTTTGCAGCTAAAAGGACAATGAAAATCTTGTATAAAGGATATTGTTGGCCTACATTATACAAAGATGCAGGAAGGTATACAAGGAGATGTGATAGATGCAAAAGAACGTGCAGGCCAACAAATTCAGATGAGATGCCACTTTTTCCACAAGTGGTAGTCACTCCATTTGATAAGTGGGGTTTGGACTTTGGGGGACCCATTGATCCTCCATCCAATGGTAAGTCCTATATTCAAGTGTCAACTGATTATGTAACAAAGTGGGTAGAAGTCAAAGCCATGAAGCATGCAAGAGACAACAAGGTTGCAGAATTTCTTTGTGAAGAAACTTTCACAAGATATGGCATACCAAGAGAAATAGTAATTGATCAAGGCACTCAGTTTACATCAGCCCTTGTTACAACATTAGTTAATGAATATAATATCAGGCACAAGAAATCCACTCCTTATCACCCTCAAGAAAATGGACAAGTCGAGGTGACAAATAGAGAGATTGAGTCCATCCTCACCAAAATAGTGCATATTCATAGAATGGACTGGGCAAATAGATTATCAGAAGCAGTTTGGGCTTCTAGGACCACTTGGAAGACAACTATAGGCTTCACCCCATTTGAGCTCCTATATGGGAAAACAACCATGATGCCTATCGAATTTGAGCACAAGACTCTCAAAAATGCTATGGAGTTGGGAATGGACATTTCCAAGGCACAAAAAGAACAAATTATGCAGTTGAATGAATTGGACGAGATGAGGAAACCTACATTGAACCATACTAAAATTTTGAAAAGTCAAAGAGTCAAATGTCATGACAGATTTATCAAAGAAAAGAAATTTCAGCTAGGTGACTGGGCATTACTTTACAATTCATGGTACAAGGATAATGAAGGTAAATTGCATACAAGGTGGCTAGGGCCATATGAAGTTGCTGAGGTATTTCCCAATGAATTTGTGCAGGTCATGACCATTGACCTTGTGAAATTCAAATTACTGTTGAATGGGCACCGTCTCATATTATATCACAAGCCAGCTTCAAAAGAAGAGTTCCTATAGCAATTTATCCACCATACACCACCTGAGCACAGTTCCTACAACCAAGGAGTTCCTGCAGCCAAAGGCAGTGGACCTAGTGTCCCTCCTTCCAACTAAATGAGGTAGGTACTTGTCATAATAAAGATTTCTACTTTTATAGAAATCCATTTCTTCACCCATCTACCCATCTGCCCATCCATACCACCTTTCTCTCTCTTCCATCATTTCTTTTCACCTCACACCATTCCACCTCATCATCATTAATTGCTCAATTATTGCTCAACAATGCAAGTTGTACTTTCTCCCAAATCGTTGCATTGAATTATCTATAATCATGTTTGTCCACACTTAGGTACATGTTCATTAATTGCATTCTTAACTATATTTAAGAGCGTTTCATTTAATCACTGTACAATAATATGGGTGTTCACATAATTTCCTTTAATCCCCCGCCAAATCATTATTGCCATCTTGCATGTGTGGACACATGTCCAAATTTAGGTTGGGGGGAGGGGTAAGAAAGATGCAAAAATATTGCCACATGTCAATACATGATTTTTTGCGTCAAAAAATCTTGTTGAGATGATTCCAAATTTAAAATGAAAGACAAATCGCATGTGTGATGTGACACTAAACTGTTTCCGCCATTTCCTCTCATTATGATTCTCTTTATTAGCATTTCTTGCTATTATTAACTTCGTCATTATTTCAAAATGCAAATGGTAATTGCTAAAAACAGAGTGAAGGAAATTGAGTCGATGATTCACTCAACAAGCAAACAACAAAGAATTTGAGAATTAAAGAGGTAATTTTGTAGAGTGACAAGCTAAGTAGAGATAATGGGAGGCAGACTCATTTAGAATGAGCTCTCGGATCATGATTCTTTGTTACAGTACGCAATGTTCTCAACCAAATTTTAGAATTATGGTTGGTTAGATTATTTTTTGAAGCTTGATGGTTTTGACGAAGGTATTGCATTGGATTTTTCTCAAACATTTTCAGATGGAAAGGCCATAGTGAAAGGACTGGAGGTCATAGTGATTGAAGAATGAGTTGCAAAATTTTCAAGGTTTCCAGTTGACGGTGAACCTTACCCTGTTTCTAAGGATGACAAGACAATCAGGGCTATAGTCATAATACATGGTGAGCCTCCACTCAAAATTGACAAGCAAGGTGCTAAAAGACTCTCTCTACCCGAGCCATGGAAGTAGGCAGTTGTACACATCATCAGATATATCACTTGCGAGGGTCGACTATTGAACCTGCATTCAGTGCACTTCAAATTTCTCATTCATTTGAGGCATGGGAGGAAGATGAAGGTGCCTAATGTCCTATACAACCTTCTCTCCATTAGGGCAGTGAAAACTCAAAAAGGTAGGGAAAACTTTATATCCCACCATTGTCTAATTAAATTGCTAGTTATAATATCTATGCTTGATACAACCCCTAGAATGGCTTGGGATGATTTTGTGAACACTAAGCAGTACAGACCTGAGCCATCTTAGCCTAGGGTTTCACCTCAGACACGTAGGTCTAGTAGAAAACTAAGCACGACTGAAGGCACCCCTGCTACTTCGAGCTCTCGTGCTAGTGTGGATTCCCCCATTGAAGAAAAGACTATAAATTTTAGTTCCTCTTATAATGAGAATGAAAAAGAAAATTCTACATCAAATTCTGATGATAAAGATGTTCCACTAAGAACTATAATAAAAACAAGAGCACAAAAGACGGAGGCAAAATCAAGGAAAATAAAAATGCAACCTACGTAAAAAGAGGTGTCAAGCCCTAAGAAAAGGAAGGCTAGCACTATTCATCCTACAGCCAAAGAGAAAAAAAAAATCCCTCTCAAAAAATTGAAGCTGAGTGATCCTGAGCTTGGTGGGACATCATGTGACAACACAAATGCTCCAATGGAGTAGGAGAATGTGCAAGAAAAATATGTGTTCAAAAAGGTAGCAAAAATGACTATGACAGATCTTGTTGCCATTGCAGAAGAAGTTGAGACTCACGAACATGAAGAAAGTCAAGAGTTTCTGTAGAAAAACCAAAAGTGGGAGTTCTTGCAACAAATTCAAGAAATAGATTAGGAGTTCCAGCAACCACCACTACAAGAAGAACAAGAGGCCTTGCACAGAATGAGGAAAGAGGAATCATAACTCCATAGCCTAAATCGGTCGGACATCCTGAATCTATGCAAATAGTTCTCTATGGGAAGCAACCATCTACGAAAACCTTGGTAGGAATCCATAACCCTCCTGATTTTTCAGTGCATACAACTATTTTAAATTTATGGGAAGAAATACAAAGAAGATAGCAGAAATGGAAAGATGAGAAGAAACGATTGAAAAAGGAAATCCAAGAGAGGGATGAGATGATCGAAGAAAAGAATGAGGAAATTGTCTTTCTAAAGGAAAGGGTAAGCGACATTGCAACTTTGGTGCCACAAATCTTGGAATACAGAACCCCTCCAAGGTTTTACGCTTTTCACTTCAAGGAGAAATACCTTTCCTTTAGAATGTCAAGAATCATCTCAAGTTTGAACCCCTCTATTGAAACTCCTGCCAAATGTTTCCATGCTTATAGGATTGCTTCCCCTGAAATGAAAAATTTGTTATGTGAATTTTATTTACACAAATTTGTTGTCCCAAAAGACCAAGACTGGAACCCATTGTCTTATGTTGGAGACTAACTATTGAGATAATTTATGTCCTAGGTACATAACAAAATCACTAGGGGTGAACAATACAATGCTTACAAGAAGAAGGAATCCATTATTCCCCTAGCCATCAAGGCTAAATCAAAGAGGCTCAAAGACATTTATACATATTGGAATAGATTTCTCTTTAGGTCAAGCTATGGTAACATAATTATGCCGTGCATTGAGGTTGTTTATAGTGAGTATGAGATAAAATCTAGAGAAAAAGAGGATACTATGAGGGGATATCTATCCCAGAGATGGAACCTATTGACTAGTGAGCTAAAATAGGTTGAGCCACATTCTATCCACAACTATGATATTGCACTAAAGAGAATTGAAAGATACATTTAGCTTGGGTTAGCAAAAGGGCGAGAATGGTTTCCCCTGACTTTTCAGCCACCTACCCTCCTATGGCATGTACCTAATTTCAACTTCTATAGGTATGACATTGCAATGGAACAATGAAGATGAAGGAGACTTGATAAGTTGGGAGGATTTTACTAGAATCCTGATTCACCCACAACACACACCGACATTGGACAGCTATCAATCGCAGACTTCAGGGCCTTAACCAAGTAAAAGCATAACTCTTCCCTTGCTAGAGGACCAAAAAAATGTTAGGTTGGGAGGAGTGACGAGTCTAGATTTTGGCCTAGTTAGAGGGTAGAATCTCTTGTTATTTTTTAAAGTAACCACAGACTTTGATATCATATGTTGACACTTTTATATAGTTTCTCTCAATCATAAGACATTTGGAACTAATCTCATTTCTGTTAGTTTTAATGATATTTACCTATTATGTGGACCATCTATATTTATATTGCATGTAATTGATGAATTTTCTTTAAGGTGGTTATGATTATGAAATTATTATGTGTATTGACATCACTCTATAGACATGATTGAAATGCTAAATTTACAAATGTAGCTGCCAACCAGTTAGGTTGAGGAGTCGCACAAAGGCCAACTGAGGATTATGGTGGAAGATTCCCATGTCAGTTGCATATAACCACCTTGTACCAATCTTTAATGGCATTGAGCATTGTGGGAGTTATTGTAGTGGTTGAGTTCATGTTTGGGCATGCATGCCCGAACGGATTCCCCTGCATGTGTAACCGCCCTTCCACTTTCTTCTCATTTTGCCTAAATTCCATACTCTCAGTTAAAGGGAGTTGATGGCCCTATTTAGTTGGCTTAAATAAGGCTCGAATCCTCCTTCCTCGAGCTAGCGAGTTAGTGAGTTGATCGCCAAGTTGTTGTACAAGCTGATAATCAGCCATACTTTTGTAATTGCATTTTCTAATGAATTAAATAAGATTTTGAGTTGAGTATCTAATTTTTCATCAGTTTAGAGGATACTCATCCAAGGGGGCCCACTTGGTGAGTAATTTGTTCCTTTAGTTTAGTTAGATTAGTATCAATTTATGTTCGGTACTTAGTTAAGATTCTGGCATTGACTGTTCCTACAACCACTAGAATTATATTTTGTGACTGTTCCTATAGCCAAAGAGGGCATAGTAGTTTCTTGTTGAATGCTAAGATTTTCCTTCCTGTTGCGCATCATCAGTTTAGATTTGATTGAGTAATGTTCAATATTTTATTTTTTTTCCTTTCATACAGTTTACTTTCAGCATTAAGTCTTTCTTAGTTAGAGAAAAAATATGACTACTTTGAAATTCCTAGTGCACATATTGTGCTAACCCATTTCAAGTTCACATCCCTAGGTTGAAAATTTAAATGTACCTTCATGATGGTTAAGGTGGCTATTCAGGTCAGATGTCCAATCTCTGAATCATGGTTGTAAGAGCTTAGTTATTAAAATCATTGTAGGAGGTCAATAGTATTCATCCCATGTACTATAGTCCTCACCTACCTCTTCTTCAGTGCAATCATTTGTTCTTTCTACAATATCCATTGTCATATCCTCTTCCACCCACTATCGTCTACGTGATTTAACAATTTAGGTCCGTGTCCATGTACATATCTTATTATTTTTCTAGTTGAGAGCTTAGGCTCTGCATTTGCTCCAGTATCCATCTAAAGTAATCAATAACATACATATTAATTTATTTCAAGATTAGATAATACATTATAAATTTCAATAATACTATGAAAAAAGATGGGTGTATCACAAAATTCCATCAGATCATTTTTTCCTAAGTTAAGTCAAAATTTGAGTACCTGTTGTCCTACTTCATTTGTTGTGTCCTCATTTGATATGACATGATCTATTTCCATGGCCTCATCTCACCCCTAAAATACACAAGATAGTAAATAATGTTTAGTACAACAATTATACCATTTCAACGAATATGCTATCCAACACAAAACCTCACTTTAGTCATATATTTGACATATTGATATCATGTTTTGGCTATCCTAATTTTCAAAACATTCCCTTGATCATAGAATCACATTTAATCACCATTCCTATGCATTTTCAACCAATAAGTCTGACCTCGAAGGCCTGATGGACAAAAAAATGACTTTATCTCCTCTATGTTGTAGAATTTGTGAATTCATAAACACCTTCCTCCTTTGGTTGAGGTTGATTTCTCTTTTTACCTCTATTGTATCGTCATATTTCGTTGTCTCATCTGTTTCCACCCACTTTTGTCTCAATAATTTAGTATTTCTATGTCGTCCACATCCTTTCTCCATGGCCTCCTCTGTGAATAATTTTTTTTTGAAATAAGCTTTCACCACACTATCGTTGAGAAGGAAAAATCAACTTGCAAGACTGTGGTAACAACTACTCTACCACACGGAGCTGATGAAGGAGTTGCGAGATAGCGTGGTCACCGTACTACCACACACCAATGATAGAAGACTTGCGGTACTATGGGATTCATTGCATCATCATCAGGAACATAAGGAAGACTCGAGTGCCACCACAAAATATTTCACCACACTACCATAGAGAAGGATGACGCACCTTGCAGGACCACAGTAAAAATGCTCTAACGCACCAAGATGATGAAGGAGCCATGAGACATCAGTGGTCAAAAAAACAAGGCAAGAGTTGGAATTATTTCCAACACTATGGATCCTGTGATACACAACAATTAAAAAATTCACTATACAACAATGATAGGTGTTAAATTAGGCGCACTTGATGTCGCCTTATACATCCCAAACATATTAATTTTATGGCCAAGAGTCAAAACTAAATTTGGCGATAACTAATGCCAACTAAAGTGTCGAATAATGAATCAAAATAAAAATTTAAAACTTTCCCGCGTGAAGGAAGAAATCAGACGACAAAAAAAGGGAAAAGTAAAGAAAGGTAAAAACACCGCGCAAAGGAAGAGAGCAGTTACATTTTTTTTCTTGGTTGAATTTGTGATTGTTTATTGCTCTTTGTATTGCATTTTAATTTGTGATTTTTTATTGATATGTGGCCTAACCAATCCATGCAACCTCTAAATTGTCCCATCATTATAAATTGTAAAACCATTGAGAAACCAAAAAAAAAATTTACCCTACCCATTTGAGCTTTGGCTCAAAATATTATAGCACGAAGTGGGGATTCCTTTGTATTCTTTCCCTAACTTGGGTATCAAGGAAATATTGAATTTCTTGGAAAATCTGGGAATTGGGTCAATCATTATTGAGCAACTACTGAAAATAAACTCAAAAACCACTTGGTTTTCCCCAGTTGCACCATAGTCACCGATGCCATGACAAATTTGTGCAAGATTGCATTATGAAAGAGTTTTCATGATAATTTTTTCAACACTAAACAAACCCAGTGAACATATTTTCCCTAGGTTATCAACACTAAGCAAACCCAGCAAACATATTTTCAAACAAAAGAAAAATTTCATACCACAAACTTGACGAAAACTTTCATACCTAGAAATGTGTACTTCATTTTCCTCCATAGACTGGACGAAAAAAATTTCCCTAGGTCGCCTCAGAATGTCAAGCAATGGAGGGAAGAAAGCATTGTCAGCAAACGCTGGCCACAATGAGGTAATTCATTATCAATTTATAGATTTGTAAATGTTTCCATTGTTTCTTTGAATTTTACTTTACAGTTTTTAATTTCTAAATTTAAAAGAAGAAATATAATTTAAATGCATATATATATAGGGACATGAGATTGACAAAGATAAAGATGAATTGGCTTCCATATTGGGGGTAGAGACAGTGAACAAATTGGTTAATGTGGACTAGAAAAAACTTGCAAGATACATACAAAAACAATTTGGTAATGCCCCTTAAACATTGCAAAGAAATCAACTGTGTCAAAGGGAGTCACTTGATTCCCCAACCAGTTATGGATCTTGCAAAAGATCTAGGAGGAAATCAGTGACAGTAAAATCTAAGAATCTAGAACAAGGAGCAGAGACTTCCACTCCAGGGACACTGACTTCTTCCACCACGTCATGTTTTCAATCTTGCATTGGTAGCTACAATACAAAGATAGAATACAAGGTGGTTTCAAGGGAAGTCTGAATGAGGTATGTTAGGATACCATTTATGAATAGGTGGAAGGAATCATGCCTTCAATGGTTCAAATACCATCTACATTTTCAATTCTCAAAGATACCCATGCACCTAAAAAAAGTACTTATCCATGACATGGGGAATGAATTTGGCATAGGTTGGTTTGTAAAGAAGATAAAGCTATGAATGTCTCAAAACTACAAGAGATTTTGGTGCAACCAAACCAAGAAGGTAAAAAAATCCCTCTTGAGCTAAGGCAAAAAAAAAAAGTCTAATTGATATAAGTGTGAAATTATGGAAAGAGCTTGTAAAAGCATATGAGAAGTCTGATGCACAGAGGAGGTTCGCTGAGGAGAGTACGTAGGTATTTGAATTTTCTCATAAGATTATATCAAATTTATTAAACGATATTTAAAATTTATTTGTGCATAGTTAAAATGAATTAGTATATGTTTCAGGACAAGGCCTCCAAGGCTAGGCTTGAGAAACTTCGTGCCATGAATCACAGTGGACATAAAGGTTTACAGCCTTGATTTGTACAATTGTAAGTATATTTAATATGTTAAATGATATATTTTTTCATTTCCTTGGAAAAAGTAAAAGATTGCATATTAATTAGTTTAACTAGTTAATGTGTCATGTTTTGACAAGAGGACAAATATGGCCTCCATCCAAAGAAATTCGAAAATAATATGTTACAAAACAAAAAGTGGAATAATTTTTTAATCTGGATGGAGAACGGGGTATTAATAATTGAGTTTCAATAACTTAGTAGGATATTTTTGTGTTAATATGTCATTTTTCATCTCTTGTGTTGAGTTGTTTATTGATGCATACGATGAGTAAATAGAGCTCAAATCTTATTACTACAAGATGATTGTTTATGTGCATGAATAAATAGTAGAAGGATGTAGATGAAATCAATTCATCTTACTTTATGCCTCTTGGAAAGCATTCCTCTTGAATCTCTAATATCAGGTGCCTGAGACTTCCCTATAGATTTTACCTTTCGTTGCCACCTTTCCTCTTCACTATTAGACTTGTATCCTTTTTCTTTATATGCATTTCTAGCTTCAGCTTCTAATTCATCCCATTTTTTACCTTCCTCCTCTTTAGAATATTCTTCTTCTTCATCCTCCTTTGACTCCACAAGAGATTCATCTTTTGAACCTTCCTCATTTGATTTTGATTCCCTTTCTACATCGAAGGGTTCATATCCTTGATCTGACTCTTCTAAATTATCAGAATCAAAATCACTAGCTTCCATATTAAAAAATTCCCAACCAACATCTTCAATAAATTTATCTGGATCATTAGTAATAGTCTTCAAAATTGGCTGCCAATTCAATTTCATTATGCTTTCATAATACTTTATATCCATGGAGTTCAGCCATTCATTAATGTCATCAAGCGAAGATTGAGGAATGGCGTACATGCAGAGTACATCCTTCTTGAATTCTTTGAAAACAATATCCATATCAAATTCCTTTTGCCCAAGTCCTACTCTCTCAAGGTTAACAATCTCAATCTCACTAATAGCGATTACAAAAGAAAGGTAATTCCACCAACTCTACCAAACAGTTTACCATAGGAACAATAAAAGAAGAGGCTTTGAAAGGAACTCCATGAAAACCAAGCTCTCTAAATCTTATATCAAACTCTAGTTCAAAATATTTTAGATGAGGTTGCCCCCATAGCTCTCTTACTAGCTTGACAAATCCTTGAAACTATGAATTGATATTATTTTTATTGTCCCTCTCTTTCTTTTCTTCCTCAATTTCATCAAGATCATACATTGACCTTATTTCCCCTCCTAAAGTTTTGACCACATCCATTACCTCCACATAAAACTAGACATCCTTGGTCTTCTTGGTTCCCACACCATGATATGCTTATGAAAATAAAAATGAAACAAAGTAATCATCTCCTTCTCTATTGGTTGGAAGAATTTATGCTTAATTTTTTGATACATAATATCAGCTCTCTCTTCTTCTCTCATGGTGGGCCTCCAGAGTTCTAGTCATATTTCTTCCTCTTCCACCAAATGTTGGCCTGATCCACACATCTGCTAGCCTAATTGCCCTTTTTTTTAAAGCTGAAGCTTCTCCTGAGTCACCAGTGTATCTCTCTCTGCCTTTTCAGACTCTTTCATTGCTACATGAAATTAGTTCCTAATTGATTAAAAATCTCTATCTCACTAATAGTGATTACTAAGAAAGGTAATTCCATCAACTCTACCAAACAGTTTACCATAGGAACAATAAAAGTAGAGGCTTCGAAAGGAACTCCATAAAAACCAAGCTCTCTAAATGGTACATCAAACTCTAGTTCAAAATATTTTAGATGAGGTTGCTCCCATAGCTCTCTTACTCATTTGAAAAATCCTTGAAAATCTGTATTGATTTCATTTTTATTGTCCCTCTCTTGCTCTTCTTCCTCAATTTCATCAAGATCATACATTGACCTTCTTTCCCCTCCTAAAGTTTTGACCACATCCATTACCTCCACATAAAATTGGACATCCTTGATCTTCTTGGTTCCCATGCCATGGTATGGTTATGCAAATGAAAATGAAGCAAAGTAATCATATTTCTTCCTCTTCAATGAAAACCAAGCTCTCTAAATTCTATATCAAAATCTAGTTCAAAATATTTTAGATGAGGTTGCTCCCATAACTCTCTTACTCGCTTGAAAAATGCTTGAAACTCTACATTTATTTTATTTTTCTTGTCCCTCTCTTGTTGTTCTTCCTCAATTTCATTAGGATCATACATTGACCTTCTTGCCCCTCCTAAATTTTGGACCACATCCATTACCTCCACATAAAACTGGACATCCTTAATCTTCTTGGTTCTCATGCCATGATATGGTTATGCAAATTAAAATGAAGCAATGTAATCATCTCCTTCTCTGTTGGTTGGAATAATACATACTTAATGTTTTGATACATGATATCAGCTCTCTCTTTTGCTCTCATGGTTGACTATTGAAATCCAGTATGGTGGGACTCTAGAGTTCTAGTCATCTTTCTTCCTCTTCCACCAAATGTTGGCCTAATCCACATGTCTGCTAGCCTAATTGTCTTTGTTTTTGAAAGCTGAAGTTTCTCATGAGTCACCAATGTAGCTCTCTTTGTCTTTGCAGACTCTTTCATTGCTAGAGATCATCTTTGGGATTTAATCATTTGTACAACATGGTTGATGTGCTTTGAATCCTTGCATCTAAAGTAAATTTCCTTAACATAAATACTGCTAGGGAATTTAAATGTTGCCATTATAGTTGGCATTAAAGACAGTACCTACAACAATGAAAATTATCCTTATATAATAATTCCCTCCATCTTGTTAATTGGCTTGTAGCACTCTTCATGGTGGCTACATGAAATCTTATTCTGATTCCTCTTCTACATCAGAGTGTTTGTATCCTTGATCTGACTCTTTTGAATTATCAAAATAAGAATCACTAGCTTCCATATTCAAAAATTCCCAACCAACATCTTTGATAAATTTATTTGGATCATCAGTAATAGTCTTCAAAATTCACTGCCAGTTCAAGTTCATTCTTCTTTCATAATACTTTATATCCATGGAGTTCAACCATTCCTTGATTCCATCAAGTGAAGATGGAGGAATGGCATACATGTGAAGTACATCTTTCTTCCTCTTCCACCAAATTTTGGTTTGATCAACAAGTTTACCAGCCTAATTGGATTTGTTTTTGAAAGTTGAAATTTCTCTTGAATCACCTATATTAGCTATAACTTTTTTGAAATTTTATTATGGTATGTACACTTTGGTATGATGTAATATGATTATGGTTTCATCTTATATGTTGTAATATTAGATATTGTCGACATGGAAAATGTACAAATTCGTTTTGGCACACCTGATCCCGATTTACTAACAACATTTCCTCCTAGATCACGTTCTCAGCATTCTATCCCTTAACTTGATAAATTATTATTTATTAAATTAAGTCTTCTCTTTTCAATGATTAAATTAATCAATTTAATTTAATCAACCTTGCATCGCTGTTTAATTAAATAAATCTTTTTATTTGATTAAATTCTCTAAATTCCTCTTATTAAATTAAATGAATTAAACCTTATTTGATTTAATTTAACACCTTCCTCATTTATTAAATAAATCAAATCATTTATTTAATGAATCATTTCCTCTCAATTTCTGACTTAAATCAATTCATAAATTTGAGCTTAAATTGTCACATCTCCTAATTCCTTATTAAATTAATCAAAACATTGATTAAGTTAATCCTTCTCACTAAAATCTTCTAGAGAATGCAACTTGCACAATAAATCAAATACTTTGATTTATTAATTCTTCTATTTTCTCTCACAAAGCATCAAAAAGGGAATATTCCTCTTTTGAATTCAAAAAGTCCAAGTGGACTTGGTCCTTCCAACAAGGCATTAAAAGCCTCTTACATGTCCTTGACCTTGAGCCAACTGACAATAACTCCATTCCTTTTCCCTCTTCAACATGTCATTTCTCAAGTTTGAAATGCCACCTAATTGCATTTATTGGCACATTGGCCAAAACTTGCACATTCCTCATCCAATCACATGTGGACAAGTGGCACAATGCAATTTGATGATCTTTGATCCCACATTGCTCAAACTCACTCTTCTTCCAATCTTTGGAATCTATAAATTGGAGACTCTTCTCCTCAATCTTCATCCACAACTCATATGCAAAGTTACTCTCTTCAAGTGAGAACTGATTTTGCACCATTGCACTCAATCATCTACCATTTTTCACAATTTAGTAACAAGGTTATGCTCAAATCTCTTTGGAGATTTGACCATTTCTTCATCAATCCACATTGCAATCATAGGAATTGGGAAAGGGCCAATTGCAACATATCATTGGCACCAATTCCCCCATAGGATCATAATGCTATCTGCTTAATTAGGATTTTAATGTTGTAATTTCATTGTGTTCTTCATTTCCTAAATTAAGTTTTAGATAGATGGATTTTATGGGGAATCCCTCTTTGTTACATGCATATTTGAACTAACACTAACAACGTTTGACTTCCTTTATGCATATGCAGGTTTAGGGGTTCACAAATATATAATAGAAAAATAAATTATTGCATGAAATAAATAATAAATTTTTATTCTAAATGTTTTTTTTTTGCAGAACATGGGTCTTCCAGAAGATCAAGATGGTCCTCAACATGATATAGATCCACAAAATATTGGTTGTGCTGATATAGATGACATGGTAGAGGATGTTGATGACACAAATACGGAAGACACTTAGGCCGATGAAAATGATGATGATGGTGGTGGTGGTGGTGGTGGTGGTGGTGGTGGTGGTGGTGGTGGTGAGACAGTTGGTGGTATTAACCATTCACATTCATGATCATATAGACTACATCATGGATCATTGTTGATATATCATTATGATGACTCTTTTCATGGTTACTATCATATATATCATTTTCATGCCCTACAATACTAAATTATTGAGTTGTATCATACTGACATGTATCATTTTCACTATATCATTTGGACATATATCATCTTGACTTGTATCAGTTTGAGTTACATAATTTATCAATTTTATTTATATCATTTGTACATGTATCATTTTGATATGTTTTTGGTTTATTGGCATATTTGACTTTCACTTGTTTTAGTTATATATTCAATGATGATCTTATCAGTATTGACTTGTCAATTTATATATATTAAAATTGTTCAATGATTTTTGGATATATATTTATTACGTATGATGATTTTAATCTACTTCTCAGGATGGATGTTGTCAAATTCAATTAAACTATAGATATTTGACTCACTTGTTTTAATTATAGATGATGATCAAGTTACAATAATAGTTCAGGCAGTGATGAAAGGTAAAATTAATGCTTGGCACCTCCAAAACGTAATTGAACAAATCAGAGAAGTGTTAAGCTCTTCTGGTTGGTAATGACATTGAAAAATAGATTTACTTTTTTATCTTTACAAGCAATACAAAAATTTCATGTTACCGACCCAAAAAAAAAAATTATTATCTTGTTATTTAATCATATGAGTTGAATAATTAAATTACTTACTCTATAATCGTATGAGTTATTTAAGAGGCATGATATATTTAACTAATTAAATTGAAATAAAACATATTAAATTAATAAATGGAAGAAAAACAAGAAGCATTTTTAGAAGGAAAAAAGGAATCAACAATGGAAGCCAAAATAGAAGCAAACCAAAAGCAATCTTGGAAGAAAAACCAGGAGAAAAATTGGAAAAAAAATTGGAAGCAAACCTGGAAGCAAAATCAGAAGCAAAACTAGAAGCCAACTTGGAAGCAAAACTGGAAGCAAAAATTGGAAGCAAAATTGGAAGCAAAACCGGAAGCAAAACTGGAAGCAAAAGTCGAAGCAAAACCGTAAGAAAAACTGGAAGCAAACCCATAAACAAAATTGGAAGCAAAACCGGAAGCAAAAGTGTAAGTGAAACCAGAAGAAAAATTGGAAGCAAAGTTGGAAGAAAAACTAGAAGTAAAGGTGGAAGAAAAATTGGAAGCAAAACCACAAGAAAAACTAGAAGCAAAAATGGGAGTAGACATAGAAGAAGAATCGGAAGCCAAATTGGGTGGTGATTTTAGCACCAATTTCGGCATTACTTCCAGCATTATTTTAGGTGGCTAAAGAGGCATTATTTTGGGTGCTAATTTGGACACTGTGATTTCTCGATGCTAACTACGGTGCAAGGTCCGGCACAATAGATGACACAAAACTCGATGCAAAAGTCAACGTTGAGAATACCATGCCTTTTTGTGTTGATTTTAGTGCCAACCAAATCACCCGATTCGTGGACTAAAATACACTAAAATCTAGCGCTATTTTCTTGTTCTATTGTAGTGTATAAGAATCGTGTTTCTAGAGTCCCCTTCTATAACCAAATTAGAGAAAGCAGCTTGTGTGGAAATTTGAATGTCATGGAAGGTTGTCGCCACCTCAAAAAAACTAGGAGATTGGACCCCCAAGTTGACCGTGTAGGCCATAATTAATTTTCCCTTGTGGTCACGAATGACCCCACCCCCACCGGCGTGACCTGGGTTAGGTTTGGTTGAGCCATCAAAATTGAGCTTCAGCCAACCAATCTCAGGGGGGGGATCTTATATGGAGTATTGTTAAGTTTTAATATAACTTTCAAATTTTCATTTGCTCTACTTTTTATTAATTTAGCATTCTCATACAATTGATGGTATTGATTTTATGATGCCATCATGTGTAAAATATAAAATTTCCAACACTTAATTACGTGAACCTAGATTTTATCATTTAATTAGACCCTTATTGGAGAATAACTCTTTCCTCACTTACATTACTATTCTAATACCATTGTATTCATCTAACCTTGGTATTGCTATATATTTAGTCCTTTATGTTGAAAAATCTAAAGAGTAGTTGTACACACAAAGGATTTATGTATTAACTCTATTATCTATTAGATTAATTAGTTTATTTGCTGGTTGGATGGATAAAATAGAGATTAAGATATTTACTTCTTTATTTGATTTAACATAGACACGCATCTTGATTTAATATTTAGTCCTAATAATATTTATGATATCAACACAACTTAGGGTTTATTGGTAAAACTAGAAAGGTACCCCTAAGGCTTAATAAGATCTCAAAATATCAATATGACTATGAAAGAATAATTACTTATTTAAATAATAAATTAAATAATTTTAAATTAGATTTCATAGTTAAATAAAATCAACCTAAAAATATGCCTTGCATACATTTTTTCTTGAAGAAGTATATATTTATTTTACTTATTTCCTTTCATATCATTAAATTTGTGATGCTTATTTCTCTAATCATCTAATTTGGAACTCACCTTCTTATTTAATTAAATGACTTCTTTAGGATATGGAACAAATTTTATTTCCTTTTAATTAGCCTAAGTTTATAAAAGATGTTGGAATTTCTTATATTTGTCAAGAAATAGAGTTAATAGAAGTATTTTGATATTGTGAACTAATATTTTCCAAACTAAAAACTACCATTTCTAACTAACTCCAACCCCTTCCAATGTTTATTCTTTACCTTTTTGTTATCTTAAAGAAAATTCCAATCCAATTTCAATTCAAGGGTGGTTTTTTTTTTTCTTTGTAGGTTTTGAAACACATGAAATGATTTTAGATTGGTAAAAAAAATTGAAATTTTATCTTCCAATTAGACACTATCATAGGTCGTTTCAAGGTATTAAGAGTTTTTAGAGAGAATGGGATTGCAGATCAAACAATCAAACTATAATTTCACCACCCCCATTAACCATTTGTAGATGCTTATTATAAATCCTATTAATACCAAAGTCCAAGAAATTTAATTGCTCCTTTGAATTCCTTAAATCGTGTTTTTCTATTCCATACATAGCATGGTTGAATAAATATAGAAGGTCCATGAAGTTGCGACCCTCTAAGGGTCATGATTCACATGGCATGTGTGCCCATGGGAGGAGGGTGGTCGACTTATAGTCAACTCCCTCCCTTCCCATTAATTATTCATGTAGACATTTTTTTATAATTAATTATTTTAATAAACTTTAACTTTATATATATAAGGGGGAGTGTAAGATCATGGGGGTCCAAAAAGTGTCAATATGACAAAAAAAGTGATTGAAGAAATTTTTTAATCCAAATTTCATGAAACAAAAAGGGTTTATTGAGAAAATTATCATATTTACACCAATATAGGATATATATTATTTTGAATTAAATAGATAATTATTATTTATTTTCTACATGCATTCTGACTAAAGTTCTGATTGATAGGTTGATTGAAAAAGATCTATAATTTTTAAACGATTTCACATTTTTTGAATCTCGAAGATTCAACACATTCTATGCTTCCCATACTATAGGATAAAAAAATTAATTTCATAAATTTTTGACTAAGTTATGGTGGTCAGACAAGCAAGTTTTAATATTGTTAAAAAGTTCTAATAAAAAAATCATAACTAATTATTTACTTGCAAAAAATTACAAAAATAATGTGGCACATTCGGGAATATATCCTCTACTTATATTGGTAGTTTCAAAAAGTAATATTATTTTTTCTTGTACTTAAGTTGGTCAGGTATACACCTACTTCTTATTTCATCATTAAATCTGAAAATGCTTACATTTCTACACTTTTGCATTACATTGATAAAAGTAGTTTTCACTTTTGCATATACAATGTTTTTATGCATAAAAATTTGTATTAGTTTGTTAAAATTAATTTCCATTTTTGCATGTACATTATTTACATTCTTAAATCTTAGCATATATTGGATAAAAATGTCTTCTATTTTTGCATATACATTGTTTGTATTGCAAAAACATTGTATGAAATGGTTACATGTGCTTTTCATCTTTGTTCAAAGAATGCTAGTAGCTTACATAACTAGATATGCTAAGAAAAATTTCCTACCCTCTCCCTATGAAAGTGTTTTAGTGACAAAAAAGACAACTTTGGCCATTCCTAACGATAATATTTTTTCTTCTCATGATATCTCTCCCCTTGGTGATGATGATATTTTGGTAGAAGAACCAATCAATGAGAGTTATGAGAATCCAAGTTTTTTCTCTCTTAGTACATCTCTTAGTGGACAAGACATTCCTAAACAAGACAACACAAACATAGCTATTCATGACAATAACATTTGTTTTTCTCCTAGTATTTCTCCTAGTTGTGAAAACAATACTTTGTTGTTAGAAAACACAATTTTTGAAGGTCATGAGAATCTTAGTTGTCCCCCTTAATCTATAACAACCCTTCCTATGCACGAAAATGCAACCATTGATCATTCCTCTCTTAGTGATGAAGCCATTTTTGAAGAACCAACCTTTGATTGTCAAGAGTAGTTGGTTTGCACTTCTTCTAAAACCCTTCCTCTTAGGGAGGATATCATGATACCTAATACAGATAACCTTGACAATAATAATATTGTATCCTTAGTAGAAAATGAATAGATCACCTTAGCCTCTCCCTTGGTCAAGGATGTTAATATTATTCAACCTCTAATTGTCCTTTCTCCCCCTTCAAACAAACCTTCAACTCCCAACCAACTTGAATCCATCATCTACCCACCTATGAATATTGTGTCGCAACAACCGATTCATCATACCATTGCTCACATGTATTACACAAGAAATAATCCATGCCAACAACAACCACCCCCCACACCCTTACCTTTACCTAATCCTATCTTACCTGCTACCCCTCGCTTAAATTCCATCCTTCGGGAGTATGAAATTGTTGACCAACTAAGAAATACTATTGCTAAAATATCACTATGGGATCTTATTCAAGTCTCCCCTCACTATCACAACATGATGCAAAATTCCTTACAAGAAGTTCATATCCCTTCCAATACGCAACCAAATGACATAGCAACTATTATTCATGGAATTAATGTTGATATTATTTTCCACCAAAGTGAGCTACCTCCTTTGGACGTACAAAAACAAAATGAAGCTTTCGTAATAATATCTCAATAAAAAACCAAAGATATCAAGAGAACTCTTGTAGATAGAAGCTTTTCCTTTAATGTGTGTTGTGTGAGTCTTTTGGATAGGCTTGGGATTGATTGCTCAAACATCAAACTTGATTCTCTATCTATTCACGGATTTTACAATGTCACTAAGCAACCGCTCGGTGTGGTCACTTTGTCTCTCACAGTTGGAATGGCCACATTGGAAACAAAGATTCACGTTATGCCTCATGAAATTTCATACAATCTTCTCTTAGGCAAACCCTGGATTCATGCAATGAATGGAGTGCCTTCCACTCTTCATTGTAAGATGAAGTACATCTACAACAACAAAGTGTACAAACTTGATGCTAACCCTAAACCAAATAGTTGCTTAAACGTAGAGAAATCCAAAGAGAATCACTTCAACACCTTAACACCAACCAGCCAAGTGGAACCATCACAAAAAGCACATAAAGAACAACATATTGAGAAAATTATGAAGATCTTAGATGATGATTGGGGTTCCTTAGACATCACACCTCCTTTCCTAGGAGATTCCAAGCTCACACATAAAGACTCTAAAACGAGAACTACAGTCTTGTCACCACAAGATTTGATTGATCCTTCACAAGCATCCACCTCTGCTACTATAGACAAAGAAGCACCCGATCCAAAAGTAATGAAAAATATTTATGGAAAAGGTTATGAGCTAATGAAACAACTTGTCTATAGTGGAAAATGATGTGGTGCTAGAGAACAAGGTATCCACAACCCTATCAAGCTTAACACATAGACAACAACTCATGGTCTTGGTTATTGTCCCTTAATTGAAATCACCAAGCCTTCCTCTACCATCAACACCATCCTAAATAACCCTTCCAAACCAACCTTAGAACTTGATCCCTTGCAACCAAAAAAGGATTCTTTGCTTAACACCAATTTCATCTCACAACCCACTACTAATTTGGATTTTACACACTCCTCCAAAGGAGTGTACCAAATCTCACAATCTATAGCACCTTGCATAAGTATGACATAATATACTACGCAAGACATTTCTTTGTTACAAAATAAAGGAACACCTTCTACCCTTGATCAAGGAGGGATCTTGTTAAGAATCCTCCAAGATCACATTATCTCTCTTCCTCCCCAAACTTGAAAGAAATGATACAACAAACATTCCTTTTGTGCCTATCACTGAATCCATGGTCACTCCATTAATGAGTGTAAGGCCTTGAGTAGAAAAAATCAACATCTTAAGGAGTTTGATACTCTCCCTTATGTGGGGATACATCATTCCTCTAATTGATATTGATTTTTACTCAACCTTACATTTCCCTCAATCCTTTCAACTCACTCTTGTCCTACTCTAAGTGGGGTCAAGCGATTAGTTAGATCATTCAAGGGAAAGATACTTCATCAATTTTTATATAAATTAAAGATCTATCATCATATCAAGCATGTTAGTGAGCTAGTGTTTTCATGTTGCATTGAAGATCCAAGACCAATCAATGTTCTATTCTTATTGTCAAAGGTCAAGATCTACATCCTTCATGGTCATTTCATGTTGAGTTACAAATTTACAAGACATCATTCAAGGTAATATTTTCAATGATTCATTTTCTTTGTTTCATGCTTCATTCCTTCATCTCATTGTTTCATCATTTGGTTTAATTACCTACAAGAGGTTTGACTAAGGCAAACCCCTGGTATTCCCTAACAATCAACATTTTCTCTCTCTTTCTTTCTGTGATTGCAAATCTAGGTGCTTTGAAGGCTTGGAGATCATTGAAGATTAGGTTACAAACATTTTGGAGATGTCTCCCACTTTACAAAGCCTAAATCTTCACAAAAAGTCACTTACAACCTCAAAATTTAGGGTTTCGGATCTGGACACCTAGAGGAATAGAAAGAGTAGACTGAGAAGTGCAAATCAGAACTTTGAATTTCCAAAAAAGCCAAACTGGACTCATTTGCCACAAGTGGTGAATGAGTTCCATTTTTGGTCAATTTGAGAATTTTTCAGTTTCGAATACTCTTTTTCGAGACACCTGTTCCTACGCAGAAACCCCGATATGGGACTGATTCGCCCAGATTGGCGAATGAGTCCCAATGGGCCAAAATTTTAGAATCAAAAGTATTCCCAGTCTCCATTCCATCTCCAACAAATTCTCAGGTGCACACGTTTTGTTTTACAGCTTTTTATTTTGTTTTGTTTGCATTTATAGGTCATTTTTCATACACACTATGTTTTCCAACATCTTCCTTTCCAATTCCAAACTTGGAGGTGAACCCCTCTTATAATACGAAATCATATCCCAAGATACCCTATTGTCAGATATCTTTCCTCTATTCTTACGGAGAGATCTCTAGGGCCATCTTTGAATGTAAAGTGTAGAAGATTGTTGCCCTAGGTCCTAAAACACTAATAGAGCACCAAAATTCTATGTTACATCTGGTAATTGAAAGCCTTCTGGTTGTTAAATATAAACCTATTCTTTGAACTGACCATTTAAGAATGTAGACTTCACATGCATTTGATAAACTTTGAAATTCTTGTGTGATGCAAAAGCCAGAAACATCCTAATAGCTTCCATTCTTTCCATGGGAAAAAATGTCTCCTCAAAATCTATTCCTTCCACTTGTGAATAGCCTTTACACATAATTCTTTCCTTGTTTCGTACCACTTCTCCACTCTCATTCAGCTTTTTCAGAATACCCACTTAGTTCCAATCACTTTTTTTTTCTAGTCTTGGGACAAGCTCCCAGGTCTGGTTCTTCTCAATCTACATCAATTCTTTCTCCATAGCCTTAATCCAATATTCATCTTTATGTACCTAAATCACTATTTTAGGTTCAAATTTTGGAACTTATTAAACATAAGTTTACTTGTTCTTCTATCATAGTAGCCTTTCTTCTTATCAATACACCTTTTCTTTTGTCACCAATGATTTGATCTTCTAAATGATTCTTCTACACATACTTAGGGGTGCTAGAGATCTTTTCCAAAGATTCTTACTATTCAATTTGTACTCTTTTTTTACCTTCATCTTTCTCTTATTCTCTATAAAAGGACTCATCTGATTCATATGCATCTATCAAATCACCAAACTTTTATGTAAGTCTTCATGTATTTTGACACTTGCACTTTCAAAAATCCTTTTCAACCTCTTGTTGTAGCACTAGTAATCCATTCTTATTGTAGACTATCCAAGGAAGATTCCTTCATTTGATCTTGCATCAAACTTTCCTAAGCTTTCTTCATCTCTTTTGATATAGGATTTGCTTCCAAACACTTTGAAATATTTCACAGTAGGGTTTCTTCCATACCATAACTCATAGAGAGTCTTTGAACTTTTTGTCCTTACTTGTACTGCTTTGTTAACTATGTAGAATTTAGTATGGATTTCTTCTCCCCAATACACATCTACTAGATTTTCTTCCTTCATCATTATCCTTGGTCCTTATTGAAAAGTCATATTCTTACTTTCCACAACTCCATTCCACTAAGGAGTCCTAGGGGATGACAACTGCCACTTTATTCCATGATCTTCACAAAAGGTGTTAACTCATTGGAGGTGAACTCTCCACCTCTGTCAGATCTCAAACATTTGATATTCATACCCATTTCATTCTCAACCATAGCTTTGAATGCCCTAAAATTATCTCAATCTTTAGATTTTTATTTGAGAAAAGTAACATAAGTCATTCTACAATAATCATCAATTAATAGGATGAAATGCATGTCACCTTGAAGACTTTTAATTATTGTAATTCCACAAATATTTGTATGTACTAACTCCAAAGGATCAATAGTAGATCTATTGTTCTTTGAATTTGAAACTCTTTCTAGATTGCTTCCCAATCTAGCATTCCTTGCAGATAACATTAATGGCTTTTTTATCTTTAGCAGATCTCTTACTGTAACTTGATTTGAACTGATCCTTACTAGGCTATAAAAATTGATATGATATATTGCTCTATGTCATAGCCAAATTTCATTAATTTGAGTCATAAACAATTGACCATTTGCACCCTTGAGTTGATAAACATTTCCATCTCTCCTTCTTCCTAATGCAACCATAGTTCCAGAGCCTTTTCTGATCTCACAACCATTGTCCTATTCAAAACAGAAGATTATATCCTTTTCTACACATTTTTCCTACACTCAAAAGGTTATACCACAAACACTTAACATAAATAAAATCATTTGTATTATGCTTTCCATCAAAACTGATTGAACCTTTTCCACATCTCTTAGCAGATGTATCATCACAAAACTTAACTAAATCACCTTAAAATTTCTCAAGCTTAAAAAACCTACTCTTATCACCTATAATATGATTTGAGCATCCACTATCAATGATCTAGTTGTTCTTCTCTTCTCTAGCATGAAAATCAAACACCAAACCTGCTTCCCAAGCACCTTCCTTCATAGATATCTCAAAGTTAGAAAAATTAGTTCCATCATTTAGAACCATCAATAATAATTCATGATGCTCGTCATCAGGGTAATCTAATTCATCATTATATATATTGGCATCTTGTCTAACATAACATTTTTTCTTAAATGGTTTACCTTTATTCGCTTTAGGTCTATCTCTTGAAGATTTGACATGACATCTTGAAGCATAATGACCAATATTTCCACAGTTAAAATATTTGAAAGGTAACTTACCTCTATATTTTTTAGTACCCTTTTTCAATTCCTCAGAAAGTTTTCTTTTTCACATCACTTGAACCAAACTCTCTCAATTTAAAAGTTGTTAAAGTTTCAAACAACCGATCTCTAGAATACTTATCTAAATTCTAAAATTATTCAATAGTAGAAACCTTATGAATATAAGCTTTAGTAAGAGTTCTTAGTACCTTCTTTACCACCTCTTCTTCTTCAAGTTTTCCTCCAAGGCCTTTGATGAAATTAGCAACTTCATCCACTCTATGCATGTAGTTGATAATATCATCATCTTATGTCATCCTTAAGGTTTCAAATTTAGCCTTCAGATTCTACATATTTTCTTGCTTGACTTTATCATCTCCTTCATAGATACTTTCTATCTTTTCCCGAATTTCGCCAACAATTTTAAGACTCATAACTTTCACAAGTTCTAAATTAGAAAGACCACTCAAAAGAGCATACCTTTCTTTGTCATTGTTCTCATATGTATTGATCTCATTATTAGTACTCAAACCCTTTGTAGGTATACTGTATCTAATTTCAACAAACTTCCAAACTCTAAATCCCAAAGAAATAAGAAAACCTTCCATCTTGATCTTCGAAAATGCATAATCAAATCCATCAAATAGAGGACCTCCTTCTTGTGTGCCATCCTAGATCTACCTCACATTATTAATCTTTCTTCTAAGGAACCATACTCTAATACCAATTATTGAATGCACAAGACAACTGAGAGGGGAGGAGCTAAATTAGTTTTACATTAAAACATCAAAACCCTCATTAACATTCAAATCTGCATTAGTCCTTAAACCCTTAACAATCATTAAACCCTTATCATGCATTAGTAGAATCTAAACATGAGAAACAATAATGCAAACATATCCAAATATAAGGCAACACCAGATTTACATAGAAATCCCAAAAAGGGAAAAACCACAATGAGGATTAGCTCACAATATAAAGTAGTTGCAACACCGAATATAATAGGCTCATTGTCAAAGGACTCACTGCCCAAAAAAAAAGAAGGGATTGCTGCCAAATTAGAAAGAAGAAGAAAGAATATTTTTACAATGAGAATTCCATCTTAGAGAAACAAAAAGATCCACCACTACTTCACCAATACATTCACACTCTCTTTGTAGAATGTAGAGACCTTTTTCTCACTACTTCTAGTATTCTTAGGCATTAAATCTCACGCTATATTTCACACTTCACACCTTTGTACTTCACATCACACACTTCTCTATATGATTCTCCATCCTCAACCTTGAAAATAATTCACAAGTTCGGTTATGCACCTCAAACATGCAAATTCAAATTAGGTCAGCACCAAAACATTCTCGCAGTTGAAAGGAATGAAGGTGAACCACACTTTAACTCGAACCCAAATCCATGCATAGACACCATGCCATGCTTTCACAAACACCGAAGCATATCCATAATTAGTGTAAACACCCAAGGTTAGTTGAACCTGTGTTAACACTATTGAAAAATTAAGTACACACTTGCTTTGATCCAAAGATGACTTGTGGATCACTCACAACACTTTAACACAATCTATAATATTCCATCAACACCTTGAAATCCAACAATTCTTTCATAGCAACATACACTAGAAGAAAATATTCATTTTGCAGAACTAGCTAACCTTCCACACATTGCAACACTTGAATTGAACCTTTTTGGAGAACCAAAACTCAAACAACTTAAACTAAATATAGATATGAGAAATATAAGTACACCCTCAAATTTGCAAGACCGGAAACCACACTAGAGAGAAATGTAGAGAAAAACCATTCCTCCCAGACCACACTACTTTCACAGTTCACACACTAGTAAACACAACTTTCTCTGCAGAACAATCCATCACCTAAAACTCTAGATGTAACACCTCTAAACACCTCTGATCAACATATCTAAACCGAAGAGGCATATCTTCAACCATGAAAAAATGCGGAGAAAAACACGGAACACCACTCTGCTATACTAAAGTCCTCTCAACCACACTATTTTCTCTTTTCTTCAAGTTTTCTCAAAAGCACTTGAAAACCAAGCACCACAAACACAAACTCATCACTTGGAACACCTTCTTAGCATCTCAACCACACAAGAGGTTAAACATCACCAATACATGATCATCAAAGAAACAGTAGTGGTTGACATCAGTGATACTACAACCAATCAAAGCATCATCACAGACTTCCAATGATCTCCTCATAGGAATGTTGACATCAATGACAACACACATCTACTCATACTTCCAACAAATGATAAAAAATCCATTGGTGGTTATGCTTTTCAACTTGAATCACACATTATTATATATAGAGTACAAAAAAAAAAACATCATCATCTTCATGTCAAGCATAATATAGAGAAATAAAAGAAGTGAGAAAAGAAGCAATTTCAACTAGAAATATTTTAATTGAGCTTGGTTTTTTGTAAAGTTATGTTACTGCTTTGTATTGTGATAATCAATGTGTTATATAGGTTGTCAAAAAGATAGTTTTTCATGCTAAAAAACAACATATTAAGATTCATGTTCATTACATTCTAAATATTATAAGTAACTATTGTCAATCTCCAGTTTTTTAAGTCAAGAACAAACAGCTGATATATTTACTAAGACTATGATTGAAACCAAAATTTTAAAATTATGCAATGAATGTTTAGCATATTAGAGGTGAATATTTAGGAAGGATATTGATATAATGTCCCCCTCTCCTTTGTATTGTTCTAACCAATCTTAAAAACGAATGATAAAGGAAGGTAATATTGATTAAGACAAAAATAAGAACTTTCTAGTCTTTCGCAATACAAGAACATTAAATATTTGTAGAAAAAGAAAATTAAGAATATAGAAACCTTCAGAAAATAAGAAGTTTTCAGATTTTAGATTTTTTAATCATAAAAATGAGGATCGCTATTGCAAAAAGCACTACAGTATATTCCACTCGAATGAATGTAATGCAAACCAGATCAATATAATTGTTCCTTCGCCTATTGCACTTTGTTTTGTGCTCTATTTTAGCCTATTTGACGCTGTTATTTTGTTTTTATTGTTGTTTTTGGACCTGTTTTTACAATGATAGCACTAGGTTTTCCACCAATATACGTTTGAGGCTTAACATGTGACATTGTCCTCTTCTTACATTTCTTCTTGAATCCATTAGGTATCGTACATGATATTTCTGTTTGCATTTTTACTCTGTATACGAATAAAAATCAAAATTAACAGTGTTCTTTTGTTTTAATAAATCTATTATTTATAATATTTTAACATTGTTATTTTTTTTAAATGATTTATATTGATCGTAAATCTTAAATATAAATTAATGCTTACGTCAATATGAACATAAAGTATACAGAAAATTCATCGTCAGCAATTTATTGTTACGAAAATTCATCAAGTAAAATTCACCTTCAACAATTTATCTGAATAGAAAATTAACCGTATTAATATTTTCTAATCATCTGAACATTTTAGTAACAATATTATTTTTGTCAGTGGGCAGCTAGGGACACAATTCCATTGGAGTTACGTTATCAGGGCCTAATTCACTTATGTGCATGTTTACACTGATTAGGTAGTGATGTTGCCTACATGGAAAGGTACAATGATTTATTAGTGTTCACTGGCTCTTTTTGTCTCATAGTTGTTTTAATGGCTGGCAGATGTGGATGTATCATAATGCTGCTTATGTCTTTACTTGTATCCATGTAAAGTATATTTGTCAGAACCCTAGAGTGAGACAAGTTCAAGCCAAATATGCCTTGTCTGATCGACGCTGCATCATACGTACTTTGTCTCATTGTTTAATTCTTTATACTTAAGATTTATAGTAAAGAACATTTAATGACTCTTTTGTGAAAGTAGGTAGAATTAAAGAACATTTAATGGCTCTTTAGTGGAAGTACGTAGAATCCCTGTATTCAAGTGTTTGATTTGTGGCCATTTTTGTCATTGTCTTACTGTCACTGCACATTTTTCGACTTCATTGTTTATCTCAATTGCTTGCTTTCTTTTCTCTTAAATGGTTGGCAAGTTAATATCATTTGGTTACATCTTATCTATATAATCTAGTTAATCTGGTCGTTTTCATCAGTGGGTACTCTCTTAAACAAAATGGAATCTTAGAAGTGGCATTTTATCAAAAAGAAAAGTGAAGAGGATAAATGAAAGTGGGGAACAATTCAAGGAAGCTTGTAAATTTTAAAAAAAAATTATTAAAATATTTCAATAAATGTAGATTTTAAATATAATAATTTAAAATTATAAAAAAAAATTAATGTTTATGAAAGTTAACGTTTTTAATTAGAATTATTATATTTTAAATTATAATAATCTAAAATTATAATATTTTGTATGTTTATGAGAGTTAACATTTTTAAATAAAATTAATATATTTGAAAATATAATAATCTATAATTATAATGTCTTTTAAATTTAGCATTTTTAAATAAATTACTATATTTTAATTTATAAATGAAATTGAGGTTGAAATTTTTCATTGTCATATCAATGTATTATCCTCTTAAAGTGATAGAAACACATATATATAGTTAAAAAATTAATATAATTATTAAATATAATTGTGGAGAACAAAATACCACTTTAAATAAATATATTGATTTGGGCTCTAGGAAAATTCACCAACATGACAAATTCACCCCAAGTAAAATTTACCACTAGATGGAAAATTCACCACAGAAAAATCAGCCATGACAAATTCACCCCAAGTAAAATTCACCACTAGCAATTCACCACCACCGAAAACATTAAAATTAATTTGATTAAATTTTCATGGTGAATTGTTGGTGGTAAATTTTACCACAGTGAATTTTCCACTGAATTTTTGGTATGCCATTGATTTGATGATGAAGATAATTCAATAAACCACTCCAATAAGATTTTAGATAGGATAATAACTTGAGTATGTAACATGGTAAATAAATAGAAAATTCGATAGGAGGTTACAAAGCACCTATCTCTTACTAATAGTGGTGGTTGGTGTGACTATCTAAACTATGTAGATGCATTGAACAACTCTTCCGGGACTATAATATTAGATTTGATGCATTTTTATTTTTTTAGCAAATGAATTTCTATAATCTACATTATAGAAAAATATAATTGTATGCCATCCTATCTAGATATTTCATGATTATGTCCCATATGATATAAGTATATCTATGTTTGATGTATGCCTCAATAAATTTTGCTTCTTCTACAATATGTGAATTGGGATCAATATAGTTCTAAAAAACACATTTAGGAATTTTCAATGCTAATATTGATGTACAATACTTCCTTGCACCTTCAAATACCTTATTGCTCTTTATAATTTCAGTGGAAATATTTGAAGACATAATATGCAATATTATAGGTCCTTTGATTTGATGCTATAAATTCTTGAAATTTTCTTTAAATAATGATATGAAAGATGATGCTCTAATATCATGAAATGTGTAGTGGAATACATATTTAAATATGACATCATAAATTTCAACCTCAAAATTTACAAGTTTGATAATAAAAAAATTGTTTATATTTAAATGGAATCAAACCAAGAACATGAAAGTAAATGATTTGAATAAATTGATCATGATAATTCCTATAAATTATTCAAAAGACAAAAAGAAAAAACTAGAAACTATGTTGGATATGGACCATAGGGGTAAATCTTAATAATGGAAAATAGAAAATGGGAAAATTCGATAATATTATGTAATAAAATTCATAGGGTTGAGCACCCTCATGATAGAATTTATTACAAAGCCAATGTGAGCATAAAATAGGTGGAGGAAAGTCTAAATATATATTTTTCTTCTTAATAATTTCCACTATTTCAAAGTGCATGTGAATTTACATGAGTTGAGTACTTTTAAAATTAAGATAAGGAAACAAAGAAAATAGTAAGAATATTTCAAAAGGATAGATTTAGGTAACTCTTAATCTATCCATATTTTTTATGAATATAAATTTATAAATTTTCAAATTATCACATTAAATGTAAATAGGAGGTTATCACATTAAATATAAATAGGAGGTTAAGAATTTATTAACTCTTAGTAATGGTGGTTGTTCACATGATTATTTTGAATTATTTAGATGCATTGAAAAATCTCTTTTAGACTAAGAATATTAGATTTGAACTATAACTTTTGTAGTATACGAGTTACATAAGTAGAATAATTAGACACAATTGCATGTGATATTATCTAGGAATTTCATGATTATATATTAAAAAATGTGTGGATTTTTATTAGGACATTTTTTAAAATCTTAATTTTGCTTGTTTATAGTAAAAAAAATCTTATGAAAGACTATCTCCAAATATTCCAACACTAACTGGACTGATAGATCTATGAATATATAATGGACAGAGTGAATTATGTATGTTGGAGCAATCAAGGTCAACCTGCAAAATCAAAGCATTTCACAAATGAAAATATGCAAGATAAAATGTTATCATACAAGAAAAAATATGAAATGTATAAATGAGCCTTGCGTGTAAAGGCAAGGATGGGGAGGTAAGAAGGTAGGATTTAAAATTTGACTACCCCTCCAAAGATAAGGCACATGTGGGACACTTGATACAAGTTTGGGGACACATACAAACTCTACATTAGGTGAGATAAAAGGTAAAAAATCTCTCTATGTGAGCTAGAGTTTAGTATGCATAGGACCAATTATATAGAATTATAACTAGATAGGTAAAAATACTATCCACACTAATACCCCCATAAGTGATACTTAGGGAAATAGCTAAGAACTAAGAAATGACTACAACAACTGAGCCTAATAATATTTTCATGTACAAATAAAAAGTCTCTCATAAGTAGATAAAATGTGAAACCCTTGTGGGTAAAGATTCCTCTCCAAAAAGAAGAATCTATACAAAGGAATACAAAGTCAAGATAACCAAGGAGAATTTATTTTACCCCAGCTATATGTCACAACTCTAAATAATGAGGTGATGCTAGAAAGGTCTAGTGAGGATGCTTGCAACCTAATCCTATGTAGATAAACACTATAAGGAGAAAACACCATCATAGATTATCTATCAAATGAAATACATGTGTATTTAATGTTCTTCATGCTCTAGTTTTCAACTAGGTTGTGAGAAATGTGAATGGAACTTTTTTCATGACACTAAAGAATAGTGGAATGTGTGATGTGTGAAAAAGGGATCTAGGGTCTAAATTACACCTTCTCCTACATCAGAAATGGAAAGAACCAAAAATTACCATAAACACCCACTTGACTACTAACCTCAATGGAAGAGATAAAATAGTGGATCAAGGTTTTGGTTCTTTCTTTTGGGGTTGATTTATTGATTAATAATTGGTTGAACTAAATGATGTAAATGTATGCCTAGGTTAAGTATGCAACTCTAGCGAACTATTATGATTTATGGAAAGGAAAAAGAAAAATATAGAAAATAGTTATAGAATAGTAGAGTGCAAAGATAGAGCAACCTAGCATATGAATTTGATCTTAAACTAGCTGGAAAGGGGTGTTGGCAACCTAGACCTAGAAATGTAGACCTTTAAAATTCAAATTCAAATATTATATGACCAATGTCTATGGGTTCTTCCTTTATATACTTAGTGTTGAAACTTCATCTATCGTTGATTAATTCCACATTTTTTAATTTGTTGACATGTGAAGTTTGAGTTCTTCATTGAGAAATTAGGCCTTCAATCCTTTCCCAAATTCACTCCAGATCTATCATTTACACACAAGAGAGGAGAGAAAGGGTTGTGTCATATAGGGGATGCCTAAGTCAAACTTTATATTGGTATTTCTACCTCTACACTGGGTATGATGATGTAAAAGAGTGCTTACCCTAGGTCAGATAGAGGCAAATGGATAAATGAATGATAAATTGACAAGTGTTGCAACTTACCATTCAAATATGCATTTCTTGATGGAATGAAGTCATTGTATTCATCACCTTCAAGGAAAATTAGATGCTTGATTTGAAGTCCTAAAAATGTTAGTGCTCATAAAAAAATGAACATCAAACACATGAACAAACTCCTATATAAACTTGATGTACATTGCTAACATTAATCTTGACTAATAATATGTGTTGTAAACTCTGCTAATTTTTCTCTTGACATGTTTTAGGATACTCAATTGTGATTCCAAATTGTTGGGATTTCAAATTGTTGGGATTTCAAATGGTTAAAAAGACTTGTATTTATATACATTTATTTAATTTCTCGCAAAATAAAATCTTACTCCTTTGACCTCCCCATTGACGTGGTGGCATTCTGGAAAAGAATTGCTGAAGAAATTGTTGAAGAATTGGCTCTCAATAACGCAAGCATGCTTGGGAAGGGTTTGCAGGCAATGGATGGGAAAAAAAGCACAGTGAAATAATGAATTGAGTTTTTTTTCTTCTAATGTGACATAGCACGCTTGTGTTATAATGCAAGTGCATTATAGATTTGGTGTGACTAAGACTTAGGCTCAATCACACCAAGCCATAAAGAGAGTGTGTTATTACACGCTCGTATTATGGATTTTCAAAAAAAACAGTTGGCCACTTTTTGGCCCCCCATCTTTTTGCATCCACCCTAAAATACATTGCCTAATTATAATTTGTGCAAAGGAGACATTTTATCCATGTCTACTTGTCCTTTTTGCATTGGTATTTGTAGTATCTAGGTAGAAATGGGTAAGTGCAGCAATTTGTGACACAATTTTGGCTCTTAAGATGTCACTTTTTTTTTCTAAAATCAGCAAAATCTGATTTGCATGAGAAAATGAAGATAGTTACGCTCAAAATTTCAAGATATGGCAAGAACAAAATTTGAAGTACTCTGAGTCTAGTTTCTAAGCTACTATTTTATTTTTAAATTAATGAAGATTAAGGGTTTCAAAAAGGGGGGGAACCAAAACAGGTCCTATTTTTATCAAAAAAAATAGCATAGCGCCTGAGGGCTCCCCCCTTTTTGATTAACTTTTTTTAATAATTTCAAAAATCCCAACAGTGCTAACACCATGTAGTTTATCCTCGTTATTTTGGATAATTTTTTTAATGAATATATAATATTTTATGAATTTTCAAAGTGGACACATCCCGAAAAGCTGAAATTTGAGCGTGCTCCCCCCCAAATATTTTGCAAACTAAATGAAAATAGATTTTATTTTTTGCATCATGTGTAGAATGGATTCTAGTTTCAAAAAATGTAATTTTTTTCACGTTCTGATGAATGAGTAAAAATCTATCCTAAAACTAGCACATGTTGGTTTTTGACCAAAAACGAAGGCATTTACAATAGAAGCCATGGATCAAAACCTTAACTAAATCAAAATGAAAAAAGAATTATATATATAGATAGCTAAGAGATAGGTTAACATTATCACGGTTTTTTTATAAACTTGCATTGAAATATGTGTAAATTTAGACAGGCAGCACAGACGAAAATATGAGGAAATTTGGCACTCTTTCAAAAAATCACGTCTTTTTCATGAAATGGTTGTCCAAACCTTTGGTTCAGATGCCCAATGCAAAATCCAACCCATAGGGTTGGTAATTCCCAATGCAACTTATTTGGCGCACGCCAAATTTGGCGCTCGCCAAATGGGATTCATTTGGCGTGCACCAAATGTCTTTCATGACCTTTGGAATGCATTTTTGTAAAATTTCTTTGATTTTTGCTTTCTTTGTGAGGGATACTATATACATGAAATAAACATTTAAGTATAAGTTGACATTTACATATAGAAATTTACTTTCTTATAATTTAAGTTATATTTTATGTATATATAGGTAGGATGTTTGAGAGTGGTTTCAGATCTCTAGGAGTTATAATGCAAATTCTAGTTTTTGGAAGATCTTAAAAATTTCAGACTTAGTCAAATTTTAGTAATCAGCATGTCAAATTTTAGTAATCAGGAGGTCAAATTTCATCTTTCTCTCTCTATCTCACTCATTTTCATCTCGTATTCTCTAGACCTCTCTCTCTCACTATCTCCATCCCTTTATCTAACAATATCTTCCTTGAGCTCAAGAACTATGTCTCTACATGTCCATCTCTCTCTCCTTCCCTCTCCAATATCTATCTCCCTCTCTACATTTCTCTATCTCCTCTCCCTCTCCTTTTATCTGTATATACATCTATCTACTCTCTATATCACCTCTCTCTATACCTACCTATCCCTCTCTCCCTCTCTCTCCCCTCTTTCTCTCTCCCTCTCTGCTTCCCTCTCTACTCTCTATCTCCCCCTCTCTCTCCCTCCCTTTCTACTTCTCTCTATCTCACCTCTTTTTCTCCCCCTCTCTCTCCCTCTCTCTTCCTTTCACCCACCTTGCTCTCTACTTCTCGCTATCTAACCTATCCCTCTATACATCTTTCTCTCTCCCCCCTCCTTCCCTCTCAATCTCTCCACCTTCCTCCTTACCTCTCTACTTTTTAGCTCCATCACATCTCTATCACGTATCTCACTTCTCTTTGTCCCCTTCCCTCTCTACTCTCTTTCTCTCTATCTCACCCCTCTCTCCCTACATATCCCTCCCTCCTCTCTCTTATCTCTCTCACCTCTCTCTCTCCATCCCTACCTCTTCATCCATCTCTCCTTCCCTCTATACTTCTCTTTATCTCCTCCTCCCTCTATCTACCTAGACCTCTCTCTATTTTTGTCTTACCTCTCTCTCCATCCCTACCTCTCCGTATATCTCTCCTTTCATATCTACTTTTTTCTACCTAGTTGTCCCTCTATACTTATTTCTCTCTCCCTCCTTGCTTCCTCTCTCTCAATATCTCCACCTTCTTTCCCTCTCTACTTCTCTCTCTATCTCTCTCCTCCCTCTCTACTCTCTCTATCTCTCCCTCCCTCCCCCTCTTTCTATCTCTCCTCTCTCCCTCTCCCTCTTTCTATCTCTCTTTTCCCTCTCTCTACTATATCTCTCTCCTATCTATCTCAACTATCCATCTTTACCTATCCCTCCCTCCTCTCTCTCTTCCACCAAAATTCACTTTACATCTCTCTGTCTAACCAACCCATATATACCACTTTTTCTCTCCCTCTCTCTTTCCCTCTCTCAATATCTCTACCTTCCTCCTTACACCTCTACTTCTCTCTATCATCTCTCTCTCTCCTCCTTCCCTCTTTACTTTCTTTCTCTCTATCTCACCTCTCTCTCCTTAAATATCCCTCCCTCCCTCCTCTCTCTC
>VCHN02000014.1:46056909-46088975 GCA_007115665.2 Sequoiadendron giganteum | reverse complement strand
CTCTCTCACTCACTCACTCCCCTCTAACCTTAACCCTAAACCCTAAACCCTTATCCCTTAAACCCTAAACCCTTAAACCCTCTATAATATACCCTTAACCCTCTACCCTCTATCTTTCTCCCACTCCCTCCATCCCTCTCTCTCTATCAAGTCTCTCCCTCTTACCCCCTCTCCCTCTGTCAGGTCTCTCTCTCTCACTCACTCCTTTTATCTCTCTCCCTTCTACCTTCTACCCTCTACCCTCTATCTCTCTCCCAATCCCTCCCTCTCTGTCTCTCACTCCCTTTATCTCTTTTCACTATAACCTTAACCCTAAACCCTAAACCCTTCAAAAATATACCATCTACCCTCTACCCTCTATCTATCTCCAAATCTCTCCCCCTCTCTCTCTCTCAAGTCTCTCCCTCCTTAACCCTAAACCCTAAACCCTCAACTCTTAAACCCGTAAACCCTTAACCCTCAATTACCAACCCTCAACCCTTAATCCCTTAATCCCTTAATCCTCAACCCTTAAACCCTAAACCCTCAGCCCTTATACCCTCTACCTTATACATTAGACCCTCAACCCTTATACCCTCTACCTTATACATTAGACCCTCAACCCTAATCCTTCAACCATATACCCTTAAACCTATACCCTAAACCCTCTACCCTCAACCCTAAATCCTCAACCCTAAACCCTTAAACCTTCTACCCTAAACCCTAAACCCTCTACCCTCTACCCTCAACCCTCAACCCTCAACCCTATACCCTCAACCCTCAACCCAATATCCTAAACCATCAATCCTATACCCTCAATTCTCAACCCTCTATCCTATACATTGGATCCTCAACCCTCATATATCTCTATCCCTCTCTCCTCTTCTCTCCTTCTCTCTATCTCACTTCTCCCTCCATCTCTCCTTCAATCCTTCCCTCCCTCTCTACTCTAATCCCTCAACCCTATACCCTCAACCCTTAAACTCTTAAACAATCAACCCTCACCCTGATACCCTCTACCCTAAACCCAATACCCTCTACCCTTAAACTCTTAAACCCAAGTAAACTCTCTACCCTAATCCCTCAATCATAAAATCTTAATCCCTCAACCCTCAACCCTTAAACCCTCTAACCTCTACCCTCTACCCTCTACATTAAACCCTCAACCCTCAATTCTCAACCCTTAACCCTTAATCCCTCAACCCTAGGTAGGTAGGGAAACATAGGTGAGATACAAAGTGATGAAGGGAGAGGTAGGTAAACAAAGGGGTAGGGGAGATAAATATAGGTAGAGAGGGAAGGAGAGGTAGAGAGATGTATAGAGGGGAGGGAGGGATGGGTAGGGAGGAGATAGATGTGTGTGTGTGTGTGTGTGTGTGTGTGAGAGAGAGAGAGAGAGAGAGAGGGATGGAGAGGAGAGATAGAGAGTAGAGAGGGAAATAGGTAGGGAGGAGACACGGTTGAGATATAGAGTGATGGAGGGAGAGGTGGGTAAAGAGAGGGAGAGGGGAGATAAAGAAAAATAGATAGGAAAGGAGATGTAGAGAGAGATGATAGATAGAGAGAAGTAGAGAGTGGAGGGATGGTGGGAGAGGAAAGGAGGAGATAGAGGTGAGTGTGTGTGAGAGGGAGAGAGAGTGAGAGGAGAGAAAATGAGGGGAGAGATGAAGGGGGATAGAGAGAAAGAGATTACAGAGGGAAGGGGGGACAGATAGAGAGTAGAGAGGGAAGGAGAGAGTTAGAGAGAAAAAGAGGGGAGGGAGAGATTGGTAGGTAGTGGAGGGAGAGGTAGGTAGAGAGGGAAGGAGAGAGGGATGGATAGGAGGGAGAGAGGGAATGAGGGAGAGTGAGATGGAGAGAGTGGCGAGATAGAGAGTAGATAGATAAGGAGAGAATGAGAAATAGAGATAAAGAGAGAGAGGGAGGTTGGAGGGAGGGAGAGGTAGAAAGGGATAAGTGAGACATATAGAGGGAATGATGGAAAGTGGGATAGAGCTATTGGTGATTTAGAGAGGAGGGAGTGAGAGGGAAGGAGGGAAAGTGGGAGAGAGGGAATGGTGATTTAGAGAGGAGGGGGTGATAGGTAGGGATAGAGATAATGGTGAGATAGAGAGGAGAGAGTGAGAGAGAAAGAGAGGGATGGAGAGACAAAGAGAGAGGTAGGTAGAGGAAGGGAGAGGAGAGATAGAGAGTAGAGAGGAAAAGAGGTAGGGAAGAAGGCATAAGTGAGATAGAGAGGTATGGAGAGAGAGAGTGATGGAGGGAGAAGTATGTATAGATAGGGAAAGAGAGAGGAGAGATAAAGAGTAGAGATGGGAGGGAGGGAGGGAGAGGTAGGGAGGGAGATAGAGGTGTGTGTGTGAGTGAGAGAGAGATAATGGTGAGATAGTGAAAAGGATCAATTGATAGAGAAAGAGGGGGAGGGAGGGATGGAGGGACAATAGTGAGAGAGATTGGGAGGAGAGACAAAAAGAAGGGGAGGGAGGGTGAGGTCGAGAGAGGGAAGGAGAGGAGAGATAGATATTAGAGAGGGAAGGAGGGAGGAAGGGAGTGTTAGTGAGGGAGATAGAGGTTTGTGTGTGACAGAGAGAGATAGAGAGAGTGGTGAGACAGAGAGGGGAGAGTGATAGGGCGGGAGAGAGAATTATGATATAGAGAGGAGAGAGTTAGAGAGAAAGCAGGGGAAGATAGGGATAGAGAGTGTGAGAGAGATGTAGGTAGAGGGAGGGAGAGGAGAGATAGAGAGTAGAGAGGGAAAGAAGTAGGGAGGGAGACATAATTGAGATACAAAGTGGAGGGAGAGGTAGGTAAAGAAAGAGAGAAAGGGGAGATAAAGATAAGTAGAGGGAAGGAGATGTAGAGAGAGAAGAGATAGAGAGAAGTAGAGAAGGGAGGGAGGCAGGCAGATGTAGGGAGGAGATAGAGGGGTGTGAGAGAGAGAGAGAGGGGAGAGAGAGAGAGAGAGAGAGAGAGGGAGTGGAGAGATAAAGAGTAGAGAGAAGGAGGGAGAAAGATGATACAACTTGTTGACCACTAAAATTTGAGCTCCTGATTACTGAAATTTGAATTGCTAATTACTGAAATTTGACTAAGTCTTAAATTTTTAAGATCTTCCAAAAACTAGAATTTGCATTATAATTCCTAGAGATCTGAAACTACTCTCAAACATCTTGCCTATATACATGAAATATAACTTAACGTATAATAAAGTAAATTTCCATATGTAAATGTCAACTTATACTTAAATGTTTATTTCATTTATATAGTTTCCCTGGAAGAGAAATCAAAAATAAAAAAGTTTAGAAAAATGCATTCCAAAATTCATTGCAAAAAGAAAGAGAACTCACACTTCATCACTCATTGAAAAATTCAAGTCATTTGGTGCACGCCAAATTTGGCGCTCGCCAAATAGGCTCGCTATTACCAAGTCTGTTTGGAGAGAGCCAAATTTGGCACTCTCCAAATTTGGCGAGCGCAATATGACCTATTACGGGTTATTTTTGCAATTTGGTACCGAAATTCTGTCACAAATTGGTGCACTTACCCAAATAATAGGTTGTAATTGGAGTTGCATGCTTAATAGGCTCTTTAAGGAATCTCTAGAAGTTTCAAAGGACTTTCCAACCAATTTCTCATCAACATCTTTCTTTTCCAAAGCCTTTTCCTTGTCACCAATGAAATCCTCTAGTTTTTCATCCTTCTCCTTGTTTGCAGTACCGGATTGATATTCATTCTTCTTCTCATTAGCAATTGAATTATTACTATTATCTATGTTTTGTGCCTCATGTATCTCTGGTTTGTCTTGTACAACCTATTCTATATTATTCTCTATTCTTTAAGGATGGGGAATGCTACCTATTTGAGTATCCTCCTTTGATAATCCTTCAATATTCTCTTCTTCAACAATATTTTCTCCTACCAAAGGATAGTCATCAATAACATTTTCTTCTTTTATCGGGGGGATATCACCTTGCACATTTTCTTTCTCTATTTCATGACTAGGTTGAGCATCTTCATTCTATGTTGCTTCTTCTTCGTTCACTTATGGAATAGGAATATCATCATGCATTTCCTCTTCATTGTCTGGGGTCATTACCCAGCTCATTTTCCAAGTTTTAAATCTTCTCGATAGTCTCATTCTTTAACCTTTCATATCATCTTTATCTTGGCTCACCAAAGTAGTGACCCTTTTTTTGGTCCTAAATACTTTGCTATACACTTGAGCTAATCTAGATTTATTTTCATCTGAGAGGATAGCACTAACTTTCTCGAAGGCAAATGATCTCAACTTTTCATCTTCATTCATTGCCTCTTCTCTTCTTCCATACAATACATTCTTTAGATCTTCAAGAAATAGGCCTTCAATATTCTTCATTCTCACATCGAATGTAACTATATACCTAACAATAGCCTCTTCTATTCTAGATTTATCCATGTCATCCACAGAGGTAGATAGGGAAACAATTTACTCCAACATTTCATGTTCTACAATACCATTAAACAATGTATCTAACTTTATAGGGTTATGTGTTCTTATCGAAGGGGTAGACTTATCCATTTTCTTCTTTGCTTATAGAGGAGATTTTTCTCCTTTATTTTTCTTCTCCCTCACATAGATTTTAAATTCCTTGTTTTGTTTCTCTACCTCTGCTTCACTATCTATGTCAACAATGTCAACCCTAATAGGTTATTTTCACTTGACTCTGCTTGTTCTATGTACTGGATTTCATTTTTTTTATCAGAGGTTGTTCCTCCACCTCTTCCTCTTCTTCATCCACATTCAGATTATTTTCCCTTGTGGCCTTAGCCTTCACTCTTTTATGTTGCTTCACCGAAGGAGCCTGTTCTTTTTCTAGCACACTCTACTGCTTTGTCAGAGTGTTGGTTGACTCCTTTCTCTTTGCTCCACCAATAGAGGGAAAATTCCCAAAGTGCTTGGGGGCAACCGAAAAGGGGATAGATTTTCTACCAGATCTTGTACTAGGTGCACCTCTCGAAGAGCTAAACATGCCCTTGGATTTCTCCATTTTTTATTTTGAAAGGTTTATCATCTCCACAACCTGTGCAGTCATTTTTTCAACTAATTTCTTTATTTATTTCTATCTCTATTGCATGTGCACCTCCATAGAATTCTCCTCATATGTGTCATTTATTTATTCAAAGGTGTCTTTAGGTTCTCTTAACATATGGTATGCTAGACCAACAATTACATCCTTTACAACTTCATATCCCATTTTTGGGATCTACACAATCCTAGCCTCAACAACCTCCATTATGAAATAAACCTTTCTCACCATGAAAATGATGTCATTTTTGTATTTTTCCACCATACTCTTTGGAATTCTAAATCTCTAGAGCTTGCATATTTTCTTGGTAGGTCTTAAAGAATCCCTATAATGCCTTGTTTTTAGTATCTTCATATCTCCTAATCTCAACAAGTGATCTCTGATTTGATGTGCCATTGGTCTTTCCTTCAACCATACTATATTTCTGGTTCTAGGAACCTCATTAATAAAGTGGAAAAGAAAAAATATAATCAAGGTACCGAACTTGAAGGGGTATCGGGAGTCTTTATTCTTTTACAAATACTCCAGGAGTTGTTCCTTCAACAACTCACACAAATCATAGTTAGCACTTTTCTTAACCATCTCATATACAATTTTGATGGCAGTTGTAAAAATAAATTTCTCTCTATTTATGAAATATATCTTATACCCTATTACCATTGTTGCATATCTCACTACAAGGTCTCTAATGTCTTTCATTGTCAGGGCTCTCTTATCATACCTTGCACCTATCAGCTCCATCACCATTTCATTCTTCACTAGCTTAAGTGTTGAAACTGATCTGATTGAGCATAATCCCATAACAACCCTAATCACCTCCTTATTAATTAAATGTGAAATATCTAGATGAAAAAATAGAAAAAGGGGTTAAGGTTCACTACACACGGGGTTTTTTACCAAATTTCGGTTATTTCATCAAACTTACTATAAATAGAAAGGGAAAAGTGAGTGTTTTGAACCTAACTAATCTTCTATTTCATTCAAGAAATGAGATCCCTCAATTTAAAATCCAAGTTCAACCCTTGGGTGACTGAATTCTTTGAGGAATCTTGCAATTTCCCTTATGTGTATAAAATGGCTAAATATGACTGAAATGCACCTTTGAGAGATGGAAAAAATAGCAAACCAACTCAAAATTGAAAAGTAAGACCAGATCTAAGTAGATTAAACATAGAGCTATCAAAGACAATTTATTTCATGCAAATTGGATGAGAGGAGGACACTTGAAACTTATCTCAAAAAAAATCTTCTTCTGGCGCAAAGTGTCATGACAAAAATGAATGAACAGGGACTTTGGGAGAAAGATTAAACATAGCAAATAAAACCCAAATTGTGATTTGTAAAGTACATTTGAAAGATTGAACATAAAAATAATGGAACCTACAACCTTTAGGGAGAGTTTAGAAGGGATAAATATTGCATACCTCTCACAAAAATTATTTTTTCATGGCTCACTAAGGAGTCATTCACCCTCAGTCGTGAATGGGTCCTTTTAGGGTTTCAAAAAACTATCTTCTGGGTTTTGTACTTCAATATCTACCCTCTTGGATCCCAGGTATCTAGCTCCTGAAAGTATGAAACAAATCTTTTAGAATAATTTATGTGATCTTGTGATATAGATGATAACGTTTGCAACTTTACAACTTGTGTCGCCAAACAGTGTAGTCTTTGGCACTTTAACTCATTTTGGCCTGGTTTTGCCTCAATTCAGTCTTGAAAGCTTGTAATTCAACAACAATCTAACAATGTTTTACTAGGGTTTTGTGAAGTGTTGTAACACATCTTCCCACTTTTCAAGACCCTTTCTCAACACAATTCACCTAAACAACCCTCTTTTACCCCTTTCCAAGCCTTGTGTCAAGGTGTTGTAAAAGGTTGTAAGGCATTTTCACATCTTCCAAGGCATATCACCCACTAATTAACCCTCTTATTATGTTAATTTTTCCCCTTAATGTAATTTTAGGCCTGACTTAAGTGTGTTTCAGGAGGCAAAGCTGATAAACTTCATTTAACATCATTTTTTTCCCGACCAGCAATTGAAATTGTCCAAGTGGACTAGGTTGCCACCTTGGGTGACCTAGTCCTTTTTGGCTTAAAATTCAAAGTTAAACATAAATCTAATGGGAAATTGCCTCCAAAACCCTAGTGTCGGCCTATCATGTTGCATTTTCAGGAAAATTAGGGTTTAGCATGGTATAAGTAAGGGTTTTCATCCTCATTTTGACCTCTCCTGAGACCATTTTTTCACCTTCACTCAACCTTCACAAGTACTCTTGAACTCAAGATTCCCAAGAAAGAAATCAAGAACAAGGCATCTCAACCGACCTCCATTGGAGTTGGTTCTTGCATGTTATAGACATCTTCAACAAAGGTTTGGTAATTGTTTGTAGTGGCTTTATCATTCAATCATCCAACCCTTTCATTATATTTCATTTGGGTTTAGTTACCATCAAAGGGGCTTGACTAAGGAAAATCCCTAATCTCTAACCCTAACCCTTTCCTTCTCTTTGTAGGTGTGTTTTATGGGGTTTTGTATGCAGTTTTTCCAAGAAGAAAGGTGCTAAGAAGGTTTTGCCAACCCATCAAAGTCATTGAAGTCAACAAAGCCCTAGTTGGAGCTTGGAGACCCCATTCAACCCATTTTTAGTAGAATTTGAAGCATAAACCTATTGGGATCCGGAGTGTAGACCGAAGGCTCAAATCTCCACTATCAAGTTCTCAGAAACTCAAAAGAGGACTAGCTTGCCAATAATGGTTACCTAGTCCCACTGAGCTTATGTTTCAGGGATTTTCACATTTCTGGATCTACCCTTTTGGTAGAAACCCATTATGGAAAAATTTCCTAAAAAGAGGAGTAGGCCGCCCATTCTGGCATAAATATCCCTATGAATATTTTAGATAGATTCTTGAACATTCAGGAGCTCCTCATCTACAACTTCCAATACCCAGGTGCATTGCTTCTGTTATTTCCAATTTCTTTCCAGTTTGCAAGCATTTAGGTCATTTACTCTAAATTGCATGTAGTTTAGATTTACATTACTTTACATTTCATAGTTACCTTGCTTTCATTACTATTAAAAATTTAGACACACTTTATCACACACAACACAACCTTATTCAAAATCGTACCCTTTGAATGAAATCACCAAAAGACATATCACCAAAGTGGAAAGCGAGTCATTTCTCAATCAAGAGCTCCTAGGTGGAAAACCCTAGGAGCCTATTTGGGGAATCCTCTTTCCCTTCTTGAATATGTTTTTGGTGGTTCATTTTGGTGAACCCGACTATCCAAAACTTGTTAAACTTCTGATTTTGCATCTCATCTTAGGAAAGAGCTTGCATTGTCTCAGGATTTTGCATTGTTTGCATCCTAGGGTTTGTAGAAAAGTGTAAAAGTGAAAAGTTCATGTTACCTTGCATTTTTGTATATATAATTTCATTGAAAATCTCTAAAATTCTTCATTGGCATATGAGGATTGCATCATATAGCTTGAAACACATCAAAACCACTCAAAAAACTCAGAAAATTCAAAAAAAAATCCCTATTGGGACTAGATCGCCATTGTGCGTGACCTAGTCCCAGTTCAGATTTTTAACTGCCTATTACAACATCCAAAGCCTCATTTATGTGCTTCCCAGACCTCCTAGTACCATTTACTATAAGTTTGGAAATTTTTTAGAACACGGGTTTTATGCTTCTAACTCAAAATCATCAATTTAGGGTGGTCATTTATTATATACCTTCATTATTAGATCTACAAAATGATAACATTTCTTAAATTATGTTTAACATTGATAAAAGTAATTTTTAATTTTTCTTATACAATGTTTGAATTTACAAAAATATGCATAAATTTGCTAAATGTACTTTTCATTCTTTCATATACATTGTTTACATTTTTCAAACTTAGCATACATTGGATAAAAAAAATTTGTATATTTGTATCCACATTGTTCATATTGTTGAAATGGTGCATGAAATGGTTACATGTATTTATCATTTTTGTTCAAAAAATTCTAGTATCGTACAAATCTAGATATGCTAAGAAACCTTCCATGCCTTCTCCCTATGAGAGTGTTTTAGTGATAGAGAATACAACCTTGAAATTTTGAACAATCATATTCATTCTTCCCCTAATCTCTCTCCTATTGGTGATGCAAAGATTTTGGAGTCAGGAGAACCAATTGTTGAGAGTTCTGAGAATCCTAATTTTTTCTCTCCTCTTACCTCTCTTAACAAACATGAAAACATAACCATAAGGGATCATGACAATAAAATTTGTCCTTATCCTAGTATCTCTCCTCGTTGTGAAGAAGATACTTTGTCGTTAGATGATATAATCGATGAAAGTACCAAGAATCTTAGTTGTACCCCTTCTCCTACGGAATCAACTATTAAAAAATGTCATTATACCATTGATCATTACCCTACTTGTGATGATGTCCTTTCAAAAGAACCAACCTTTAAATGTGAAGAAAATTTGGTTTGTAGTTCTCTTGAAAACTCTCCTCCTAAGGAGATATCATGGTGCAATAAAGTGTTAACCTTGACACCTATCCTTCAAACACTAAACCTTCCCTAGGAGAAGAAAATCAAGTGACATTTGAATCCCCTTCACTACAATTCATGAACGTAAAGACAAGATTCTTGAGGTTATGATGACACAAGTGGATTATCCTTTAATTAGTGATGCCCCTAAGTCCCCTCCCACTAGTGAATCACACAAAAAACTAAGAGATTTCTTGAAATCCATGATGCAATATAACCAGATCAATTTTTTGAAGCCACTAAGTTGTAACCTAGCAACTCAATCATCTAGGGGATCAAAAATCACTCCTACGCCATTACCCTTTTCTCATCTTAGAGTCCCTAGTGTTGAGGACCTTAAAAAAGCTCATGCTGATATATCTGTATGGGAACTTATTCAACTTTCAACTAGAGTCATATTTATATTTCATGAAATGGTTCAAATATAGATGGATGAGATCCAATCTTACATAAAATCGAACAATATCACACCCTCCTCTCATCCCATGCAAGTAAGCCAATCCGACATCACATTCCCTAAACATGAATTTCCCTCACTTGAGATTCAAAACAAGAATGATCCCTTGATGATAAAGGTGACCATTCATGAAACTTTAGTCACACACACCTCCATCGAAAATGGAGTAGAAATTAATTTTTGTAGCATGGACCTCCTCCACAAATGTGGCATGGACAACAAGCTCATTCAACTTAATAATGTTCATATTCATGGCTTTGACAATGTTAATAGGAAACCACTAGGGATGATCACATTACCTATTGTGGCCAAACCTATAGTATTGCCTACTCCTATCCATATCATACAAGCACCCCTTCCATACAATCTTCTCCTAGGGAGACCCTAGATTCATAATATGAAAGGATTTTCATCTACCCTTCACCATACAATGAAATTTGAATAAAATGACAAGGTATACATGGTGCACGTAGATGATTGAAGTTACGAATCCACTACTCAGAACATTCCCAACTCCCCTAATCCTCTCATCCTTAGATAAAAACTTATACACATTTTTGCTAATCATTCACCTACAACCATCCTCTTTCATGATCATTGGGTGTGATTAAAGGGTGATCCCACAATAGTGGTTTACAATTTTTGGTCAAACTGGACACTAAAATTATTATTTTTAACTAAATCTTCACATTCGGGCACCTATAGCGGCTAAACCGTGAGGAATTTGAAGATGATCCAAACTAGAGTCTCATCAAATTTTGTCTGTCGATTCTAAAAAAAAAAAAATTTAAAAATTTGGAATCAGATTGCACTTATTTTTCCATCTCCCACAAAAACTGGTTTTTTTCATAAAACAACATTTTAAAAAAGTCACGCTCACCGTATACAACATAAATTTTTGTGTATGAAGGATAAAATTCTAATTTTTTCAAATTTAGATTTTTAAATATGATATATATTACTTTCATTTGGCCTCATAGTTTTTATGAAATTTTTTTCCTTAATCAAGTTTCGAAGTCAAACCAATTGCAATTCAGACATAGGTAGACTGTATACAACATAAATTTTTCTATGTATTGAAATTCAAAAAAAAAAGATTTAATGGATCAAGGACATCAATACCTAGCACGAACGTATTTTAAAAAAAAATTATTTTGATAATTTTCTATTTTTCCATATGTGCAAAACAAAGAGCTTAATTTTCAGTGAAAAACCTATGTTTAATAAAACCAAAAAAACACATACATAATAAAACCAAAACATATTAAAATTATATCTATTGGATAGCTCGTTCAGAGGACTACCATCTTCCAATTGGGTCTGTGAAGTCTCCTCCATTTTCATCCTCAACCCGTTCTTCGAAGGACGAAAATCTAGAAAAAAAATTTGAGAGAGGGTGGGAAGATGGGAAAAGGGGGGTTTGAGTGAACCTAAAGGGTTCGATCAAACCCTCAGGGGTTTGCTCAAACCCTGGTTGAGTTGAAGCAAGGTTCAAAAGAACCCCCTTCCTCAATGAAAAATGCATGTTTTCACATTCAAATGGGTTTGATCGAACCCTAGTTCAAACGAACCCCTTTTGGGTTCGCTCGAACCTTGAGTTTGTTCGAACCCCTCAAAACGATTTTTTTTTGAGTGGGGGCATTTTTTGGAAGTTTTCCTTCCTCATTAAAATTGTAAACCACTTTTGTGTGTTCACCCTAGATTCTACACCTCCTTTCAATACACATTCCAAAATCTCACCCTCATTGTCCAAAGAGTCATATACAAACAATTCATTTTTAGATACAAGTTCTAGTAATGATTGGGGTCTTACACCTCCCTTTATAGGAGAGTGTGAAACCTCATGACCTACACCAAAACCACCCTATGTCTTCTATGCTCAACTTGGTTCTACATCAACAACATTATCCCATGATGATGATGTGGGCTATATAACTCCCATTCCTCATGAAGGAGCAACACAACACACTAAAAAGGATTTTGATGGTATCAGCCACTATCTCCTTCCTACACATGGATGCAATGAATACATTCTGAAAATTTACATATCCTACTCTTCCAAGAAATATTTAGGGTTACCTCACTTCTCTCCATTTTCTTCAAACAATAAACTTCAACCATCTCATAGAGCTTGGTACCCTCCCTTTTGTGGGGCACCTAATTCTTCTCCTTGATACATACCTTCATCCTTTCGGCTCACCTTTTGCTTGAACTAAGTCGGGGTGTGAGTTTTGTTAGCCTTGTCCTCATATGTCACTTATCGTTACATCTTTTGACTAGACATTAACATCTCATGAACATACAAGAGAAAGCTTGAGATGTGGACAACATGTCTTAGGTTACCTCACATGTGACATACTATCCTTTCCATGATGCAACCATGATTGGAAACATCTCACTTGACATAAGGCTTTCCAAGTAGGCTCTCATGTCCTTTTCAATTCTTTCCTTTCTCTACTTTAAAGCAATTTCTCACAAAATGGTGTGTAGAAATTCCTTTACAGTGGGGGCATACACTAGCACTATTTCCTTTTTCATTTTTCCTTTTTGTCAGTTCCTAGTGTAGCCTTGCTACTTCATACAAAAAATTCTCTCACTTGGTGGATGACATTTCGTGTAATGTACTTCATGAAAGTGACTTATCTTAAGTGGCCTGATGCAATGCATTGCATCCCTTAAGTTGTGAATTTTCTATCCTTTGATTGGTCCCTTTTGGAGACATTAGAAACAATGCTTCCTAAGTGAAAAGACCTTGCATGAATGAAACAAGACTCCTTCGAACATCCCCTTTTGCATTTTACATTTTGCACTTTTACATTTGTGCATACATGGCCACCTTGCATAACACAACTTGCATGCATGTGGTGTCATCTTGCACTTGTTCATGATTTCTTAGCATCCAAGGCTTTGCTTGTCTCATGAACCGCACCCTTGTCTTTTGTGGTGCCCTATCAAAGTTATTAGGAGGTATAAATTTGGTATGGTTGAGCGAGAAGCCCAACTAGCACCACGACTTCCCCATAGCCACCTTTTTGGGTGTCAGTGTATACCATGTGTATGTATCTCACCTCCTTCTTGGAATTCTCACCTGATGAACACTTGAAATTCTAATCAACCCAAAGTGAGTACATCCTTTTCTTTCAGAAAAATAGCCTATATTTGATCCACAACTAGCTGGACAAACGATCAAATATTGATCCAACTTTTCTCTCTCTTCACCCTTTCACATCTCTCCTTGTGTGATCTTTTGTTCTTATGTTCGGTTTACCACAGGATCTTGATCCTGGGGGCTTCATCATCCCTCTTGATCATAGTCGTCTCACCTTACTACCATGATTACATTAGATCCCGCTCGGCATACTAGGCTACTTTAGTGTGAGTTTAAAGTAATTTCATACTCTCACTAAAGTGGGGGCTAAATGTGTCACCAAAAAGTGTAGTCTTTGGCACTTTTTCACTCATTTTGGCCTTGTTTTTCCTCGACTCGGTCTTGAAAGCTTGCAATTCAATAATAATCTAATAGTGTTTTAGTAAGGTACATTGTGAAGTGTTGTAACACATCTTCACTTTTCGAAGACCCTTTCAACACAATTCACCTAAGAAACCCCCTTTTACCCTTTTCCAAGCCTTGTGTCAAGGTGTTGTAAAGTGTTGTAAGGAATTTAAAGTGTTGTAAGGAATTTTCACATCTTCCTAGGCCTACCACCCACTAATTAACCCTTTTCTTATGTTAATTTTCCCTTTAATGTACTTTTAGGCCTGAATTAAGTGTGTTTCAGGGAAAGAGCTAATAAACTTCATTTAACATCATTTTATTCCCGACCACCACTTGAAATTGTCCAAGTGGACTAGGTAGCCACCTTGGGCAACCTAGTCCTTTTTGGCTTAAAATTCAAAATTAAAACATAAATCTAATGAGAAATTTCCTCCAAAACCCTAATGTCAGCCTATCATGTTGCATTTTCGGGAAAATTAGGGTTTAGCATAGGGCGGGTGCATGGAAATGGGTAGAAATTTTGTGGACACCTTTCAAAAAAAAATTGAAAAGAAATAACGTGAGCGCGTTATAATGTGCTTGTGTTATTGCTTGTTAAAAGCAAAAAAAAATGTGAAAACCTGTCATTGTTATTTTGACTGGTTTTTTTTTAGCTACGACCAAAACCCCCATAGTTTCGTTCTCACATTATAGGTGGAGCAATTTGACAATTTTCTTCAACAATATACAGCTATTTTTTCGCAACAATGGCACCATGACGACAGGGAGGTGTGAGAGGTAAGGATTTTGTGGTTTTTGTTTTGAATTAGTTAGTTTTAGGTTGGATTTGATATATATTTGTTTGAGTTTTTAGGAGATCCAAATCAACCTGCAAACCCTCAAGATCCTCAATAGGAAGACTAACCAAATCCTCAAGATCAAAATCAACCACAACAACAACCTCCTCCACCAATCACTTGACCCCCTCCTGGCACTCAACAAAATTTAATGATTGAAATTGAGAACAACAAAAAACAAATTGAGGATTTGATTAGTATGTTGAGTGATCCAAATGGTTCAACCACATAAACAATGACCCTAGTAAATTCATTGAAAGATATATTAAAAAATGTAGATTCAATTAGCGAACAAATAACTGGATGGCAAGATAGGAGGTAGGTGGCTAGGGATTATTATGCAAATAAAATATCATACAAAGATGTAAAGGATTTAAAAAATACAAAAGGTGATTTGTGCTCATTATTCACCAACCCACGCACAAATCAAAATTTTACCCTCAATGCAAAGAGGTTTCCTATACATTGGTGCCACCACCAACAGATTAGGGACCAATTTTATGAAAGGTGGTACATGGTCTTCGATTACCGTTCGTGCAACAATTGTGAGGCTCTGCAATATATCCTTAGGAAACTATACAGTGAGTTCATATTGAACAAAATCCCAAATTATTTTGATATGAGAGATTTCCAGGGAAGAGGTGGGGGGTCAGCTTAGGATAGACCCAGTGCACAACCAGATCCTACGTAAAAAGGTAGACGAGCTCTCGCTAGGCCACCTCATGAGCATGTTGTTATGCCTTCCATCGTGAAGGAAAGTGTTGACGTAGAGACATTGTAGGTGATCAACACTTTGACCCAGAGTGTCATCCATCATACTAGCCCTATTCTACAATGCCATCCAAGGGAGTCTTCGAGTGGTGGACTTCGAACACATGTGTGTCAATCTTGCAGGGCTACTTGTTCATATGACCCCACCGACACTCAGAACACTGGTACACAAGATCCGTCTGCAGCTATGGAGATGGAGAGGGCAGCTGAAATTTTGCATGAAGCATATGGAATTGATAGTCAGGTAAAATTTAGTGCATGTTCATTGAATTTAATTTATTAAATTTTGATTTTGAAATGCAATATTATCTAAATTTTTTTTATGATTTTAATATAATTATAGGGTCACAGTGTTGAGACTGGATACACCGGCCCCCCACCTACTTATTTATGCAATACACCTATCGCTGGGGTATGTAACTAGTAAACAATTATAAATTTATTGCATGTTAATAACATTGTTTTAGGAATGGTAATTTAATATGCAATTTTGGATGTTGAACAGACTAATATTGGAGGTTTTGATGGAATACTTCCCAATGGCGGTGGATTTACTCAAACCTACATAGAGGTAATAGAATAAAGAGTTTAACTAATGAATCAAGTACTTAATAGATTTGTGTAGTTTATATGCACATCGTTGATTACGTTGAATAATTTATTATTTTATTTTAGATGTTGCAAGCCAAAACACCTCTGAATGTGGCAAGGGCAATGGAGATTGGTGTGTCATCTTCTATAAATCCTCAATGGCTCTACCAAGAGAGGTATGAGACAAATTAGTAAATTTACATTTACATTTGTTGTTATAGATGTTAGTTAGTGAAAAATCAAACCATTATTGATTGATGTTACATTTTAATTTATATTTGTATGGTTTATACAGGGCTTGAGCACGCCTGAACATGGGCATGAGAATATTTCCCTTGCGGAGAGAGATCATGAGATGGTGGTAAGTGATTATTTTTTCAAATATATCATTTTTTATAATGTAATTTCTCTATATTCATGTCTTTACTTCTTATTGTAACAATTAAAACTTCACCATGAGCTAAACCCTAGGAGGAGCAGTAGGAGCACTCCTCTAGCACAACAAAAATGAGTGACAGACCTATCGCCATCCGATCGAAAAGCAAAGGGAAAGAAATTATTTTCAGGGCATGGAGAGCAATGACTTTTGATTCCAGAGCCCTTTATTGTATGCCTACATGGCAGTTTTGTACATATATTTATTGGACATATTTGACATTGTATGCGTATACTAGATTCTCGTAATCCTATATGGCTATTTTGTACATATATTTCATACTTCTACCGACATATATTGATGAATGCCTACATGGATATTTGGTTAATACAAAAATCTTTTATCGATGTCTATCCATATTTGCATTCTAAATTGATGGTTCAATAGATATGAGTTACGTGTATTCAAGTGTATACTTTACAACTTACGTGTATACTTTGTGACTTACGTGCATTCAAATGTATACTTTTTGGCTTACATTTTTTCATGTGTATACCTTGTATTCATGCATATACTTTGTATTAATTTGTATATACTAAGTATTCATGTGTATACTTTTTGAGGCTTACGTGTTTTTGAGTACTTGTGCTTCCCTTATTCACATGTAACTAAAAACCAAATTTCAAAACAAGTAACCGTTGCATTTCAAATTTGTTGCTTTAAGAAACTTACAAATTTGCAACTTTAGACTCCTCCAACCTAATGAGTATATCTAATGACCTCTAAAATCCTTGAAAATCTACATTGATTTTATTTTTACTATCACTCTCTTTTTTTTCTTTCTGAATTTCACTAGGATCATGCATTGACCTTATTGCCCCTCCTAAAGTTTGGACCACATCCATTACCTCCACATAAAACTAGACATCCTTGGTCTTCTTGGTTCCCACACCATGATATGGTTCTGCAAATGATAATGAATCAAAGTAATAATCTTTCTTCCTCTTCCATGAAAACCAAGCTCTCTAAATGGTATATCAAACTCTAGTTCAAAATATTTTAGAACTGGCTGCTCCCATAGCTCTCTTATTCACTTCACAAATCCTTGAAAATATGCATTTATTTTATTTTTCTTGTCCCTCTCTCGTTTTTCTTCCTCAATTTCATCAGGATCATACATTGACCTTCTTGCCCCTCCTAAAGTTTGGACCACATCCATTACCTCCACATAAAATTGGACATCCTTGGTCTTCTTGGTTCCCACGCCATGATATGGTTATGTAGATGAAAATGAAGCAAAGCAATAATCTTTCTTCCTCTTCCATGAAAACCAAGCTCTCTAAATGGTATATCAAACTCTAGTTCAAAATTATTTAGATGAGAATGCTCCCATAGCTCTCTTACTCACTTGACAAATCCTTCAAAATCTGCATTGATTTTATTTTTCCTATCCCTCTCTTGTTGTTCTTCCTCAATTTCATCAGGATCATACATTGACCTTCTTTCCCCTCCTGAATTTTGGACCACATCCATTACCTCCACATAAAACTAGACATCCTTGTTCTTCTTGGTTCCCACGCCATGATATGGTTATGCAAATGAAAATAAAGCAAAGTAATAATATTTCTTCCTCTTCCATAAAAACCAAGCTTTCTAAATGGTATATCAAACTCTAGTTCAAAATATTTTAGATGAGGCTACTCCCATAGCTCTCTTACTCGCTTGACAAATCCTTGAAAATCTTCATTGATTTTATTTTTTATGTCCCTCTCTTGTTGTTCTTCCTCAATTTCATCAGGATCATACATTAACCTTCTTTCCCCTCCTAAATTTTGGAGCACATCCATTACCTCCACATAGAACTGGACATCCTTGGTCTTCTTGGTTCCCACGCCATGATATGGTTATGCAAATTAAAATGAAGCAAAGTAATAATCTTTCTTCCTCTTCCATAAAAACCAAGCTCTCTAAATGGTATATCAAACTCTAGTTCAAAATACTTTAGATGAGGCTACTCCCATAGCTCCCTTAATCACTTGACAAATACTTGAAAATCTGCATTGATTTTATTTTTCATGTCCCTCTCTTGTTGTTCTTCCTCAATTTCATCAGGATCATACATTGACCTTCTTTCCCCTCCTAAATTTTGGACCACATCCATTACCTCCACATAAAATTGGACATCCTTGATCTTCTTGGTTCCCATGCCATGATATGGTTATGCAAATGAAAATGAAGCAAATTAATCATATTTCTTACTCTTCCATGAAATCCAAGCTCTCTAAATGGTATATCAAACTCTAGTTCAAAATATTTTAGATGAGGCCACTCCCATAGCTCTCTTACTCGCTTCACAAACCCTTGAAAATATGCATTGATTTTACTTTTCTTGTCCATACATGAACATGATATGATTATATACATGAAAAGGTCACTTAAAATTAGTATAGTCAAAGTACAAAATGTCTTAAAGAGATATTCATAGTTATATCGGTCCATCAAGGGAATGCCATAATTCGTTCCACTGATGTTTATCTGTTATAGCAATGTGTTTACTTTTTTTGACTCTATCGGTATATTGGGGAGAGCACCTTAGGCATCAGCCCGATAGGGTATTGTTACTCCAATACTAGATTGGGAGCTATTTTCATCAGCCCATCGACGGGGCTGTGAAGGGGGTTCCACCGATAAAGAATTGTTAAGCTGATGGTATTGAATTTCGCTAGGAATGGGTGAATCACTAAAACCACTAAACTAGACCTTCTTCATAAAATGGATGAACAAGGTGCTCTGCACTAATGATCATACACTTTTTGTGTGGAATAATCAAACTTCTCAATCGTCGTTTGTATGTGTCTTTTTTCCAGTGTTTTGCATGCCATCATAAGGGATCAAGTTGGTTGAACGCAAGTCGGATCAATTCCACTTGTTTGGGTGTGAAAGAGGACCATGCCTAGCATAAACCTACCTATTGGGATGTGTTGGAGCAGTTAGTTTCATCACACGAATTGCAAAACAAAATTTGCACCACTTTGCAACTTTACATAGCTTGAATTTGACACTTTTTCCATCAAGTGAAAATCCGCCGTTACGGGAAAACCACTCCAAGATAGCCAAACCAAGAGAGATTTTTGTAGAGGGGCTCAACAAAATCCTGTAGGATCAGACAAGAATTATCTAAGAATCATGGCATCTAACTAGATAGCATCCTGAAGTTTGCAGCCATTTTACACTTTGGGCCCTTAAGGGATCGATCCGGTGGAACATAGCTCAGAGCGATTCCACATGTTTCGGTGCAAAAGACAACCATTCCTAGCATAAAAATACCTATTCAGATGCATTGGAGCAGTGCGCTTGGTCACATGAGTTGCAAAACAAAATTTGCACCACTTTCCAACTTTGCACTATTTGAATTTGATGTTTTTTCCATCAAGTGAAAATCTTCCACCATGGGAAAATCACTCTGAGATAGCCAAAGCTGAGAGAGGTTTTTGTAGACAGGTCCAATAGATTAGATGAGAATTTTCTAAGTGTCACGCTATCCGAGTAATAGCATGCTGAAGTTTACAACCATTTTGCACTTTGGACCCTTAAGGAATAGATTTTGTGGAACGTAGCTCGGAGCGATTCCGCATGTTTCAGTGTGAAACAAGACCATTCCTAGCATAAAAATACCTATTCGGATGAGTTGGATTAGTTATTTTGGTCACATGAGTTGCAGAGCGAAATTTGAACCACTTTGCATAGCTTGAATTTGACACTTTTTCCATCAACTGAAAATCCGCCACCACAAGAAAACCACTCTGAGATAGCCAAAACCAAGAGAGGTTTGTAGAGGGGCCCAAAGTAATCCTATAGGATCAGATGAGAATTTTCTAAGCTTCACGGTATTCGAGTAATAGCATGTTGAAGTTTTGCAGCCATTTTGCACTTTGGACCCTTAATGGATCGATCTGGTGGAACGTAGCTCAGAGCAATTTCCCATGTTTCAGTGTGAAACAAGACCATGCCTACCGTAAACATACCTATTTAGACACGTTGGAACATTTATTTTGGTCACACGAGTTGGAGAGCGAAAGTTACACTACTTTGCAACTTTGCACAACTTGAATTTGACACTTTTTCCATCAACTAAAAATCTGCCACCACAAGAAAACCACTTCGAGATAGCCAAAATCGAGAGAGGTTTTTGTAGAAGGGCCCAACGCAATCCTGTATGATTAGACAAGAATTTTCTAAGAATAACGGTATCCGATTAATAGCATGCTGAAGTTTGCATCCATTTTGCACTTTGGACCCTTAAGGGATCAATCCAATGGAACGTACCTAAGAGCGATTTCGCATGTTTCGGTGTGAAACAAGACCATTCCTACCATAAAAATACCTATTCGGACATGTTGGAGCATTTTTTTTTGACACACGAGTTACAGAGCGAAACTTGCACCACTTTGCAACTTTGCACAACTTGAATTTGACAATTTTTCCATGAAGTGAAAATCCGCCGCCACGAGAAAACCATTCTGAGATATCCAAAACCGAGAGAGTTTTTTGTAGAGGGACTCAATGCAATCCTGTAGGATCAAACAAAAAAAAACTTAAACATCATGGTATCCGAGTAATAGCATGTTGAAGTTTGCAGCCATTTTGCACTTTGGACCCTTAAGGGATCGATCTGGTGGAACGTAGCTCAAAGTGATTTCGCATTTTTAGGTGAAAAATAGGACCATTCCTAGCATAAACATACCTTTTTGGACATGTTGGAGCAGTCTACTTGGTCACATGAGTTGCAGAATGAAATTTGCACCACTTTGCATTTTTGCACTGCTTGCATTTGAAGCTTTTTTCATCAAGTGAAAATCCGCTGCCACGGGAAAACCACTCCAATATAGCCAAAACCGAGAGAGGTTTTTGTAGAGGGGACCAACGCAATCCTATAGGATCAGATGATAATTTTATAAGCATCACGGTATCTAAGTAATAGCATGCTGAATTTTGCAGCCATTTTGCACTTTGGACCCTTAAGGGATCGATCCGGTGAAGCGTAGCTCAGAGCGATTCCGCGTGTTTCGGTACAAAACAAGACCATGCCTACCATAAAAATACCATTTGGATGCATTGGAGTAGTTAGTTTGGTCACACGAGTTGCAGAGAGAAACTTTGTGTTGTTGCCCCTGTAGATTTTGGTGGAAAAGGGCATGAAAAATGAGGTTTCACCTTAGGATTTGATAAAATATTGCATGTAGAGGTTGGGTGATTGTATTTTGAGTTTTTGTAGGTGATTTTAAGAAGGTCTGAGGTGGTGGCATGTTTTGGTAAGGTTTGGAACCATTCCTTCCAATAAACCCTTTGTATACTAGCATTGTTTACATTGTTTACATTTCAAAATTCAAAATTTGCAAATTTTCCTATTGAAGGCATTTACAAAACAAGGTGCTAGTACACCAAACATGAACTCCAAAATTACAATATTTGATTAAATCTCATCATATAAGTAGATCTCATTACAATGACTTAGGTACTTCGTTCTCATAGATCCTTTACAATGTCACTCATACATCAAGATTCTCTTTAAATGTCTACATCATAGGTGCTCATTATGAGGTTAACTTCAATTGAGTAACTTCAGATTCCCTCGCTAAGCTTCACATGCTCTTTCATAATGGATTGAAATCAAAATTGAGATTTTTCAAGATCATCAAAATAAGGATGTTGTGTTGCTTTTTGGCTAAGATTCTCTTTGATGGCTCATAATCAACATTTTCTGCAACGAGAGATCAATCAAGTTTTAGTAGTTTACTTACAAATATGCAAAGTAAAAGAGAAAAAGAAAGAGAATCCAAAATGGAAATGGAATAAAAATAGATGGAAGGCACTTACAGATAGGCATGCAGGTCTCACAACTTAGTCACTCCTGGACATACATCTTCACTGAGAATTCCAACATACCTATTGCACACAACACCTCTCATGAATAGAGTAAGTTAAAATTTCAGATGCTCTTATAATGTCTACATCATAGTTGCTCATGATAAGGTTAAATTCAAATGAATAACTTGAAATTCTCTCACCATGCTTTTATGGCTAACATTCTCTTGGATGGCTCATATATCTACATTTTTTGCAAGGGGACACCAATCCCTGTTTAGTATGTTACTTACAAATACGCAAAGTAAAAGAAGATGATAGCATTGGAATCAAAAAAAGTAATGTGCATACAAGTATAAAGTCATAAGAACCAATGTGCATATACTTACAAATTAATCCAACGAACCATCTGGGTTTTCTCTACTCTTTATTGTGTCAAGTATTGCCTCATGGTCAGACTCACAGACCTTCCACAAGGTCTTCTTCAAAGGTCTACCCCCATATTTGGTCAAACAAACATTGGATGCCATGACAAGGTTCTAGTAATGAAAAATATTACGATGTGTGTCAAAGTCCTAAAATAGCCAATGTTTACCACTCGAATGTGGGTACCTTCTAAGCCATGTTCCAGTAACCACAACCGAGCCTATAGGGTTTTCGATGTTTTCTCCATCTATAACTGGAGCCTCCAATTTATTTTTGGCCTCAACACAATGACACAAATAATATTTTGTTCCCTCTTCATTGTCTTCTTCTGGAATAACTGCATAAACGTGCCCTGCATTGATATTTGCAAAAAATATCTTGAAATTTTTCAACATTACGAATACAATACAAAGTAAGATAACGATATGGAATTTCAACAACTAAGCAAGTAGATATATCATCTAGTTGAACTAGATCTGATACGTGGTCAAAGTCGACCGGTGATTCCATCTGTGTCAGTTCCAATGCCGTTGGAGGGCGATACATGTAAAGTGGGCTAAGAGAAATTGTCAACCATTTGTTAACCCACTCCCCTAACTCACAATCATTCCAGACTTGCATTGTACATGAAGAAAAAAAGCATGCCATCTTTCACGCATTGATACTCCATGAACCTGCATTTGAGCTAAGGAAATAGTGTACCTCACTCGATCCAATTAGTGTACAATAGTCCTCATATGGTGCAATGTTAGTATCATCCATCAACCAAAAAAATCTATAAATTGAAGACGTGCCTTCATTACCTAGACCCATCGAAGCATTACACCACTCGATGATTGATTTTACATTTGTCAACTTTGCATTGTCTATATACTTCAACTCTTCTCGTGATAATTCTCTTTTCACACACGCTCCTACAATTGTAGACACCTAAAAATGACTTAGGCCTGTGACCACTATTCTAACACCTTTCGTCATAACATGATTATAACATTTTAATTATGTTTCTATCCCACATTCAACTATTAATTAAATAATTTATAATTATTTAATTAATTCATAATCTCTCATTCTTCATAATTTTTTAGTAAATAAATCTTATTTATTTATTTAATAATGTCACTAATTATCAAAGTCTTCTTGCAAGTAAATAAAATCTTATTTATTTAATTAATCCTCATCATTAATGTCCTCCTGATTATTAAATGAATATATTTAAAATATATTTATTTAATGTGTCACTAATTCCTAAATCCTCTTAATTAAATAGATTTGATAATTTATTTAATTAATTAACTACTTCTTCTAAATTAAATAATTATTTAATTATGGCATGTGACACTTCTATATTTTTAAATAAAACAAAATCATTTAAAAATATCTCACATACTTAACTGATTCTTCATTTAGTAATTAATTTCAAAAATCAATTACTTCTTACCTCACAAAATCCATATTTTGAATTAATTTAATTCAAAATAGAATTATTCTTCTACAAATCAAGTAATTTCTAAAATTACTGATTTTCTAAAATCTCATCCTCTTGTCTTTTGATTTTTACTAATTTCATCTCAACTATCACATCCAGTCTTGATTTAATTTATTTAATTAAATCTTATTCACACATATGGGTATTTTTCGCTAACCCTAATTGAGAGTTGCCTTATTGAATCTCGACCTTTGATTCTAGGGCATTCTTCAAAGCTCCCATCTCGTCCGTTCGTTCAAGATTGCATTTTCTATAAAATGACAATCTTGATCTCATTTTTGGATTGATCATTTGCTTAATCTATTTCATTATAGGCATTCTCATATCTTAGGCTTTTATTATTACTATTTACATGCTAGGATTCAATTTCTAGTTGCACATTAGTTTATTTTTCAAATCCTTCAAAAGCTTTGTTAAGGCTAGACACATATAATTTGCTCATAAATCTGAGGGCATTATTATCATGGCAAGCTTGAGGAGGTGCAATAGAAATAAGCCATGGAGTATTAAATGGATGAGAAATTCCTAGTTTTCTTCCGTTATCAAGTATTATTCTCCTTTTCATTCTATTGTATGATGAAATTAACTTGCAGGTACAACTAATCAAGTGATTCTATCTTGCAAGAATTTAATCGTCATTACATTGGTGAACCCGAAAATCTAATATGCCTTTTCTAGGTTTTGTACGACCTCAAAAAAAAATTGTAGGAACAGGTACGGAATGCCGCATTCGTGTGCATGTGCTAAGCCGCATTTGCCATACCATGCCACAAATGACTAGTAAATTTTTTTTTTTTTTAAATTGTAATCTAGATCTGACGTATCTGTGGCCAGTTTTCTATTTTTTGGGATTAAATTAAACCAACCCTAGGATAGACACTTAATTCTGAATTTATCAATCCTAGGATAGACAACTTAACTTGGAATTTATCAATCTAGGATAGTCACCACACTTTACTTTTGTTTGGATTAAAATAGACCCCATGTTTTTGTGAAGCAATATCTTCACTTAGAATGAAAAACTTTCATATGGGTTTAAAACTGAACATTTTTTTACTGTGTTTGTTGGGTAATAGGTATATGCTCTCCCCTTTATTGGGTGATCAAAAAACCAGACTTACCCATTTTATTTTTATGCACTCTATGCTTTATTAAATCCTTTAGAAGGCCTGTCGTAGTAGGAAAAAGTACTCACCCTACGGGAATGACCTAAGTGGGAACAACCAAAGCCAGGTTTTCCAACCCACTATAATCAAAGGTGAATTTTGGAGAAACCCATATTCAATGGCAGTGTGCAAGATAACCATCCCCAAAACCTTTGTTCTAAAGGTTGGGAGGTCTCCTGAGGGAGTTTATCATTTTTTGTGCCGAACGGAAACCTTGACTAAGAGCCATAGTGTAGAAGCCAGTTGTGTCAATAACCAGACGTTGTTTCAATCATAGTGCAAGGGGAGGGAAGAATCTCCCCCCAAGACAATCACCATATAATCACCATGCACTGTTTTCTCAAAGGATTCGGTATCCACTTCCGTCACCTTGAGTACGCACCTGGAAAAGACAAAAACATGGACGCCCTCTAGGGGGTGACAAGGTTGTGTCAGTCGACATGATTTTAAATTGCGAGTTGTGATTGTTACAATGAACTTTTGACTATTAAGATTGAGTCTGCTTGAACATACACTTAATGTTTTAAATTTTGTGTTTTCCAACTATTTTTGTTTTAAACAGACTTCAACAAATTTGAAAATCACAAATTTGAACCAAAAAACTTGTCAAAACTACAAAACTGTGTTCGATTTTTTTTCCAAAAAATAGTCCATTGCGATGCAATCGCTCTGAGGCACCACAATCACCAAATATTGAGCCACATTCACTCTGATGAGCTACATTTGAGCCATCCTGAGCCACATTCACTCCAATGAGTCGCATGTGAACTATTCAGAGCCGCATTTGCCATCATTAAACCACATTTGGTAACTTGAGCTGCATGTGATAAACATCAACCCGAATTCGCCATACTGTGTCGCAATCGACACTTCCCAAGCTGCATTTTATACTATTAGCCGCATTTTCTCTATTGTACCGCATTTGCTACAACACATTTGCTAAAAACTGCAAACAATTCCTCACTGAAAAAAATAGAATGTCCACAACTTGTCTTCAATTCAATCAAGTCTTTCTTCACTGTTACAGTCCAAACCAGACTCTGAATTGCTCAACTTTTCCTCAATAATTTCATTTTAGGTACCATTTTAGGCTCACAATAGGTTTCATTTGGCCTTTCATTAAGATTGCATTGATAGCTGGACCATCTCCTTAGACACTCACTTTTGCAGATTTTAGGAGTTGACTCTTACCATTTATTGTCCAAACTTTGCTTTCAGTAGTAGGTTATCATTGGACCCAATTACCTTTGTCACTTTGTCAATCCTTTTGTGAATTATTTCCCACTCAATATTCTAGTGTGGAAACTTCACTTTTTCCTATTTATAGTCCTTCTATAGTCCATTGGTCTTCCAAAATTGAATCATTGAAAAAATTTTGTTTTCCCAAGTTTGTCCTCTTTAGATCTCTCACTATTAAGTTCATCTTAGGATCATTTCTTGCATATCATTTGGAATCTCCTTAGTGTCACACCACTTACATTCACAAGCCTTTAGTTTTACTTGCATTTCATAGCATCCTTTAAAAATCCAAAAAGAAACCAAAAACATAGTATCATACTTAGATCATTCTCTCCATCATCCCAAGTTGAGCAAAACCTTGTATGGTTGAAACTAGATTACAGAAAAAGAAAAGACTCATGGATTCTTTTAGACAAGACACCAACTTTCCTAAGTTCACAACTAGCATGGAATCATTTCCTTATACCATGAACAATCCTTGTTTTCACATGGGAAATTCCACAATCAATCCTTTTAATGAGATGAACATCCCATCATCTCCATCACATATTTTTGAACCATTTCTCTGACGGGATCAAAATGGGGACGTCTTTGAAGAAGACATACAAGTTGTTGCACAAAATCCAAAAGTGGCCTCTTTTGTGGAAGAATTGGTCCTAAATGACTCATCCATATTCCTAGCTATGCTCCTTGACCAAGGGGCTAAAGTACCAAAGGGATTTGATCTTGACACTCTTAGAGCAACTTCCCCCACTCCAACATCATAAAATTCTTCCATGGGAGCCTCTTCACAAAATGTCATCAACACAATCAATGCTACCGCCCTTGGTCATACTAGCACCACAACCAACACAACATCTATTGGAGGATCATCTTCCCAAACCAACACCACATCACAATCCATTCCACAATAAACATCCACCATCCCTTCACAAACAATGGGGAAAACCACATCAAACCTCTTTGGAACTACATCTAGTTCCATGAGTACATCAGAAAACCTATTATTAGGTTCTTCAAATGCAATGGCAACCAACTCATCCAACCCATTTGGCAGAAATAAACAAAGAGTTACCATACAAGGCACCCAACCCACTTCATTACAGGTTAATACCAACATTGATGTGACCCAAAACACCAACATTCCTCAAGGTCACAATCTTTTATTTGGGCAAGGCAATCAAGGCGCTCAATCCTTCACTCCATTTGGACATCAAAAAGCTCAAAATCAACAAGGCGCTCAATCCTACACTCCATTTGGACATCAACAAGCTCAAAATCAACAAGACCCTCAATCCTTCACTCCTTTTGGACATTAACAAAATCAAAACCAACAAAACCCTCAAATTCAATCCAACATGGCAGGATATCACATCCCCACTTATGCTTCTCAAGTCCATACGCAACAGCACATCCCTCATCAAAACACCCATTTCCAACAACCAGATAATCAAAATACTCATTTTGCTCACCGGCAACCCATTCCAAATCAACACATCTCATCACAATAGTTGGGGACTCAAGCTGTCACTATCAACAACATGGGTGATGCTACCAACCATCCCATGGTGGAAGCACTCACACTCCAATTAGCTGCTCTTCAAACACAAGACGAGACCTTGCAAAAATCCAACAAAAAGTTATACATGTCACATGACTTGTGTCCATATCCATTTGACACAACCTTGTATATGCCACCCTTTCCTCATGGATATGTCGTACCTCATTTTCCCGAGTACAAAGGAAAAATAAACCCCATTGAACACATAAGAGAATTCACCACTAGCTGCATGGACATTGCATATGAGAAAACTTATCTCATGAGACTCTTTTCTAGAAGTCTTGCAAGTCATGCACTAGAATGGTTCTCGCTTTTTCCTAAGGGAATAAAAACATGGGATGGATTGGCAAAAAAAATTGTCAAAAACTATGCTTACAATATTGACACAGATATCGACATCGCCTCCTGATGCAAACTTACCCAAGAGGATGCAGGAGATACTTTCATTTCATTCTTCCAAAGATGGAGAACCTTAGCAAGTAGATGTTCGGTCAAAATACCTTAAAAGGAAAAAGTTACCATGTTTGTTCAAACTCTCCTAGGACCGCTAAGGTACCACTTACAAGTCCATTATTGCACCACCTTTGTTGACCTTGTGGAAAAGGTTGTTCAACTCAAGAAAGCCTTGATCGCCAAGGGTGAGTTAAAGTATGGTGGAAAAACTATAAACACCACCACAAATAATAATCAAATGACAAAAACAAATACTGGGTTAAGAATAAGCATATCACAAGTGACGGTTTAGTTGATGCAAAAACCGTCAATGCAACAGGTCATGTACTCACAACCAAAGGAGTACAAAATCAAAACGCACCTATAACTACACCAACACCAACTGCTAATGCTATCCAAAGATCTCATGCGCAAATGAATCAGAGGCAGTTGCGTCAACCTCAACAATTCCAAAAACGCACATACACCCCTTTGGGTCAACCAATTTAAATTGTCTTAAAGAAACTTCTTCAAAAATGACGTCATATAGTTAGAAGAGCAAAAACCATATGATTCGAGTTAGTTCAAGCCGTCATGGTGGGATGACAGTTCATTTTGTGATTACCACTATGCCAAAGGGTACAAAACTTCCTCTTGTGGTCAATTGTGAAATCTGGTGCAAGACCTCATAGAGAACCACACCATTGAATTGGGTGGTCAATCATTTGCATCTAATGTGGATCATACCATACACAAAAACCCACTGAAAGATCATGGTAAAGCTTCCTCGTCTGGCAAAAAGAATACCAACAATCAAGCCAACCACATCCATTTGGACTATAATACTACCCATCCTACATACAATTATCCTGATGGTACTATTATCAACAATCTTCACGCTGTTGATGAAGATAAATGTGTTAATACCATTAACATTAAAAGGGCCCCGAAATGCAATCTGACTATGCGTAAAGGCAAGGTCACTATCCCAGGTCCTTCTGACCATCAACCAAAAGTCACCATACCTAGTTAGTCCGCCAGATAGTCCAACCCAAAATTGGAGTTCAACATTGTTGAGCAGTTAAATAAAACACCTGCTCAAATATTCATTCTCGAACTACTCTGTATTTCACCTACACATAAGGCCATCCTAGATAAAGTACTGCAAGAGTCATCCGTCCCAACCAACATTGATGTCAACCACTTAGAGACTATGGTCGAATACCTAAATTTGCCTCACCACATCACCTTTTCAGACAATCACTATTCCTCACCCAAACCATTGCATAATGATGCCCTTCACATTGAGGTTTTTATCCATAAGCATAAGATTAGACGAGTCCTAGTAGATGGTGGAGCTGGATTGAACATCTGCTCTCTAAAATTGGTCAAAGCTCTTGGTTTCTCTAATGCATGTGTCGATGCTAGCAAGAGCATCGTCATCAAGGCATACGATGATGAAGAACACACTTCTAAAGGCATTATTACCATTCCTCTCCGGGTAGGACCAGTTATCATAGATACAACATGCCAAGTCCTGGATAGTGACATACACTATAATATCTTACTTGGTCATCCATGGATTCATGCTCTAAAGGCCATTCCATCCACATACCACCAATGCCTCAAATTCCCTTTTGATGGAACTGAGATCACCACCCCAGGAGATCCTGATCCATTCCAATACTGCACCAACCGACGAGCCACTGCTGAGCACTAGGTACCCATCAATTGGGAGGCCTCATCTTCCACCTCATCCAAATATATTGACCCATCGACACTCACGAAATCATTCATTCCATCACCTTCTACCACACCATCTCCATCAACCTCCATCCCAAGTAAAGACCTTCAGATCTAGGACCTTGGTTGTGGAGAGTTCAAATTAAATATGGCTTACTATATAACCACAATACTGAAGCCACCTAAGGTCTATATGGTAGACCATGTTTTGCAGTAGATCCCAAAATAACTTTCAAGGTTCCACCAAAAAAAAAATTTATACAGTGGGGCGATATGGGTAATGAAGTCATTATTGACATGGATAACTGAATCTACAAAGACCCAACAGAGTTATCTCCACTACCATTCCATCTCTATGGCAAAGGATATGATATATGCAAATCCCAAGGTTTTGACGGTACAAGTGACCTTGGAAAGAACAACAATGGAAGATGAGAACCTATTATCATGACGGTAAGACCAAGATACATAGGGCTAGGGTTTGACCAAGTTGGAATTGACGATCAATGTACCCTTGAACTTTCAGGTAAGGTTGTAATGGCTACAGAAAGTGTTGAGAAATACGAAGAATCCCTTACCGAAACGGACTCAAATGAATGGGAATGGGGATCTGACAAAACCTTCACTGACTATGACATTGATGAACAATTCTTGGAGCCTGGCCAACCTTCCTTTGAAGAACGATTCCGCTAGAAGTATAGCATTGACCTTATTGACTGACATTCTAAAGATAAGGAATGGGTAAGCATTCCTTGGAATCCGAAAGAACATAAGGTGTCGTCGGTAATACCAGAATCATCCCAACCCATTCCTGAGCCCACCCATGAGCCAAATTTATCTGAGCCCACTATTTATACTTCTGAAATGCCAACCACCAGTCACGATGTTGATAATTTTATCCCATATTATGACTTTGAATTTGATTCATCTGACTCGAAGTATGGACCTTCCATTACATCAGACACGGAAGTGGAAATTGATAACTTTGCATTTACACTTGAGGCATCAATTTTCACACTTTCTGCATCCTCCCCATCCTTCACCAACACTGATGATGGGATCCCTCTTGTTTATCCACAACTAATCGATTGGGACCAACAAGACTCACGGGTGATTGACATATTTCAGAATGACGAGGAAATTGCAGAGTTCATGGGGCTAAGAGAAGGTATTATGTGGGGTGATCACAAAACAGGGTTCTCCATTGATCTTGATTGTGCAGCTTACTTCGGGGAGACTGTGCAATCCTCCAGTCGCAAAAATACCAAAAAAAAAAGAAATTACTTTAGGTGAAAACCGCAAGGCACCTTCTGGTAGTAAAATAGTAAAAACAAAGGACGTATCCGAAGGTGAAAACCTCTCTAAGGCACCTAAGGATGGAGGATTGGAATTTCTTCCTATAACACAAGAAAAGTCAGCTATGCTCATTGAAGACACGGTGGAAGTTAACATAGCCACACTAGAGAATCCCAAAATGATTCTCTTGGCTGCATCATTGTCAGACGAAGAAAAACCTAAATTTAAACAATTCTTCATAGACAGAAAAGTTAACTTCACATGGTCATATGCTGACATGCCAAGCCTTGATCCAACATTGGTTTTACATCATCTTCCTCTAATCTCAGGAATCAAGCCAGTCAAACAAAAGTTGTGCAAGATGCATCCACAGATTGCACTACTTGTCAAGGCAAAAATAAAGAAGTTGTTGGATGATGAATTCATAAGGTCAATAGACTATACTGATTGGATATCAAACATTGTCCCTGCTACCAAACTAAATGGACAAATCCGTATTTGCACGGATTTTTGAGATTTAAACAAATCTTGCCCAAAGGATGACTTCCCCTTGCCAAACATAGACATGATTGTTGACCTCGCGGCAGGATGTGAGATGCTATCTCTCATGGATGGTTTTTCAGGATATAACCAAATCCGAATTGCAATAGAGGATCGGCATAAAACGGCATTCACTTTCCCTTGGGGCACATATTGTTGGAACGTCATGCCTTTTGGCCTAAAGAATG
>VCHN02000014.1:46026833-46056809 GCA_007115665.2 Sequoiadendron giganteum | reverse complement strand
TCTCTCCCCCTCTCCCTCCCTCTCTCTCCCTCTTTCTCTCCCTCCCTCTCTCCCTCCCTCCATCCCTCCCTCACTCTCCCTCTCCCTCTTTCTCTCTCAATCTTCCTCTCTCCCTCTCCCTCCCTCTCTCTGCCTCCCTCTCTCCTCTCTCACCGTTTTAGGAAGAATTAACACACTTGCGTTATAACATGAAAACGTTGTTTATTCAACTAAAAATGTTAAAAAACCCCAATATACCCGTGATGTCAAGGCCCACAGTTTGCATATTCTTCTGGTTCTTCGTGTGCTCTAAAAAAAAGTAGCTTTTTGATGATTTTGTGAAGTGTGCAAGCATGTTCTTCACATTCCATCACCTTTTCCATGATATTTCTACCACCTTTGCATGAAATAGAAGAGTTTCCATGTTGAAAGACATATAATATGAATTGAAGTTTTAATTGCATTGAAAACTGATATAGAATTGAAATTTGGAGGGGAACAAGATTTTGAACAAGTCAAATTGTTGTGGAGTTTTAAGAAAGAAGAAGCTAAGCCTAAATAATTGGGTTGAACTCCTCCATTTGAAAGTCTGGTTTTTTAGGTATGTGAAGTCTTTGCACATTTTATTTCATTCTATTATGGCTTGCTTTCATTTTTCTTTGTCATTATAACCTTACGTTGTCAATGCACATTTTAAACTATACACTTATATACACTTGTCAATTACCATTTTAACCTTGATGCAAAGAATCTATCAGGATCCACAAATAATCAAGGGTACTTCTAACCCTAACTTAAATTGAAGAAGATCAATGAATAAAACTCAATAATTTTTTCATCAAAATTCTTCAATTTCACTTGATTTCATATTTCCACAAAACATTATAACTTGGTTTAAACTCTTTGTCAGACCCAAAAAATAGATTAACCATCATAAAATTGATTGTAACATAGCATAGATTGTCAAGGTCCTCCCGCACCACAAACTTATCAAACACTCACAATGCCATTACACTCATTATGATAGTAACTTACATGATATTTATCTTATTTCCCTTCAAACTCAACGCCCCCAACGTATCTAACTATTTTTGTAACTTCTTAACTAACTTATTTCTTCACAACTTTTCCAAAAAATGCAATTTTTTGCAAATGTCCATGCTTCCATTTTGAGCCTATCTTGCAATCTTGGCATGCCACATTAAATTTTATATAGGATGATTGTAAGTATTATTTAAATGAAGCGTTGAATGATATATATTTTTCAATTAACTTAAATGGATACATTTCTTAGGAACTATTATTCGTCTCATTACCATGATACAGATAAAATTATCCGCCATGCCAAAGAAAAAGACAAAGAGGAAACTAACAGATGAAGAGAATGAAAAATTCAAAGAAAAGGAGAGAATTCTAGAGGCGGCATATTGTGAAAAGAGGAAATTGGAAATGATTGACGAAAATGAGCCAATTGAAGAGGAACCTCAACCATAAAAAAAAGAACGGGAATTGGTAGCACGAAAGGCATGAATGCGAAAGCATCATCATAAGACAGATTCAAATACCGTAGTTGGAGACACACCCTCTACAACAAGTGAATATGAAGGGACACCATTAAGCACAAGCGAATATGGAGGGACACCATCTAGCATAAGTGAATATGGAAAAACACCATCTACTGCAAGTGAATATGGAGGGACACCATCTACCTCAAGTGAATATTGTTGGACGCCATCCAACACATCTCATGTTGAGAGTACATCATCGCTCAGATTTGACGAAGAAGGTATGCCATCATCCCCATGTAAACCTCAAGGTATGTCTTCTTCTCCACGCTCGATCAAAGGTACGAAATCTAGCCCACCTCAATTAAATATTGATGAAATTCCTAATGTTGAGATGTATGTACCTAGGAGAACACTACCTAGAATTTTGCATAGAAAGCCAAAGTATTGATTAATATTGATGATGAGATTTTGCAGCACATGGAAGGTAAGATTTCAACACACACTTGTAGAAGATATGCTGATAAGATTTGGAAACGATTATTTGAAAAGCTAAATGAAATTGCAAGATGTCAACTATTTGTTGAAATGTTGCGGGGTGTAAAGTATAGGAACATCATGAAGACTTTTGAGTTGAGAACATCAAATGCATCGAGTGATGATACTACTGTGAAGAATATAATGGATGCTTATGAGAGTGTGGGTAAGACCTCACGCTCAAAGGATAGTAATGTCACCCGATGTGTCATTACATTGACTTTGGTATGCTGTCAAACAAAGAGAGCTCATCTCAATAAAAATACGAGTGAACAAACAGGAATTAGTAGAATTTTTTTATCAAGAGCCATTCAAAGGCGGCAAAGAATTGAGGGAAATGATTCAAATAAATTATGGGAATTCTCGGGGAGACTGTAATGAAAAGATAAAGAATTTTTCAAAGCCTTGAGAACACTTGTTGTTGTAGACTACATATTAAATTTTCTAACCATTATGATGTTTATCGTTCTATATGTGTAGATTTGTATACTAACGATGTTTTGCAAGATTGTGGCATGGAAGCCCCACCAAAATCTTCAAGAGAGTTCTTATCAAAAAAAGAAAGTGAAATAGAGGATGGCCAGATATTCTACAGGACAACATGCTTGGATGGTTCATGCGAGTGTTGCGGTGGCTTCCAGTGTATGCTAGTATGTCAACATATGGAAAGCACAAATGAGTTGGGATTAAAACTAGTAGAGTTCGTGAAGTATAAAACAATGGCATATGCTACAAAAGATGGGTCTCAAGCAAAAAGGTGTGATTTGGTTATTGAGAAGATTTCAATGTACTAGTTTATGTCCATGTTTCATGAAAATATACTGTCTGAGTATGCAATGCATACCCATAGAGTCCGATGGTTGGACATGCAATTCAAGCTATGCAAGGACACCTTTCCAGTTGGAAGCATAGTATCAGTGGTTGATTTTGTGGAGAACTACCCTCTACAACCACAATAGGAGGTGCAGTCACAATATTACAACTCCACACAAGTTTCGATATTTGTGCACATAGCATTCATTCATGCATCTAATAATATAGATGACCAAAGGAAGGTATTGAGGGAGTACCACTTTTACATTAGTGATGATTGCACACATTCTCTAGAGTTCGTACAAGGTTGCTTCCAGATGTTCTATAGTGGTTTGGGTTAGAGGGGCATAAAATATGGCCAACATATAATATGGTCTGATAACTGTGCAACACAGTTAAAAAACTCGTGCATGTTCTACTGGTTGTACAGGATGCGTGTAATTACAAGTGTTCAACATATGTGGAACTTTTGTAAGGCCGAACATGGAAAGGGGGAGCATGATGTTGTTGTAATGACAATTAAATTCCTGTAAGATAGAATCACTTGATTAGTTGTACCTGCAAGTTAATAACATCATACAATATAATGCAAAGGAGAATAATAATTGAAAATGGAAAAACACTGGAAATGTCTCACCCATTTAATACTCCATGGCTTATTTCTATTGCACCTCCTCAAGCTTGCCGTGATAATAATGCCCTCAGATTTGTTAGCAAATTATATGTGTCTAGCCTTAACAAAGCTTTTGAAGGATCTGAAAAATAAACTAATGTGCAACTAGCAATTCAATCCTAGCATGCAAATAGTAATAATAAAAGCCTAAGATATGAGAATGCCTATAATAAAATAGATTAAGCAAATGATCGATCCGAAAATGAGATCAAGATTGTCATTTTATAGAAAATGCAATCTTGACTGGACATACAAGATGGGAGATTTGAAGAATGCCCTAGAATCAAAGGTCAAGATTCAATAAGGCAACTCTCAATTAGGGTTAGGGAAAAATACCCATATGTGTGAATAAGATTTAATTAAAAAAATTAAATCAAGACTGGATGTGACAGTTGAGATGAAATTAGTAAAAATAAGAAGACAAGAGGATGAGATTTTAGAAAATCAACAATTTTAGAAATTACTTGATTTGTAGAAGAATAATTCTATTCAAAATAGGGATTTTGTGAGGTAAGTAATTGATTTTTGAAATTAATTACTAAATGAAGAATCAATTAAGTATGTGAGATATTTTTAAATGATTTCGTTTTATTTAAAAATATAGAAGTGTCACATGCCATAATTAAATAATTAAAATAATTATTTAATTTAGAAGAAGTAGTTAATTAATTAAATAAATTATCAAATCTATTTAATTAAGAGGATTTAGGAATTAGTGACACATTAAATAAATATATTTTAAATAAATTCATTTAATAATCAGGAGGATATTAATGATGAGGATTAATTAAATAAATAAGATTTTATTCAATTGCAAGAAGACTTTGATAATTAGTGACATTATTAAATAAATAAATAAGATTTATTTACTTAATAATTATGAAGATTTAGAGATTATGAATTAATTAAATAATTATAAATTATTTAATTAATAGTTGAATGTGAGCTAGAAACATAATTAAAATGTTATAACCATGTTATGATGGAAGGTGTTAGAATAGTGGTCCCAGGCCTAAGTTATTTTTAGGTGTCTACATTTGCCCCTCTTTGTCATAATGCAGCTTGTCGCATTGTGGCAAAGAAAACAAGTCAAGAATATGCCCTAGTGAAGGTATGGAGTGCCTATGCCCCCTTGGGAAAAAAATTCAAATTTCGACCCAAAAAATTTGGAAAATATCTCGACTAGCTCAATTAATGACCAACGAAGTAACGATGCTAACAATTTCAAAAACGTAGGCTGTTAAGCTAGCCAAAATGCTGGTCAAAGGTTGTCAACTGAGCCTCCAGTATAAACTACCAGGTCAAAACCCTAATTTTCAGCCTATCAGTAGGTTGAGAAGTTCAAACCAAATGTCATTTGCTCACTTGTCATATAGGAAATTCAGAAACCAGAGCTTTGATAGACGATGGTGATTTCGATGACTATACACCATGGATATCGTGTGTGCACATTTCAATGACCCGAGGGCGCAGAGGCATCGGTAAGTCCCTATCCAACTTGTCAAATTTTGAATTTTATGCATTTATTAGGGTTTAATGGGGGGTAAACAAATGTGGTGCAACGTAATTGCTGTCGCGTAAGTCACAAACGCATTTGCGTTTGCCACATTTGATTGCGTCATGACGCAAGTGCGATGGGAAGGCGAGGATTTTTGTGTGATTGCACAATCGTCAAAGGGAATGACGCAATTGTCAGGTTGCAATGCAAATTGAGGCTTTTGTGATGTATTTTACATTTTGGAACGTAATTGTCAAGTTAAAAGATGCATTTGCAAAATCGCAATGCAGACGTCAATCCAAACAACGCATTCGTTGTTAGCTCGCACATTTTCTATCTACAATGGCGTATTCGGTATTAGATTGCGCATTTTCTGGTCAGAATGACATATTTGACATATTGCAACGTAATTGTCATTCGTAGAGCCACAATTGAATTCATGTGACGCATTTGTGGTCAACGCGACACAATTGAAGTTGACCAAAGTTGACTTTTGTTGATCTTGTGCCGAGATTAGCCTTTATGTACCCTTGACTTGCTAGTAGTAGTAAACTTTCCATAATGTTGCTCAATTTATGCTAATCCTTGGCCTTTCCTTTTGCAGAGTCGGCTTGTACCCATTTATACCTGAGAGTTTCGACCAGCTATCTATTCTTTCAGAGATCGCCTTAGTGATAGACAGAGACAGCGGGTGATGGCCCTAGGCCTGTACCATGTTACCTACATGCTCGTTATTTGGGAAAACAGAGGTTTGCTGACAACCCTCGTGAGAGGTGGAATTCTAAGACCTGCTCATTCCACCTGCCTACTTGAGAGGTGGCAGTGACTTTGGAGGACGTGTATCGTATTCTCCAGATTCTAATTTGTGGAGAGAGGGTGGTCTGTGATCCACACCAAAGATGATAGGTCCTGTCCAAGATGTATGAGGGTGTTGATGGTGCTCATTTGGGCCTGGACAGTTACGAGATCGATTGGGACATTGTAGCCGATCAACTTCACAGATTTTATGTCATGCTTATGACCTTGATCGCCGGATTACTAATCCTACATCGCCATGGTCACAAATTTCTGATTGGATGGGGGGATGTTCTTGTTCGCATGCAAGGAAATAGGACTGTATTCCCTTGGGGGCCATGCTTGTTGGCCATGCTCTATCACCATTTACATGAGGTTGTCTATCACCAGGGGCATAGTATCAGTTTTGGCACTTCTCTCCTGATGATCTGGGTATGGGAGCGCATTCCCGTGTTTCGACCACTAGTGCAGATTCAATAGCTAGGTGATGGGATGCCCTACGTTTACGTATATGTGGGATTAGTGAGTCAGACTTGTGTGGGAGATATCAGGTACTGGCATCATCAGATTGATACGATGATCAACTTTGTGTGGAGACCCTACAGTGATTGCACGCAATGGTTAGATGAGGATGGCCACTTGTCCTTTTGCAGATAGTTTCATTATCTGATTGGCCACATGGTGCAAACTCAACTGATTATCGAGATGTACCTACCCCAGCGGGTATTGCGGCAGTTTGGGGAGCAACAGGTTGTGCCAGTAGGCATGACAGAGTATGCTTGTTCTTCCAGGGAGACCATGTGGGGGCCACCCATATTAGTTATGGTAGTAGAGCAACAAATTGACAACTTGGTGGTAGTTCAATGGGTATGGAGAGGGGGTCCATTAGATCCAGGGACGTCTGTTGAGTTTGACATCTGGTGGCAGGTTCATAGGCCCATCCCTTTGATAGATCCAAATGGTCCACCACTGATAGATCGTAGATTAGTCATTCCATGGATATTGAGGAGAGGTTGGGGTGGCAGAGATGGAGGGAGAGATGGTAGGGGTGCTAGGGGTAGAGATGGAGGTAGGGTAGGAGGAGGCCGAGATGGGGGAGACCAAGGAGGTGGGGGAGATGGAGGAGGTGGAGGAGATGATGGGGGTGGAGGAGATGGGAGGGGTGCGAGGCGAAGGAGGGATGGCAGAGGTAGCCCAAGAGAGTCAGGCATAGAGTGGGTGGTGTTCCATTGTCACCCATTTGGGAGGAGGGGGAGGAGAGAGAGCCAGGGGCGAGGGCCGAGGATGTCAGAGGGGGTGAGGAGGAGGTGGAGGTGGTGGTTGAAGAGGAGGTGGAGGTGGTGGCATAGGAGAGAATAGAGGAGGATCCACTTGTTGGGGGACAATCTCTTGACATAGATGTGGAGGAGGTTTGGGCCGCGGAGGAGAGAGATGAGGAGGAGGATGAGGCAGATCAGCGACTATGGGAGTGTATGATCACCGAGAATGATGAGGGTGATAGATCACCTATTTTTCCTGCTGATGCTACTATTGATCAATAGATATCAGACTTATAGAGCAAACTCGATGCAGCCTTGTCACAAAACAAGACCTTAGCAGTAGAGCTAGAGGTCACCCAAGTGGGGAGAGATCAGGCCATTCTTCGACGGCAGGAGTCAGATTGATGGGTGACAGAGTTCGCAGAGATGTGTTTGAGGCCGAAAAGAGATATGGCCAGAGATTTGGCCAGAATGACAGAGAGTAGGGGATGATACAAGGATTTATACGAGTATGCTATTCCACTAGATCGACAAGACCGAAGTTTGTCTCGATCCTACAATAGGACAGGTAGTGGTAGCCAAACACATAGCAGCAACATATATCACAATAGTAGTCGCACCAGTGCTGGGTGGTCCACTACATCAGGGCAACCATCAAGCCATAGATCTCATAGCTCTCACATACATTCTTCAGGGCAGAGTCACAGGTCAGAGCATGGTCATAGATCAGTGTCCTTAGGGCAGCAAATAGGGCAGATTCAGCCTCCGGTTACTGATCCTACAGGATCTCAGAGTTAGATGCAGGACACCCCTCCCATTCAAGTCACATTTCACATGGTTGGTTAGGCACAACTACCTCGCAATTCACCTCCACGGGACGAAGGAGGGCCATCTTAGAACTTGTTTTGTAGACATTTGTATTTTGATATTCGAGCCTGCAAGCTCTATTTTTGGGATATCATATGACTCTATCCTATGACATGACATTTTGAGATTATATATATATGCGATGCAATTTTGATGTGGCCTATATGATGTTATGTGTTATGGTATTCTAATGCTTTATGAGCTTCTTATGTGATGCTATGAGGTGTATTTATGCTTATATTTATGAATGCAATTATGGATGTGGTTATGTATGCATTGTGTAATATGATGATGATGTGATTCCTATATGCTGATGCAAATGTTTATTTATGATGCTTATATGTTGATGCAAATGATGGTTTTATGAATGGATGTAAATGATAGCATTTATGCAATGTGAATTATGGTATTTGATTTATGCATATGTGAATATGAAATGCTCATGCCATTATGTATACAACTTTGTTTTTGTATGTCACAGGATATCATTAGAGAACCATAGAAGAGAAGATGAAGACGGATGTTAGTGCGAAGAAAGATATGCATGTTAGTGCAGAAAATTAAAAATCCTTCAAAGATTTTCTATAGTGCTATTCTAGTTGTTGCTCTTTAATCATCATTGGGTGAAAATGTCATGATGGTCAACAAATACTATGATATAACATAGATCAATAGTGTGCAAGGTCGAACCATCACGTAAATCAACAGTCACAGACAAAGGTTGATCATGACTCATGCAAGGAACACAATTTCCCCTAGTCATTTTGTCATGACAAACCGCCAGAAAACCAATACTAATCATGAGACGTCACTGCTTCTCTAAATCCAGATGATAGGACATCCTGGAGAAACTAGCCACATGATAGTAAAAAATAGACAGTATAATCATCGTACTATGTCGTTGCTTCTCTAAATCCTGAAGTCAGGATATCCTAGAGAAGCTAATAATAGAGTGATAAGCAGACAAGGATAATCATCATGATATGTTGTGGTTCCTAGGACATAAGGAACTAATATCATGATAATCATCAAAAGACAGAAAAAAGTTTTCCAAGTGTTTTTGAAGTGTTTTAATGTCGAGTGTTGTTGAATGTCGAGCAATATCAAATTCAGGAAGGACACATCTTGAATGACGTTGATATCTAGGAGATCGATTCTTGGATTTAGGAGAATCCATCAACATGCCAGATGATGATGATACTTAGGAAGGACACATCCAAAAGCATAAATAAGTGACAAGAGTTGCTCTTCAGAAGGACACATCTTGAAGATGAACTCAAAATTTTTGCCATGATAAATTGCCTTGATATGATTTTGACTACATTTCATTGTTGACATGCTGAATTGACTGAAAATGTTTGACGAAGTAGATTGCCGATAGATTGATAGTTCAAGATTGACATAAGATTTGCTTGATTTGAAGGTAGTTTGACGTGTGTGAAAGTGTAGTGCCAAGAACACTAATGGACTGACCTAGTGCGGCCTCAGGGGTCCATCAATTGATGGCCTTGCCTACATTGTGCACTCAGAGACCTCGTAGTTTGACACGACCAATAACATTGTCCGAAGGACAAAAGCTTGAATCATGATTTATTTTGCGACAAACCTAGAAGGTCTGACCCAATGTCTCGAGGATTCAATGATGAATCTTGCCTACATTAGCAAATGTGCAGAGACAATGTAGTTCGGACTAGGATGAAGATTGATTGACGTGATCGATTGAATTGATCAGATTGACTCTGTTTTTGGATTTTGACATTGATTTGGATTTTTTTGTATTTTCTTCAGGACATTTTTCAATTTTTAGGTCTTTTTCAAGACTTTTCATGTTTTTAGGATTTTTTTAGGACTTTTTCACATTTTTAGGATTTTTTCAGGACTTTGTAAGAATGTAGGATCATGTGTGGTACCCACTGTGGTTGCATGATAAAGGTCTTGGCCCTAGACAGGGTAGGGATTATCTGAGTTCAAATGAAATGGAGATAGGTAGACGCAGGCAAAGACAAGGATATGCAAGGAATGAAATCAACCAAATGTTAACCATAGTCATAATTGATAGGACTTAGGACAGATGTCGTGAATGTGTTGGGCCTTTGTGATTATGAAAAATGGATAAAGGTCGATTTGAGTGACAGTAGATGGCGAAGCAATGATTGACTATGCATGGCACCTGTTTGCCAGGTTTTCACCATGGTACTTATCCAAAGTGCCTGTTTGCCAAGTTTTCACTATTGGATGAATTCATTTCTTTTTACTATTTTTGCCATTTTATTTTTTATTTTTTTTGGTGTCACCAAGACGCCTGTTTGCCAGGTTTTCATCACGGGACGATTTTTTCTATTTTTCATTTTTTTTGTATTTTGTAGGTTTTCAGCCAGGCTCTTTGATGCTATGTGTAGAACTTTCTCAAGTGTAAACTGTTAATAGGTTATGTCAGCTGTTCTCCATCAGGTGTGGCCAACTGATAAGCTCTGGAACCAAATGTGGCAGTAATGATATAAGGACCAAGCCAATTAGCCTCAAGCTTACTAGGATTTTCATGGTCTGCCTGATTTATGGGATTCTGCATGAGAACCAAGTCACCGATTTCAAACTTTCTCACCATGACTCTTTTGGTTAAACTTTAGCAGAGACGATTTTGATATGCCTATAGATGATTTAAGGCATTTTGTCGTCTTTCTTGTATTATTTCCAACTCATGTAGGCAAGTATGTCTGTACTCTTCATCATCAATCATTCCTTTCAAAGAGACTTGGAGAGAAGGAATTTTGACCTCGATGGGTAATATGGCCTCAAATTCATATAGCAGGGAAAATGGAGTGGCTCCAGTGGGGGTACGGATGCTGGTACGATAGGCCCATAAAGCAGGATTAAGTTGTAGGTGCCAATCTTGGCCAACGCCATTGACGGTCTTCTTCAGAATGTGAAGAATTGTTTTGTTGGACGCCTCTGCTTGGCCGTTACCTTGTGGGTAATATGGGGTGGAAAAATGGTGTTGGATGTGGAATCGCTCACAGAGCTCATGAATGTCCTAATTTTTGAATGGACTACCGTTATCTATGATGATGGATTGTGGGACACCATATCGGCAAATGATGTAATTTAGGATGAATTTGGATATTTGTTTACCAGTGATGTAGGTGAGGGGAACGACTTGAATCCACTTAGTAAAATACTCAGTGGAAGTGATTATGAATTTATGGCCATTAGAGGAGGATGGATGGATCTTACCCATGAGGTTGAGTCCCCATTGTGCGAAAGGCCGTGGAGAAGTGATAGGTCTCAATTCCTGTGCAGGTGCATGAATCAGATCACTGTGCACCTGGAATTTCTGACATGTTCTGACAAACTGAAGAGCACCTTTTTCCAATGTCAGCCAGTACCAAGTCTGGTGACTTTCCTAGATAAGGTTGGACCACTTGAATGAGATCCACATATACCCTCATGTACTTCTCGTAAAGTCATTTGGGCTTCATTAGTGTCGAGACAGCGAAGAAGGGTGTTCTCAAAGCCAAGATGGTATGAGGTGTCATTGACGATGGTATGTCTGGCCACTTTTTGGATAAAGGATTTTCTTTGGTTGTTGGACAGGTTGGGTGGGAGGGTTTGGGATTTAAGATAGTCGTATATATCCTGGTACCAAGGTGAACTAGGACCAACAATCTCACACACCATTGTTGACTCTAGTATATCGTATGGAGGCATCAAAAGTTTTTCCACTAAGAATTCAATCTGACACATTCTTAAGAATGTCTAAGAGAGATCTAGTGGTAGCCATTGCATCAGCTACCTTATTTTGTGTTCTTGGGATTTATTCAAATGCAATCACTATCCACCATGTGTTTGTAAGGGAGAAACTTTTCATCCTTTGTGTCATAGTCATCATTCACTTGGTTGATGACTAATTGAGTATCCCCAAATACGAGGAGTGTCTGAGTTTTTCATTGAATTGCTATCTTGAAACTTGTGACCAATGCCTTGTATTCTGTAATATTATTGTACAAGGGAAAGAAATCCGAAATGATTTAGGAATTGAATCCCCTTGTGGTGTGATAAATAATATGCCAGCTCCTGAGCCGTGCCCCGTGTGGGACCCATCAAAGTATAGTTTCCATGGTAAAGCTAGTTCTGCGTGAAAGATCGACTCATCAGGAAAATCAGTTATCAGTGGATGAGTGGCTTGGATTGGTGCATCTTCTAGTTGATCTGCTATTACTTGACCTTTTATAGCCTTGCGCTCCACATACTGTATGTCATACTCGCTTAATATCATGACCCACTTTGCCAAGTGACCTGTCAATGCTACTCGACTCAAGAGATATTTTAATGGGTCAATCTTTGCTATCAAATGTGTTTGATGGCTTAGCATATAGTGTCTTAGTTTTTGCACCACAAAGACAATGGCAAGACATGCCCTTTCAATGGTTATGTAGTTGAGCTCATATCCAATTAATGTGCGACTGATGTAATATATGGCTCTTTCTTTTTCTTCATGGTCATTTTGTGCCAATAATGCCCCTAATGCATTTGTTGTTGCAGAGACATGTAGGATTAGTGGTTTTCCCTCAATAGGCAGCATTAACATGGGAATTGTTAATATATATTCTTTAATTTTGTCAAAGCCTATGTTGCACTTATCTGTCTATACAAACACAATGCTTTTGTGGAGTAGATATTGGAATGGTTGACACTTGTTTGCCAACTGTGCAATGAAGTGGAGAATAGATTGCAATCTACCTTGAAGTGTTCACAACTCACTAATTCCTCTTGGAGGAGGCATGTCCAGAATTGCTTTTACTTTTGTAGGGTCAACCTCAATGCCTCGACATGAAACTATGTATCCCAATAGCTTGCCTGAAGTGACTTCGAAGTCATATTTCTTTGGGTTCAATCTAACCTTGTAATCCTCAAGCCGTCTAAAGATTTTGTCTAGGATTTTGAGATGATCTTTTCTTGTCAAATATTTTGCCAATAAGTCATCTACATAATCCTCCATTAGGATATGCATCATGTCATGGAAGATTGTTGTCATAGCCCTCTGGTACGTGGCACCTGCATTCTTTAGGCCAAAAGGCATGACGTTCCAACAATATGTGCCCCAAGGGAAAGTGAATGCCGTTTTATGCCGATCCTCTATTGCAATTCGGATTTGGTTATATCCTGAAAAACCATCCATGAGAGATAGCATCTCACATCCTGCCGCGAGGTCAACAATCATGTCTATGTTTGGCAAGGGGAAGTCATCCTTTGGGCAAGATTTGTTTAAATCTCAAAAATCCGTGCAAATACGGATTTGTCCATTTAGTTTGGTAGCAGGGACAATGTTTGATATCCAATCAGTATAGTCTATTGACCTTATGAATTCATCATCCAACAACTTCTTTATTTTTGCCTTGACAAGTAGTGCAATCTGTGGATGCATCTTGCACAACTTTTGTTTGACTGGCTTGATTCCTGAGATTAGAGGAAGATGATGTAAAACCAATGTTGGATCAAGGCTTGGCATGTCAGCATATGACCATGTGAAGTTAACTTTTCTGTCTATGAAGAATTGTTTAAATTTAGGTTTTTCTTCGTCTGACAATGATGCAGCCAAGAGAATCATTTTGGGATTCTCTAGTGTGGCTATGTTAACTTCCACCGTGTCTTCAATGAGCATAGCTGACTTTTCTTGTGTTATAGGAAGAAATTCCAATCCTCCATCCTTAGGTGCCTTAGAGAGGTTTTCACCTTCGGATACGTCCTTTGTTTTTACTATTTTACTACCAGAAGGTGCCTTGCGGTTTTCACCTAAAGTAATTTCTTTTTTTTTTGGTATTTTTGCGACTGGAGGATTGCACAGTCTCCCCGAAGTAAGCTGCACAATCAAGATCAATGGAGAACCCTGTTTTGTGATCACCCCACATAATACCTTCTCTTAGCCCCATGAACTCTGCAATTTCCTCGTCATTCTGAAATATGTCAATCACCCGTGAGTCTTGTTGGTCCCAATCGATTAGTTGTGGATAAACAAGAGGGATCCCATCATCAGTGTTGGTGAAGGATGGGGAGGATGCAGAAAGTGTGAAAATTGATGCCTCAAGTGTAAATGCAAAGTTATCAATTTCCACTTCCGTGTCTGATGTAATGGAAGGTCCATACTTCGAGTCAGATGAATCAAATTCAAAGTCATAATATGGGATAAAATTATCAACATCGTGACTGGTGGTTGGCATTTCAGAAGTATAAATAGTGGGCTCAGATAAATTTGGCTCATGGGTGGGCTCAGGAATGGGTTGGGATGATTCTGGTATTACCGACGACACCTTATGTTCTTTCGGATTCCAAGGAATGCTTACCCATTCCTTATCTTTAGAATGTCAGTCAATAAGGTCAATGCTATACTTCTAGCGGAATCGTTCTTCAAAGGAAGGTTGGCCAGGCTCCAAGAATTGTTCATCAATGTCATAGTCAGTGAAGGTTTTGTCAGATCCCCATTCCCATTCATTTGAGTCCGTTTCGGTAAGGGATTCTTCGTATTTCTCAACACTTTCTGTAGCCATTACAACCTTACCTGAAAGTTCAAGGGTACATTGATCGTCAATTCCAACTTGGTCAAACCCTAGCCCTATGTATCTTGGTCTTACCGTCATGATAATAGGTTCTCATCTTCCATTGTTGTTCTTTCCAAGGTCACTTGTACCGTCAAAACCTTGGGATTTGCATATATCATATCCTTTGCCATAGAGATGGAATGGTAGTGGAGATAACTCTGTTGGGTCTTTGTAGATTCAGTTATCCATGTCAATAATGACTTCATTACCCATATCGCCCCACTGTATAAATTTTTTTTTTGGTGGAACCTTGAAAGTTATTTTGGGATCTACTGCAAAACATGGTCTACCATATAGACCTTAGGTGGCTTCAGTATTGTGGTTATATAGTAAGCCATATTTAATTTGAACTCTCCACAACCAAGGTCCTAGATCTGAAGGTCTTTACTTGGGATGGAGGTTGATGGAGATGGTGTGGTAGAAGGTGATGGAATGAATGATTTCGTGAGTGTCGATGGGTCAATATATTTGGATGAGGTGGAAGATGAGGCCTCCCAATTGATGGGTACCTAGTGCTCAGCAGTGGCTCGTCGGTTGGTGCAGTATTGGAATGGATCAGGATCTCCTGGGGTGGTGATCTCAGTTCCATCAAAAGGGAATTTGAGGCATTGGTGGTATGTGGATGGAATGGCCTTTAGAGCATGAATCCATGGATGACCAAGTAAGATATTATAGTGTATGTCACTATCCAGGACTTGGCATGTTGTATCTATGATAACTGGTCCTACCCGGAGAGGAATGGTAATAATGCCTTTAGAAGTGTGTTCTTCATCATCGTATGCCTTGATGACGATGCTCTTGCTAGCATCGACACATGCATTAGAGAAACCAAGAGCTTTGACCAATTTTAGAGAGCAGATGTTCAATCCAGCTCCACCATCTACTAGGACTCGTCTAATCTTATGCTTATGGATAAAAACCTCAATGTGAAGGGCATCATTATGCAATGGTTTGGGTGAGGAATAGTGATTGTCTGAAAAGGTGATGTGGTGAGGCAAATTTAGGTATTCGACCATAGTCTCTAAGTGGTTGACATCAATGTTGGTTGGGACGGATGACTCTTGCAGTACTTTATCTAGGATGGCCTTATGTGTAGGTGAAATACAGAGTAGTTCGAGAATGAATATTTGAGCAGGTGTTTTATTTAACTGCTCAACAATGTTGAACTCCAATTTTGGGTTGGACTATCTGGCGGACTAACTAGGTATGGTGACTTTTGGTTGATGGTCAGAAGGACCTGGGATAGTGACCTTGCCTTTACGCATAGTCAGATTGCATTTCGGGGCCCTTTTAATGTTAATGGTATTAACACATTTATCTTCATCAACAGCGTGAAGATTGTTGATAATAGTACCATCAGGATAATTGTATGTAGGATGGGTAGTATTATAGTCCAAATGGATGTGGTTGGCTTGATTGTTGGTATTCTTTTTGCCAGACGAGGAAGCTTTACCATGATCTTTCAGTGGGTTTTTGTGTATGGTATGATCCACATTAGATGCAAATGATTGACCACCCAATTCAATGGTGTGGTTCTCTATGAGGTCTTGCACCAGATTTCACAATTGACCACAAGAGGAAGTTTTGTACCCTTTGGCATAGTGGTAATCACAAAATGAACTGTCATCCCACCATGACGGCTTGAACTAACTCGAATCATATGGTTTTTGCTCTTCTAACTATATGACGTCATTTTTGAAGAAGTTTCTTTAAGACAATTTAAATTGGTTGACCCAAAGGGGTGTATGTGCGTTTTTGGAATTGTTGAGGTTGACGCAACTGCCTCTGATTCATTTGCGCATGAGATCTTTGGATAGCATTAGCAGTTGGTGTTGGTGTAGTTATAGGTGCGTTTTGATTTTGTACTCCTTTGGTTGTGAGTACATGACCTGTTGCATTGACGGTTTTTGCATCAACTAAACCGTCACTTGTGATATGCTTATTCTTAACCCAGTATTTGTTTTTGTCATTTGATTATTATTTGTGGTGGTGTTTATAGTTTTTCCACCATACTTTAACTCACCCTTGGCGATCAAGGCTTTCTTGAGTTGAACAACCTTTTCCACAAGGTCAACAAAGGTGGTGCAATAATGGACTTGTAAGTGGTACCTTAGCGGTCCTAGGAGAGTTTGAACAAACATGGTAACTTTTTCCTTTTAAGGTATTTTGACCGAACATCTACTTGCTAAGGTTCTCCATCTTTGGAAGAATGAAATGAAAGTATCTCCTGCATCCTCTTGGGTAAGTTTGCATCAGGAGGCGATGTCGATATCTGTGTCAATATTGTAAGCATAGTTTTTGACAATTTTTTTTGCCAATCCATCCCATGTTTTTATTCCCTTAGGAAAAAGCGAGAACCATTCTAGTGCATGACTTGCAAGACTTCTAGAAAAGAGTCTCATGAGATAAGTTTTCTCATATGCAATGTCCATGCAGCTAGTGGTGAATTCTCTTATGTGTTCAATGGGGTTTATTTTTCCTTTGTACTCGGGAAAATGAGGTACGACATATCCATGAGGAAAGGGTGGCATATACAAGGTTGTGTCAAATGGATATGGACACAAGTCATGTGACATGTATAACTTTTTGTTGGATTTTTGCAAGGTCTCGTCTTGTGTTTGAAGAGCAGCTAATTGGAGTGTGAGTGCTTCCACCATGGGATGGTTGGTAGCATCACCCATGTTGTTGATAGTGACAGCTTGAGTCCCCAACTATTGTGATGAGATGTGTTGATTTGGAATGGGTTGCCGGTGAGCAAAATGAGTATTTTGATTATCTGGTTGTTGGAAATGGGTGTTTTGATGAGGGATGTGCTGTTGCGTATGGACTTGAGAAGCATAAGTGGGGATGTGATATCCTGCCATGTTGGATTGAATTTGAGGGTTTTGTTGGTTTTGATTTTGTTAATGTCCAAAAGGAGTGAAGGATTGAGGGTCTTGTTGATTTTGAGCTTGTTGATGTCCAAATGGAGTGTAGGATTGAGCGCCTTGTTGATTTTGAGCTTTTTGATGTCCAAATGGAGTGAAGGATTGAGCGCCTTGATTGCCTTGCCCAAATAAAAGATTGTGACCTTGAGGAATGTTGGTGTTTTGGGTCACATCAATGTTGGTATTAACCTGTAATGAAGTGGGTTGGGTGCCTTGTATGGTAACTCTTTGTTTATTTCTGCCAAATGGGTTGGATGAGTTGGTTGCCATTGCATTTGAAGAACCTAATAATAGGTTTTCTGATGTACTCATGGAACTAGATGTAGTTCCAAAGAGGTTTGATGTGGTTTTCCCCATTGTTTGTGAAGGGATGGTGGATGTTTATTGTGGAATGGATTGTGATGTGGTGTTGGTTTGGGAAGATGATCCTCCAATAGATGTTGTGTTGGTTGTGGTGCTAGTATGACCAAGGGCGGTAGCATTGATTGTGTTGATGACATTTTGTGAAGAGGCTCCCATGGAAGAATTTTATGATGTTGGAGTGGGGGAAGTTGCTCTAAGAGTGTCAAGATCAAATCCCTTTGGTACTTTAGCCCCTTGGTCAAGGAGCATAGCTAGGAATATGGATGAGTCATTTAGGACCAATTCTTCCACAAAAGAGGCCACTTTTGGATTTTGTGCAACAACTTGTATGTCTTCTTCAAAGACGTCCCCATTTTGATCCCGTCAGAGAAATGGTTCAAAAATATGTGATGGAGATGATGGGATGTTCATCTCATTAAAAGGATTGATTGTGGAATTTCCCATGTGAAAACAAGGATTGTTCATGGTATAAGGAAATGATTCCATGCTAGTTGTGAACTTAGGAAAGTTGGTGTCTTGTCTAAAAGAATCCATGAGTCTTTTCTTTTTCTGTAATCTAGTTTCAACCATACAAGGTTTTGCTCAACTTGGGATGATGGAGAGAATGATCTAAGTATGATACTATGTTTTTGGTTTCTTTTTGGATTTTTAAAGGATGCTATGAAATGCAAGTAAAACTAAAGGCTTGTGAATGTAAGTGGTGTGACACTAAGGAGATTCCAAATGATATGCAAGAAATGATCCTAAGATGAACTTAATAGTGAGAGATCTAAAGAGGACAAACTTGGGAAAACAAAATTTTTTCAATGATTCAATTTTGGAAGACCAATGGACTATAGAAGGACTATAAATAGGAAAAAGTGAAGTTTCCACACTAGAATATTGAGTGGGAAATAATTCACAAAAGGATTGACAAAGTGACAAAGGTAATTGGGTCCAATGATAACCTACTACTGAAAGCAAAGTTTGGACAATAAATGGTAAGAGTCAACTCCTAAAATCTGCAAAAGTGAGTGTCTAAGGAGATGGTCCAGCTATCAATGCAATCTTAATGAAAGGCCAAATGAAACCTATTGTGAGCCTAAAATGGTACCTAAAATGAAATTATTGAGGAAAAGTTGAGCAATTCAGAGTCTGGTTTGGACTGTAACAGTGAAGAAAGACTTGATTGAATTGAAGACAAGTTGTGGACATTCTATTTTTTTCAGTGAGGAATTGTTTGCAGTTTTTAGCAAATGTGTTGTAGCAAATGCGGTACAATAGAGAAAATGCGGCTAATAGTATAAAATGCAGCTTGGGAAGTGTCGATTGCGACACAGTATGGCGAATTCGGGTTGATGTTTATCACATGCAGCTCAAGTTACCAAATGTGGTTTAATGATGGCAAATGCGGCTCTGAATAGTTCACATGCGACTCATTGGAGTGAATGTGGCTCAGGATGGCTCAAATGTAGCTCATCAGAGTGAATGTGGCTCAATATTTGGTGATTGTGGTGCCTCAGAGCGATTGCATCGCAATGGACTATTTTTTGGAAAAAAAATCGAACACAGTTTTGTAGTTTTGACAAGTTTTTTGGTTCAAATTTGTGATTTTCAAATTTGTTGAAGTCTGTTTAAAACAAAAATAGTTGGAAAACACAAAATTTAAAACATTAAGTGTATGTTCAAGCAGACTCAATCTTAATAGTCAAAAGTTCATTGTAACAATCACAACTCGCAATTTAAAATCATGTCGACTGACACAACCTTGTCACCCCCTAGAGGGCGTCCATGTTTTTGTCTTTTCCAGGTGCGTACTCAAGGTGACGGAAGTGGATACCGAATCCTTTGAGAAAACAGTGCATGGTGATTATATGGTGATTGTCTTGGGGGGAGATTCTTCCCTCCCCTTGCACTATGATTGAAACAACGTCTGGTTATTGACACAACTGGCTTCTACACTATGGCTCTTAGTCAAGGTTTCCGTTCGGCACAAAAAATGATAAACTCCCTCAGGAGACCTCCCAACCTTTAGAACAAAGGTTTTGGGGATGGTTATCTTGCACACTGCCATTGAATATGGGTTTCTCCAAAATTCACCTTTGATTATAGTGGGTTGGAAAACCTGGCTTTGGTTGTTCCCACTTAGGTCATTCCCGTAGGGTGAGTACTTTTTCCTACTACGACAGGCCTTCTAAAGGATTTAATAAAGCATAGAGTGCATAAAAATAAAATGGGTAAGTCTGGTTTTTTGATCACCCAATAAAGGGGAGAGCATATACCTATTACCCAACAAACACAGTAAAAAAATGTTCAGTTTTAAACCCATATGAAAGTTTTTCATTCTAAGTGAAGATATTGCTTCACAAAAACATGGGGTCTATTTTAATCCAAACAAAAGTAAAGTGTGGTGACTATCCTAGATTGATAAATTCCAAGTTAAGTTGTCTATCCTAGGATTGATAAATTCAGAATTAAGTGTCTATCCTAGGGTTGGTTTAATTTAATCCCAAAAAATAGAAAACTGGCCACAGATACGTCAGATCTAGATTACAATTTAAAAAAAAAAAAAATTTACTAGTCATTTGTGGCATGGTATGGCAAATGCGGCTTAGCACATGCACACGAATGCGGCATTCCGTACCTGTTCCTACAATTTTTTTTTGAGGTCGTACAAAACCTAGAAAAGGCATATTAGATTTTCGGGTTCACCAATGTAATGACGATTAAATTCTTGCAAGATAGAATCACTTGATTAGTTGTACCTGCAAGTTAATTTCATCATACAATAGAATGAAAAGGAGAATAATACTTGATAACGGAAGAAAACTAGGAATTTCTCATCCATTTAATACTCCATGGCTTATTTCTATTGCACCTCCTCAAGCTTGCCATGATAATAATGCCCTCAGATTTATGAGCAAATTATATGTGTCTAGCCTTAACAAAGCTTTTGAAGGATTTGAAAAATAAACTAATGTGCAACTAGAAATTGAATCCTAGCATGTAAATAGTAATAATAAAAGCCTAAGATATGAGAATGCCTATAATGAAATAGATTAAGCAAATGATCAATCCAAAAATGAGATCAAGATTGTCATTTTATAGAAAATGCAATCTTGAACGAACGGACGAGATGGGAGCTTTGAAGAATGCCCTAGAATCAAAGGTCGAGATTCAATAAGGCAACTCTCAATTAGGGTTAGCGAAAAATACCCATATGTGTGAATAAGATTTAATTAAATAAATTAAATCAAGACTGGATGTGATAGTTGAGATGAAATTAGTAAAAATCAAAAGACAAGAGGATGAGATTTTAGAAAATCAGTAATTTTAGAAATTACTTGATTTGTAGAAGAATAATTCTATTTTGAATTAAATTAATTCAAAATATGGATTTTGTGAGGTAAGAAGTAATTGATTTTTGAAATTAATTACTAAATGAAGAATCAGTTAACCATGTGAGATATTTTTAAATGATTTGTTTTATTTAAAAATATAAAAGTGTCACATGCCATAATTAAATAATTACAAATAATTATTTAATTTAGAAGTAGTTAATTAATTAAATAAATTATCAAATCTATTTAATTAAGAGGATTTAGGAATTAGTGACATATTAAATCAATATATTTTAAATATATTTATTTAATAATCAGGAGGACATTGATGATAAAGATTTAATTAAATAAATAGGATGACTTTATTTAATTATTAGAAGACTTTGATAGTTAGTGACATATTAAATAAATAAACATGATTTATTTATTTAATAATCATGAAGAATGAGAGATATTATGAATTAATTAAATAATTATAAATTATTTAATTAATAGTTGAATGTGGGTTAGAAACATAATTAAAATGTTATAATCATGTTATGATGAAAGGTGGTAAAATATTGGTTGTAGGCCTAAGTCATTTTTAGGTGTCTACACACTCTTACAAAATAGAACTCATACACAGCACACCCACCTAATTCACCCTCATTCACTTATTTGTTGTGACATGGACATCACTCCCTCGACCATTCCCGAATGACATTTTTAGTGGCATCTTCCAAATTAGTTCTTCACATTGGGTCTCATAGGATTTCTTTGGTGTGGGGGCCCTGGGCTACCTCATTTTTTATAATATTTCCCCCCAATGACTTCCCCACAGCCAACATGCTCACCTCTACCTTTCTAGCAATATGCAGGGCTCGCAGTGCATTTCGCTACTAGGGCCTCTATTAAGTGAGACGATCGTGATTAAGTGAGTGAATATTAAATCCTCGGCATGGAGACCATTTTCTCCATGTATAATTATTGAAGGCAATTGGGGCAGAGTAGGTGGTTGAAGCCGTCATCCATGTCAAAGCAAAGAACGTTACTCAAGCTGGCATTTGGATCCATCGTTTATGACGGAGATATTTGTAAGAATTATATGCTATCATATTTCAAAGATCATTATGGTTAAAGGGGGAGGGAACCATTATAAAGGGTGCCAATGTTTAGCATGGAATTCTCTCAAGTTGAAAATTTTGGTTGCATTTATTAGGATATGGACTTCACCATGATGGAGGCCACTGTTTGTTAGTAACGGTGCTTCCAAGATGCCTTTCTACATGCCTACCTCCATGAAATTATTGTATGTGGATCCTGCCATTACCTCTGATGTATACTCTTAAGAGAAGATTCTTATGATGTGAGTACCTCCACCTCTGAGGTCATCCTTTTAACAGTGATATCATAGCAACAATCGTGTCCAATATCCTGCATACCCTACTAGGAAGACTTGTCCAGATAGATGGTCATCTCTCCTACATCTTTGATCATCCTTAAATGGAGGTAACTTAGCAAGGTCCCACCTGCTTAAATGGAAGATTATAAGCACATCAATGGCAATAAGGTCCAAAGAGAACTTACTAACAAACATCTTGTGCCAAAAATTTCACGAGAGCTCATTATGGGCAAAGCAATGTGAAGTTTCGAACTACTTTATGGCTGACATTAATGAAACAATTTTATCCACATGAGAAGTGCCTTATCCATATATTCTCCATCAAATATGGGGGGTATCATCATAGAACATATGCATTTGAAAAGCTAGCAAGTATCAGCTATGCAATGAATAATGGAAGCTCACAACAACCCGTTTCTTTTGGACGAGAGGATTTATCTATAGAACGTGAGGTAGAAGCATTAGATAGCGAGGAGAAAGAGATATTAACTTCACACATTCGGCATCGTGAACATTGGTTGTAGGTATGCAAGTTGCAGAGGTCGTTGGCCTCTTCATCATTAACACGAAAGCCATCACCTAGCGTCTCCCAGTGCATAGTTATCTGCACCTTCAGGACACGGTTCGGGCACAATAATCTTGCATCCTTCTTTTCACCAAGCGAGGTGTCGTGGGTAGCAAGGAGTTTCTTCTTTCTGGAAATGATGTAACAAATATTGGCGTGATTATATGGTTGAGAACACTTCAACTAATGAAATTTAGAGGATTTATTATTATCACATAATTATATCAAATAGGCTTGTGGAGTTATGCGAGCTACAACATTAAGTTTAAAAGGGCATCATGAATCCATGGCTAAGTCTGTTAGGGGCACGAGTGGTTGTTAAGTGGGTCGTTGACATCTCTGCCTTGGATGAATAGCTCTTGCTTCTAAGATTCTTGTATTACCGACCCGGTAGGGAAGGATGACATGGCGGAGGACAATGGCGTTGTTTGGGTGATGGCGATTTTCAAATCAGATCAATGGAGCCGTAAAATGATAAAGCACATTTCTCTTGGCAGATGTTATTTTCTATAGGATGTCAATCAATTGTATGTTGAGACAAGCACACCATATTCATGCTCTTTGTAGACTCATGAGGACATTTCTTTAGAGTTGTTGGACTTTGGTTTCCACTGACGGAGCTTGCGCTTGCGTTTCCTTTACGGTATTTTGATCACAGTTCCCCATGGGCTATCACCTACATGCCTGACCCCATATCTCCCATTGATGAAAAATTTGCACATGGGGTTTACCTTCACCTCTGTCATTCGGCAGATGGCTTCCTCGCATTACATCTCTACTAACAAAACCCCAGCCTTGGCCCCGCTCATCATGTTCTTTGATTCCACCTTATGCGGGTCTTTTGTTTTTGGGAGTCATCATCTTCTTCATTGTTTTGAGTGAAAATTATACGTGGCATCCACGTTGTGGCAACCCGTCGCTTATCCTTGTGGTCATTACACCCTATGGAGCCCACAATAGTTAGAGTTGTACCGCCTGAGGTTCTTTTCCAAATCAATGAAGTGGGTGATTGACGTGGATTTCATAGATCTCTTAACAATTGCAAAGTTTGTGAGGCCTCATGATATAAAGCTCGAAAGGATTTGGCAGTGTCGATGGGATTGAAGTAGTCAAGGAGGTTGCAGTGCCAACTGATCCAAAGTTAAAGGATTCTAATGAGCTTATGGAGAGGGTGAGATTCTAAAGGAGGAGCATGTCTGATATAATAAGGTTACAATTGAAGGATCCCCACGGGAGCCGTGAGGAGTTTCTTTCTCTAAATTATGGTGCGTATTGATAATATAAGATCCCATTTGAATGAATTTTAAAAGATGTCATTACTAATCGATAAATCCTCTATGATGGATCAATGTCTGGAAACTATGTGGATCATACGCATATAAAATGATAGGACGTAATCTATATCGGGTGAGTTATGATGGTAGGGTGGCAAGAATTAGTTTTCCCATTGTGAGGTACGAACATGATGGCACCATGAACTTCTTGGCCACCGCCTCTATTGCCATCCAAAATGGTTGTCCTCCATGATGCACTTATATGAAATATCAGCATTTCGAAGACCAAGGAGGTTTTCACCTGTGGTCATTGTACATTCAAAGTTCAGCCAAGAGGAATCAACTTGCCCATAGTGTAATGATTTGACAAATCTTAAGTGAGAAATTAAAAAGATTCATGATGATGCTTCAGTAGTCACTAAGAGGTAAGGCTTCAATAGGTATGTGCTAGCTGAAAGGATTTGAATGCCTCCATATCATAAAACAAATTAAATACTCATAGGAATGCATGTTCAAAATGGTAAATTCGATTTGCAAGAATGGTCGAACTCCTCAATAACCAAGATTGGCTCCAGCGATTTGAAGAAGGGATGCATTTCAAAATCATGCTCAGGGGAAATTCAAAAGACTTTTATTAATGATTGCATTAGTTATGTTTTAGAAAGACTAATTGATTCAATATTTTGTGCAGGATAATTGATCGAGGCTTATTAAGGTGACCAACTTGTGGATGTTTGTCATAGGAGACCTATTAAGTGGGATAAGGATGAAATATGTTTTAGTAAGAAGGGGTCTTGCATACGAAAAATATGCCTATAAATTCCAAGGTTGCCTGAGTGGAGAATTTACCTATCTGTGGATGCTTGCCAAAAGAGAACTAACCAATAAACCAATGACTTCATTCCAAGGAAATTAGTGCCAAGAACATAGATGGATGTCCACTAAAGTCAAAAAAGAGGGAGTTCTTTCATCTTTCATCAAATGATCATGATTTGTAAGGAGTTGTCCCACAAGATCAGGAGTGGAATGTTGGTTGTTTGGCAATACAAATCTACAAGAAGATGCACTTAATTCAATGAGGAAATATTGTGAATACATCAAACAGAGGGCAGCTTTCCATAGCTTTCTGGCATAGCAAAAAAAATAGTGAGAGGACAAAGTGCTACAGTATCGGGTCACTACAAGACAAAATAGGGAAAAGAACAAAACTGTATTTTATATTGCTATATATTGGGGGTAGGTGAAACCCTAACTTGTAATGAATCTAGGCCACTCAATGTAAATCAATCCTAGCCATTCATTTGGGCTTTGGAAAACTATAAATAGTGGCTTGCCCCTCATTTGTAAATGTTGGAGAACTGGTGTAAAGGGCATTTTGCAGCAATAGAGAGAAGCATTGCATTGTTTTATGGGTGTTTCTTTTGAGTTTGTTCATTATGCATGAATGGTTCAAATTCCATATTAGTTTTAGCTTGTAGTTTCTTGAATTTCTTTCATGGTGTTGGTTGTTACAGTATTGGATGCACTTCCAGCATATGTTTTTTTTTATTTGTTGATGATGAATCACTTTACAAAGCTAATTTGAGCTAACTTATTTTCTACAACTTAGTTCAATTATGTGTTCATGAGGTGAATGTACAATATGGAAATTAGCAGACCTTAGAATATTGCACTGATTTTGTGTAGCTATAGGTTCTCTTGGTCAAACAAAACTTAGTTTAAGGAAATTTTTCTACTATAACAGCCTCCATTATTACTGTTCATTCATAGCTTAAATTTAGAACAGCTCACTTGACCCTTTCCTCTTTTTCTATTTATTTTAACTCTTTGTTAGAGTAGGATTCAAAGCATCACAACAAAGCTAAATTTGATGAACATAGTGAGTTTTAGTTTGTTGTTTTGAGTGGGCAGCTACTGTTCATTCACTTCCAGCACTATGAAACTCCATTTTCAGACCCAACTTCCCATGCTTTGTAAACCATAAAGGCCACCTTGTGATTACCAGCAAATCACATCAATCAATTGAAATATTCCAAGCATTGTCATGACCTGACACCCGAGAGACCTTGGGCTGATTTCTCCAACTTAGTTGTTAAAATTTCCTTTCAATAAAGATAGCATACTTGTGTGTTTCCTGTGTTGAGAAGGTGCAAAAAAAACCATCAATAGAACTAGAGCTAGAAGGAGTGAATGGTTGAGCTTGAGGCTGCGAAGCTGAAAGTTGGAAGTTGAGAAGCACCCTCAAGTGAAATATGAAATAGAAGATCTCACCATATGCTGGAAATTTAAAATCAAAAAATTCAAAGGCAAGGAAATATTTGAGCTAAGATGGAAACACAACTTCATATTAACATCACTCATGTGTAGGAAGATATTAATAGGAGATTGAGCAGTTCATTGCATAAATTTGTATTGGCATACAAATGCAAAATCCATGGCACTTACAGGCACAACGAATTGGAATGTTTGAAATTCTTGGATAAAATTGAAAGGGTCTTGCAAGGATAAATTCCCTTTTGGGAAATATTTTAACACTTGGCTCCTCCAAACCCAGAACAAGAAATGATCAACATAGAATCCAAGGCTTTCAAGGAGTTGATCCAAGAGTACTTGAGTAGCAAGGATGGACTAAGATTGGAGGAGGCACTGATGTCTATCTGGTGTAGATTCCATAATGCACCCTACTCAAAATTTACTTATCCATCATGTGCAGACGTTATTACTCAAGTCAAGGGTTGCTCAAACAAGTCAGAGCAGAAAACTCTAAATGAAAAGGATTCATCCCATGAGACAAGAGAGTTGTCAACATCTGGAGGAGTGCATTTTGAAGTTGAACAAAAAATCTCCACAAAAGTAAGTGTTGGGACAACAAACATGGAGGTTGAAGATCAATAGGAAGGGGCTGATTTCCTTGGGATAGAAAATAGACTTGGAAAAATCTCAACTTGAAAAGGATCAGAGGACCTTTTCCCCATAAGCAAAGGGAAGTCCTCCACTCAAGAAGAGGGGAAGTTGGCAATCAAAAGGCTACATATACAAGGTGAATCAGAATAATTTGCAGTAGTACATGCTAGGACAGCCAACTCAAATGTTGAAGATCAGAAGGAGGAAGAGGTCGGAAGCCTTGGGACAATAGAGAATGATGATGAAAGCATAAGTGAAATAAGATTAGAGGACCTCTCCTACATGAATGACAGAGATCAAGCATATTAAAATGAATATTTAGAGGAGTGGGAACAACCACATGCCCAGGCTATTTAGTATCAAACTTCCTTCCTAAATGATGATGAGGATCCAGTGGTGGAAAGATATAATGAGCTTGTCTCAAGACTCCTGAGGGATTGGTTAGAACTACGACACCAAGTGGATTTGGAGGTGTTTCTAATGCTCATTTGGTGTAGGCTCCATGATTTTCCACATTCAGAGTTCACATGCGAGCTATGCCAAGAGGCCATCATGCAAGTTAAAGAATAAGTGGAGCAACCAAGTGCCCTGCTTCCTATTGTTGCTTCAAGAACTGAACTAGAGGACCAAGAGCTTGAACCAAGCAATCGCTTGGCTAAAGGTATCCCTCAAGAAGGAATGGGGATAGTAACAAAAGAAGCACAACACAATCCCAAGCCTCCAAACGATGAAGCAGAACATATGGGGAGGCTCTCCATCAGACATCAATAATATTTCCCTCTTGTAGAGAATCTATACACAATGGATGATAGGCTTTATGGGAAATCCTTGAAGGTAAACCATATATTAAATCTTGGTCCCCTCAATGAGGTATCGTCCATTGATGAATTCTTTCTGTTGGGAGCTATACTTCATAGGTATGCCAACACTAAGGAGAAGTACATTTCAGAGGATGGTGTTGATGAGGAAATATCACATGAACCTCCAAACGGAAAAGTATCGGAGCTCCAAAATTGGGAAAGGAATGCTTTCTCCACCTATAGTGATAGTGAACAAGAATAAATGAGTGAGCATCATGGTGAACTACATGAACTTCAAGGAGAAGAAAACCAAGGTAGGGGTGTTTTGGCAATAGACTACAAAGATGATGTGCCTTGCCAGCTACAAGTTTCAACTAAGAGTCTCGCCTCCTTGTCTGTTGTTCGTTTGCCTATACATTCTGAGAGCTGAAATAGGATAGATTCATCCATGTCATGCTTTTGTGACATGGAACATCATAAAATTGAGATCAACACAAGGGAAGTGATATGGGACAAGAGGTTGCCTTTTGAGGATAGAAATCAAGTGGAGTCATGGGTTGTGGGAGATCAATGAGACGAAGTCTATCTCCTCAAAGAAAAGCCGATGGAGGTTGTGCGTCCCACTAGAAGCTTGGAATAGGTGTTTGTTGTCTCATTCTCCTAGCCTTATGCAAATCCAAGATCAAGTGAAACGTTCCTTGAATTCAAAAAATTCAATTCTTCATAGTGGGTACTGCTTGATCAATTTTATTGTGATCTCCAGATTTGTAATGCAAAGAGCATGTTACACCATCCATTGTGTCCACCTGAGGTTTCCCATACAATGATCAATGATGAAATGCACGTTCCTAAGTGGCAAGTATAGTTGCCACCTCTGCATGGTGACATCTAGGTTCTATCTTTCCTTTCTCCTATGAATGCTCATGATTGTGTTTATCATTTTGATTATGGGAGTGAGGGGAGATAGACTTGTTTATGGATTGACCATGGGCTTAACAAACCACCTCAACTGTTGGTTTTTCCTAAATGTGTGATTAAATTTAAATGATGTAATGATGAACTTCATTTTTTTGAGCATAAGGATGATTTTGCATGGCTTAGAACTGTAACGATTACCCTGTTGCTAGTGGATGCATTGCGAAGACCTGCTGGCATGGGTGTTACTTCACCCCGCCTAAACCTAGTTCCTTGTAAATACATTTGTACATAATAAATTTTGAGTAGTGTAGGTTTTGTGTACATATCCCACTTTCCTACTTTCATTAGGTTAGTCGATTTGTTGTAGATTGGGTTTTCTTTAAGGTAGTTTCCCTGATGTTTTCTTTCACTTTCCTACTTTGGTTAGTGTGGGTGTTTTACTTTCCATTTTCTTTTTGTTTGCTTCTATTTTTCTTCTACCTTGCTACTTCACTCGAGGTCCCTCTACCTTTAGTTAGGCATGTTAATGCGCACAACAACCATCATTTTATTATCAGGGTTTGTTTTATGTATTTCTTCAATAAACTCTAATTAAGTTTTTAGAGTGGATGGTGAGAGTCTTTTGTTAGTGTCAAGTGGTCTATATGTTTGATTCAAAGAGGATAAGTGGTTGCTTCATTTGATCATGATGTATTCTTAAATCTTATTCTCTTACACATTTTAAGAATCTGGCAGTTACTGTAGGAACTTTTTTGAAAGTAGGTTAAGTGAAAAATCTAAAATTATGCTTCAGTGCCACTATGATTCTTAGCCCTAAGTGTGAGCTTCATTTCTTGTGAGTTAAAATGAAAATAACTAAAAGAGAAAAATCAAAAGAAAAGAAAAAGAAATAATGAAAATCAAAAGGAATAAAATTCAACTTTTATGAGGATACGAACAACTCTACCAGGGCTATGGATGCCCGGCTAGCAGTAGAGCAATGTTTTGGAGAATCACAACGACAAA
>VCHN02000014.1:45854820-46026733 GCA_007115665.2 Sequoiadendron giganteum | reverse complement strand
TCAACCCTCAACCCTCTAATCTCTACCCTATACATTAAATCCTCAACCCTAAATTCTCAACCCCTTACCCTTAATCCCTCAACCCTAGGTAGGTAGGGAAACATAGGTGAGATAAAAAGTTATGAAGGGAGAGGTAGGTAAAAAAATGGATAGGGGAGATAAATATAGGTAGAGAGGGAAGGATTTGTAGAGAGAGGAGAGACAAAGAGAAATAGAGAGGCGAGGGAGGGACAAGTGGGAAGGAGATAGAGGTGTGTGTGTGTGTGTGTGTGTGTGTGTGAGAGAGAGAGAGAGAGAGAGAGAGAGAGAGAGAGAGAGAGAAGACACGATTGAGATATAGAGTGATGGAGGGAGATGCGGGTAAAGAGAGGGAGAGTGGAGATAAAGATAAATATAGAGGGAAGGATATGCAGAGAGAGATGATAGATAGAGAGAAGTGGAGAGTGGAGGGATGGTGGGAGAGGAAAGGAGGAGATAGAGGTGAGTGTGTGTGAGAGGGAGAGAGAGTGAGAGGAGAGAAAATGAGGGGAGAGAAAGAAAGAGATTAGAGAGGGAAGGGGGGAGAGATAGAGAGTAGAGAGGGAAGGAGAGAGTAAGAGAGAAAGAGGGGTGAGGGAGAGAGTGGTAGGTAGTGGAGGGAGAGGTAGGTAGAGAGGGAAGGAGAGAGGGATGGATAGGAGGGAGAGAGGGAAGGAGGGAGAGTGAGATGGAGAGAGTGGTGAGATAGAGGTTAGAGAGGGAAGGAGAGAATGAGAAATAGAGATAAAGAGAGAGAGGGAGGTTGGAGGGAGGGAGAGGTAGAAAGGGATAAGTGAGACATAGAGAGGGAATGAGGGAAAGTGGGATAGAGATAATAGTGATTTAGAGAGGAGGGAGTGAGAGGGAATGAGGGAAATTTGGAGAGAGGGAATGGTGATTTAGAGAGGAGGGGGTGATAGATAGGGATAGAGATAATGGTGAGATAGAGAGGAGAGAGTGAGAGAGAAAGAGAGGGATGGAGAGACAGAGATCAAGGTAGGTAGAGGAAGGGAGAGGAGAGATAGAGAGTAGGGAGGGAAAGAGGTAGGGAAGGAGGCATAAGTTAGATAGAGAGGGATGGAGAGAGAGTGATGGAGGGATAGGTATGTATAGAGAGGGGAGGGAGGGAGGGAGAGGTAGGGAGATAGAGGTGTGTGTGTGAGTGAGAGAGAGGGAGAGAGAGAGAATGGTGAGAGAGATAAAAGGATCAATTGAGAGAGAAAGAAGGGGAGGGACGGACGGACAATAGTGAGAGAGATTGAGAGGAGAGACAAAAATAAGTGGAGGGAGGGTGAGGTCGAGAGAGGGAGGGAGAGAAGAGATAGAGAGAAGTAGATAAGGAAGGATGGAGGGAGGGAGTGTTAGCGAGGGAGATAGAGGTTTATGTGAGAGAGAGAGAGAGAGAGAGATAGAGAGGGGGGAGTGAGAGGGAGGGAGAGAGAATTATGAGATATAGAGGAGAGAGTTAGAGAGGAAGTGGGGGAAGAGAGGGATAAAGAGTGAGAGAGAGATGTAGGTAGAGGGAGGGAGAGGAGAAATATAGAGTAGAGAGGGAAAGAGGTAGGTAGGGAGACATAAGTGAGATACCAAGTGATGGAGGGAGAGGCAGGTAAAGAGAGAGAGAGAGGAGAGATAAAGATAAGTAGAGAGGGAAGGAGATGTAGAGAGAGAATAGATAGAGAGAAGTAGAGAGGGGAGGGGGGGAGGAAGATGTAGGGAGGAGATAGAGGGGTGTGAGAGAGAGAGAGATGGGAGAGAGAGAGCAAGGGACAAAGAGAGAGGGAGTTGAGAGATAGAGAGTAGAGAGAAGGAGAGAAAAAGCTGATACAACTTGCTGACTACTAAAATTTGACCTCCTGATTACTAAAATTTGAATTGTTAATTACTAAAAATTTTAAGATCTTCCAAAAACAAGAATTTTCATTATAATTCCTCGAGATATTAAACCACTCTCAAACATCCTACCTATATACATGTAATATAACTTAAAGTATAAGAAATTAAATGTCCATATGTAAATGTAAACTTATACTTAAATGTTTATTTCATGTATATAGTTTCCTTAGAAGAGAAAGCAAAAATAAAAAAGTTTAGAAATATGCATTTCGAAATTCATTGCAAAAAGAAAGAGAACTCACACTTGTTCACTCACTGCAAAACTCAAGCCATTTGGGACACGTCAAATTTGGTGCTCGTCAAATGGTAAATCCATTTGGAGAGTGCCAAATTTGGTGCTCGCCAAATTTGGCAAGCGCAATATGGCCTATTACGGGTTTTTTTTGCAATTTGGCACTAAAATTGTGTCATGAATTGGTGCACTTACCCCTATACCCTCAACCAGATACCCTCTATCATCAACCCTATTCCCTCAACCCTCAAACCTTAAACCCTAATACCCTAGAAACCATCAACCCTATAGGTCCTCCACCCTAATCCCTCAACCCTATACCCTCAACCCCTATCACTTTATCTCTATCTTTAAATATCAGCTATCGCTCCCTCCCACCCTCTCTAATTGTCTCTATCTACAGTCTACCCCTTTCTACATACCTCTAATTCAATCAATCCCTACCACCCTCTTTCACTCCCTCTATCCATCTCTATCTATGTCCCTCCCACTCTATACCACTCTCTTCCACTCCCTCTCTCTCATGTCTCTCCCTCCCATCCTCCCTCTCTCCCAAGTCTCTCCCTCTGGCAACCTACCTAGGCAACTCTCTCTGTCTCTCTCCCCTCTCTCTATCTATCCCTTCCACCCTACCTAGATAAGTCCTTCTCACTCCACCCCCCCTCTTTGTCTACCTCTATCAGGTCACTCCCTCCCACATCCTCTCCCTCTCTCAAGTCTCTCACTCACACTCCCTCTCTCTCCCACTCCCTCTCTCTCACACACTCCCTCTCTTTCACACTCCCTCTCACTACCTATCTCTCAGGTCTCTCCCTCTCACCCCCTCACACTGTCAAGTCTCTCCCTTTGGCACCCTACCTACGTAACTCTCTTTTTCTTTTTGTCTCTATCTCCCCCCTCTCTCTTAAACTCTCACTTCCACCCCCTCTCCATCTCTCCAGACTCTCTCTCTCTCTCTAAATTCTCCCTCCCTCTAAAGACATAAGTAAATAAATGCATACAAGCATAATACATATGTACATATAATCCTACATGCATACTTGAGCATACATACATACATGTGCAGATACAATCTTGAATACATACATGCAATATATATGCATTGTTACATACAAGCATGTGTACATACATGCAAGCATGCGTACATACATGCAAGCATGCATACATGACATACAAGCATACATGTACATACAAACATAAAAATATATCAACATACATTCAATATATTGGAATTTCACATAAAGGAGACATAATGCGAGAATGTTATAACGCGCTTGTGTTATGTCCTAGTTGAAATGTTTCCCGCAGAAGCAAAAACAATGTCAAAACTGAAATATAACGCGAGCGCGTTATAGCACGAGCACATTATAGCATGAGTGCATTATAGTGCACTCACATTATGTCTTGCTTTGAGAATTCCTGAGCCTTAGGCTTGGTATTTGCCTTGGAATACCAACCCAAAGGCTTGGAAGTCATTCCCAATGACCAGAGATGTGTTTTTTAAAAATCTACCATATTTCACATAATCGAGTTCATGCTCACCGTCAGGATTGCACGTGGTTCAATATCGAAAAAATCGAACACATGGGTAATGTTGGGTTCTCTCTTAGCTATCCAACGATGTAAATTTTTTCACTTTCTGAAAATGTTAAGCCTTTCATCCATAATTTATTTTATTTGTATGTCTTTTTCTTGTCAAAATAAAAGTGTTTGGTATTTTTTTGTTATAAATTAACCGTTCATCCAATTTTTGAATAAATTACATTTTTAGAAACTAGACTCCATTCTACAAATTTTTAAAAAAATCAATTAGTTTAAAAATTTGTAGGGGTAGCATGACCAAAATTCTATTTTTCAGGATATGTCCACTTCTAAAATTAGTTAAAAATCAAATATTCATTAAAAAATTATCAGAAAAATCATGCATCAACTAAATACTGCTAGCTAACTTCTGACCGTTGCGATTTTAAAAATACTAAAAAAAATTCACTGTATCAGGGTCGTACAAGAGTTGCTATGTTATGTTTATTTGACAAAAACAACACCAATTTGTATATGTCCCTCTTTTGAACCCCTTAATATCAACCATTTTAAAAATAAATTAGTAGTTTAGAAAGTAGACTCGAAGGATTTCGATCCTTGTTTTTGTTCCATCTCAAAATATTGAGTGTAACTATCCTCAATTTCACATCCAATGTTAGTATTTCTTGATTTCAGAAAAAATTTGTCCACTTAAGTCCCCTTTTTGGGAACCATCTTTGTGCACTTACCCCATGTATAAACTGTAAGGGTTTTCATCCTCATTTTGACCTCTCCTGAGACCATTTTTCACCTTCACTCAACCTTCACAAGTACTCTTGCACTCAAGCTTCCCAAGCAAGCAATCAAGCACAAGGCATCTCAACCAACCTCCATTGGAGTTGGTTCTTGCATGTTCTAGATATCTTCAACAAAGGTTTGTTAAGTCATTGCAGTGGCTTTATCATTCAATCATCCATTCCTTTCATTATATTTCATTTGGGTTTAGTTACCATCAAAGTGTTCAGAAAATATGTCTCAACTTCCAGTCTGATGCCTAAGATTTCAAAGACTTGGCAAAAATGTTGATAATTTTGGCTTTACCGCCATACCACGCCTGGATCCTGTCAGCCCTTAATCACTTGACCATGACGGGTCTATCTATCCCTAGCGGTACCATGGTGTTGGCTTGGCGGCTTCCGCCTTATCGCGTGTGGTGAGTTTTCTCACCACGGTGGTGTGGTAGGCGACTTATGGCCTTCCTCGTCGTTACCGCCGCACCGTGGACGATGAAGGGACTGACTACGATGGTCATGGTAAGACTCTCAACAGCCTGGCTAGCGGTTACTGCCGCATCACACGTGGTGGATCCTCTCACCGCGGTGTTCACGGTGAGACCACCAACGGTGGCTCTGGCGATTACCGCACCACTGCATGCGATGAGCTTCCTCACCATAGTAGTTAGACCTTGATTGGGCAGCAGTAGCGCAGGTATGGTCAGGTTGAGCTCAGATGAGCTCACCGCCATACTACGGACGGGTCAAACGAGCTCGGCGGTGGAGCGGTAAGGACTTGGTGAGCTCGACGAGCTCGATGAAAGGTTTGAATGAGTTGGACTCATATTCAACAGTGATAGACAAATGGAATGCAAACACGTGGCTTAGTGTCAAAGTGATAATTGGATAAAGGCAAAGAAGTAATTGTAGTAATTGCATGACTTGTTTGATAGAAGAAGAAACCTGATTAAGGCAATGAATTTATTGCCTAGGTGGCTTGATGCAGGAAGATCAACAAGTGCAAATCGGATGCGTGATTGGTTAATTGGTGCATGAACCTGATGTTAGTGATTGGTTGAAACATTTAATTGGAATATATGACTTTGTAAGTCGAATATATTATTATATGTAAAACCAAAACATGACGGTTGTGAGTTAAGTCGATGTGAGCAAGTTGTAAGTTGAATGGTGAGAAGGAATTCATTGTATAATTTAAATGGAAAGTATTGTAACAGTGATTTAGATAACTTGAAGTTGTTGTGAGTTGATCAGAGAGTAAGGGCTGATATTGTATGTAATTGATTATTACTATAATACAATTTGTTCTTTGTTGGTGTGGTGGGTTTTTTACTTGTAAAGGTTTTCCCACATAAATATTGTGTCAATCTATGAATTTTTATAATCTGTTATCTCTTTTTTGTTGTTTGTATTTCATCTTAGTAGTTTTAGAATCTATTAGAACTAGTTTTTGCTTCTCTCGCCTATTGTATTAGTGTTAGGGGAATGTATTCCGCACTGTTGGGTCATTAGATCCACCCTTGTTTTTCCCTTCAAGTGGTATCATATCTTGGCCTATTGTGTTATCCTTGAGAGAAAGCTCAGTTTTTTGTGTTAATACTATTTCAGTGGGAGTCTTGCATTTTTAAAACTTGTTTCTATTTGAGATGGCGAGTACATCTGGAAGAGTAGATATTGAAAATTTTAATGGCAGCAACTTTGAGTTATGGAAACTCAAAATGGAAGACTTGTTGGTGGATAGAGACCTCTAGTTAGTAGTGTCTGGAAATAAGCCACAAAGCATGACACAAGAGGCTTGGGATCTTGTTGATAGAAAAGTAAGAGGTCTGATAAGACTGATTCTACCCAATTTTGTGCTCCTGAACGTCCATGAGGAGCAATTTGCAGCTTCATTATGGAAGAGGCTTGGTGATATTTATCAGGGAACATCTCTGTTAAATAAGTTATTCTTGAGGAAGAAGTTGTACTCCTTGAAAATAGAAGAAGGTGCATTTGTTGCAAACCATCTGAACTCATTTAATATGAGTGTTACTCAGCTGGAATCTATAGGTGTAAAGACTGAGGAGGAGGATCATTGCATGCTCTTATGTGTTCATTACTTGATAGTTGGGATCATTTGGTGATGGATATTGGAAGCACAACCACTGCATTCAAGATGGATGACATGGTTACTTCGCTTATGTCTGAAGAAATGCGAAGGAACTCTTCTGAGATGGCCAAAGAGGCTCTTATTGTTCGAGGTAGACCAAAGGAGAAAGGCAAGAAGAAGGACAATAAGTCAAAATCCAAATCTGCAAGGAGATCAAAGTCTCCTGGTAAAAATTTTAAGGTGATACCAGAACTATGGGCAACCTGGTCATATCTGGAAGGACTGAAAGGAGAAGAAGAAGAAGAAGAATTTTGACAATGAATCTTCTCAAAGTGATGCAGACGCCTTCATTGCAGTAGCCTTGACAACTCAGGCATCAGATGATGCCTGGCTGGTTGACTCAAGTGCATTCTTTCACATGAAATCCAATAGATAATGGTTCACTAAGTATGAGAAGTATGATGGTGGAAATGTGTACCTAGCAAGTGATTCAATGCTAGAGATAGTTGGCAGAGGAACAGTCAGAATTCAGTTTCTTGACGAAAGAGTCAAAGGGATTGGTGGTGTACTGCACATTCCAAGTCTGGCTCGAAATCTTCTTTCTGTCAATAAGTTAAATGATGTTGGTGTAGAAGTTTTGTTCTCTAGTAGAGGATGTAAAATGGCTAGAGGTGTAATGTTGTTGCCTAAGGGTGTTAGTACTAGCACTCTGTACAAGCTAGATGCACATCCTATTCAATGTAACAATGCCTCTATACAGTCAAGCAATGTTGATCTTGTAGAGAAAGATGAAGACATTTTTGCAAATGCTTTGGAGATAAAACTCCTAGCTAAGAAGACTATGTTGTGGTATCATAGACTTCGTCACATAGGTGAGAAAGGTTTAAAAACCTTGAAGAATAAAAATCTTGTAGAAGGGTTTGATGATTGTAACCTTGAATTCAATTTTTGCGAACATTTTATCTATGGAAAACAACACCGTGTTTCATTTTACTCTACTCCTCATAAATCTTCTGGCATACTAGATTATGTTCATTCTAATGTGTTTGGTCCAATTAATGTTCTTTCGTTATCGAAGTCTAGATATTATGTTTCTTTTATTGATGACTATTTGAGAAGGGCATTTGTATACTTTCTTAAAAGTAAATAAGAAGTATTCAATCCATTTAAAGAATTTAAATCTTTGGTAGAGAATCATACTGGAAGGAAAATTAAATGTTTGAGGACAAACAATGGCAGTGAATTTTGTTCTGTAGATTTTGAAAGGTATTGAATAGATCATGGAATTAAAAGGCATAAGACAACGCCTTACACTCCACAAAAAAATGGAGTTGTTGAAATGTTGAACAGGACACTGATAGAAAAGGAAATGAGTATGTTGAGTGGTGTTGGTCTGAAGCAGAAGTTTTGGGTTGAGGTTGTGGCTACAACATGTTATCTAATAAATCAATCTCCTTTCTTTGCTCTTGTTGATAAGAAACCTTTGGAAGCATGGTTTGGTAAGAATCCCTCTCTGAGGCATGTTCGTGTCTTTGGCTGTGAGGCATATGTTTATGTGCCAAATGAAAAGAGATCCAAATTGGATAACAAGGTTTTCAAGTGTAATCTCATTGGCTATGGAGTTGGTGTGAAGGGATACAAACTTTGGAATCCTGATACTGAGAAGGTTATGTATAGTAGAAGTGTGATATTTCGGGAGTTGAAACCTTTGGTAAGTGATCAACATCTTGAGATAGATCAAAGAGACAAGAAGAAGGATGTAGTTGAAATCCCACAAACTCCAGAAAGGGAAGAGCTGCATGGTGTACCTAAGACTAAGGAGAGTTCAAGCAGCTCTACAAGTTCTGATGATGAAGAACCACAACCTCAATCTGTAAGAAGATCTACATGAGAAAAAAGGCAACTTGAAAGGTATAGTTTCTCTATGTTAGATTAGAACTATGCCTATGCTTTAATTACTAGCAATTATGAGCCTGGGATTGTAAAAGAAGCAATCAGCATGACTGATTCAAATTCTTGGCTGGAAGCCATGAATGAAGAGATGGTTTCATTGAAGAAGAATGAAACATGGGATTTTGTACCACTGTCTAAAGGGTGAAATCATGTTGGCTGTAACTAGGTATTCAAAAGGAAGACAGGTCTTGATGGTGGTGTTGAGAAGTATAAGGCACGCCTGGTTGCAAAGGGTTTTTCCCAGATTGAGGGAATTGATTATGGAGATATTTTTTCCCCTGTAGAAAAGTTGACATCTATCAAATTTATGTTGCATTGATAGTTGTGTATGACTTTGAAATTGAACAGATGGATGTGAAGACAACGTTTCTCCATAGTGAGCTGGAAGAAGAAATCTATATGTCCCAGCCTGAGCATTTTGTTGAAAGAGGTAAAAAAAATCTGGTCTGTAAGTTAAATAAATATCTATATGGTTTGAAGCAATCTCCTAGAATGTGGTACTGAAAATTCAACCCTTTTGTGTTGTCTATAGGATTTATGAGATCAAAATCTAATCATTGTATCTATTATAAATCTTAGAATGATCATGTGCTTGTTATTACCCTGTATGTGGATGATATGTTGTTCATTGGAAATAGCAAGTCTATGATTTCTGATCTTAAATCTCAATTGTCTACAAAGTTCAAAATGAAGGATCTTGGTGCAACAAGGTACATTCTTGGAATGGAGATAACCAAGGACATAACAAGCATAAATCTTTGGATAAGTTACAGTAAGTATGTGAGCATGGTTCTGGAGAGGTTTAGTATGATTTACTGCAAGAAGCTAGTTATTCCAGTCATGCAGGGAATGAAGCTATCTGTTGAAGACTATCAAAATTCTACTACTAAGATGGAGGACATTACCAATGTGTCGTATGCAAGTGTTGTTGGCAGTTTGATGTATGCTATGGTCTGTACGAGACCCGAAATTGCCCAAGCAGTGCAAGTTCTAAGCCGATTTATGGAAAATCCTGGAAGATCACATTGGGATGTTGTGAAGAGAGTGTATAGGTATTTGAAGGGGACTTCAGACTATGCCCTATATTACCATGGCAGTTTAGTTGCATCGCAAATAACTCTCAGCATTCAAGGATATGTGGATTCGGATTGGGCAGGGGACATTGACAACAGGCGATCCACTAATAGATATGCATTCATGCTCAATGGTGGAGCAATCAATTCAATGAGTAAGCGACGGGTTGTAGTTTCTTTATCCATAATAGAGGCCAAGTACATGGCAACAACTCATGCCTGTAAGGAGGCAGTTTGGCTGAGGCATTTGTGTTCAGACATTGGATTTGTTGTAGGGCATATCACTATTTGCTATGACAATCAGAGTGCCATTTGTTTGGCAAAGAACCCGACTTTCCATGCTAGGACGAAGCACATTGATGTGCAGTTTCACTTTGTGAGAGACATGGTTGAAGATGGAAAGATCAGTCTGGAAAAGGTCAACAACTTGAAGAATGTTGCAGATGCGTTGACAAAGCTGGTGAGCACAGAAAAGTTCAAATGGTGTACAAAATCGATGGGCCTTGGGGCCCATGACAGATAGTGATTTTTGGAAGTCTTGCGAGCACTGGAAGTCTTCACCAAGTGGGAGCTTATTGAGAAATTATGTATCAACTTCCAGTCTGATGCCTAAGATTTCAAGGACTTGGCAAAACTTTTGATAATTCTAGCTTTACCGCCATAGCGCGCCTGGCTCTTGTTAGCCCTTAACTCCTTTACCACAGTGGGTTCGTCTGTCCTTGGCGGTACCGTGATGTCGGCCTGGTAGCTACCGCCTTATTGCATGCAGTGAGTTCTCTCACCGCAGTGGCATGGTAGGTGGCTTGCGGCCTACCTCACAGTTACCGTCGCACCGCAAATGCTGAAGGGACCGATAGTGGTGGTCGCGGTAAGACCGCCAGTGGCCTGGCTAGCCGTTATCGCCGCACCACATGCAATGGATCCTCTCACTATGGTATCCACAGTGAGACTGCCAATGGTGGCTCTGGGGGTTACCACACCACTGCAATGGTTGCGGTAAGACCGCTAACGGTCTGGTAGGCAGTGATCGCCCTACCATGCGGTGGCCTAGCGGTCCCTATGGTAACGCGGTAAGATGGCCAGTGGTACCACAGACCGTCATTGCCTTACCGCAGTTAGACCTTGACTAGATAGTGGTAGCGCAGTAATGGTCAGGGTGAGCTCAGACGAGCTCACCACCATACCGGAGATGGGTCGAATGAGCTCGGTGGTGGAGCAGTAAGCACTTGGTGAGCTCGGAGAGCTTGGTGACAAGTTTGACTGAGTTGGACTTGGAGTCAACAACGATAGACAAATGGAATGTGGACACGTGTCTCAGTGTCAAAGCGATAATTAGCTAAAGGCCAAAGAAGTAGTTGCAGTAATTACATGACTTGTTCGACAAAAGAAGAAACTCGATTAAGGTAAGGAATTTATTCCCTGGGTGACTCAATGCAGGAAGATCAAGAAGTGCAAATTGGATGCGTGATTGGTTGAAACATTTAATTGGAATGTATAACTTTATAAGTCGAATATATTATTATATGTAAAACCAAAAGGTGAAGGTTGTGAGTTAAGTTGATGTGAGCAAGTTGTAAGTTGAATGGTGAGAGTGAATTCATTGTATAATTTGAATGGAAAGTATTGTAACAGTGAGTTAGATAACTTGAAGTTGTTGTGAGTTGATCAAAGAGTAAGGGCTGATATTGTGTGTAACTGATTATTACTGTAATACATTTTTTTCTTGCTTGGTGTGGTGGGTTTTTTACCTGAAAAGGTTTTCCCACGTAAATACTTTGTCAATCTATGAATGCTTATAATTTGTTATCTCTTTTTTGTTGTTTGTATTTCATCTCAGTAGTTTTAGAAGCTATTAGAACTAGTCTTTGCTTCTCTCCCCTATTGTATTAGTGTTAAGGGAATTTATTCTGCACTATTGCGTCATTAGATCCACCCCTGTTTTTCCCTTCACAAAGGGGTTTGACTAAGGAAAACCCCTAATCTCTAACCCCTTTCCTTCTCTTTTCATGTGTGTTTTATGGGTTTTTGTATGCAACTTTGTCAAGAAGAAAGGTGCTAAGAAGGTGTTGACAACCCATCAAAGTCATTCAAGTCAACAAATACCTAGTTGGAGCTTGGAGACTCCGTTCAGCCTGTTTTTAGTATAATCTGAACCAGACACCTGTTGGGATTGAGAGTGTAGACCGAAGGCTCCAATCTCCACTTTCAGGTTCTCAAAAACTCAGAAGAGGAATAGGTCGCCAATAATGGTGACCTAGTCCCACTAAGCCTGTGTTTCGAGGATTTTCACATTTCTAGATACCCTTTTGGCAAAAACCCATTTTGACAAATTTTCCTGAAAAGAGGACTAGGTCACCCATTCTGGCGTAAATATCCTTGTGAATATTTCAGACATATTCCAAAACATTCAGGAGCTCCTCATCTACAACTTCCAATACCCAGGTGCACCACTTCTATCATTTCTAGTTTCTTTCTAGTTTGCAAGCATTTAGGTCACTTACTCTACATTGCATGTAGTTTAGATTTTCATTACTTTACATTTCATATTTACCTTAGTTTCATTACTATGCAACATTTAGACACACTTTATCACACACACCACAACCTTATTTAATCCCCTACCCTTTGAATGAAATCACCAAAAGGCATATCATCAAAGTGGAAAGCAAGCCATTTCTCAATCAAGAGCCCCTAGGTGGAAAACCCTAGGAGCCTATTTGGGGAATCCTCTTTCCATTCTTGTATATGTTTTTGGTGGTTTACAACTTTAACCATTTTGCTCCAAATCTTTCTCTTCAACCTAAAACCTACAATCACACATGCAAGAGGAGAAAAATGTTGTTTGTTAGGGGATAGGGGTTTTCCTTGGTCAAACCCCTTGTAGGTAATTAAACCAAATGATCAAATAAGGAAATTGAAGCATGAAACATGAAATAACAAAGTGTTGATACCTTGAAAGATGTCTTGTAATACAAATCTACAATCTAACATTTAGTGGCCATGAAGAATGTAGATCTTGAGCTCAAATAGATGTGACACAATTCTTGCAAGAAGTATCTTCAATGCTACATCAACAATCTTGGCTCAACAACATACATTGATGCATTAAACTCTTGACATGATGGAATGATCTTGAATTGCTCTAATAAACTCTTGATAATCTGCCTTGAAATTCCTTATGAATGTTGTTGAGATGCTCTTGTAAACTCAAATTTTCTATAAGGATGCTCTCTCAAAGTTGCTAGGTGAAATAATGTGAATTAACCCCTTATTTATACTAAATTGAGAGATTAACCCCAAAATTCAAATAATTCAAACCGACCTTAGATCTGGGTATTAAAATTATAAGGATCCTACCATAATTAAATTCAAAAAGAGGGATCCTATTAAGGGAGGACCCATTCGCCACTAAAGGCAATTGGGTCCTAGCACAGTTTCTAGGACCAAGCTTCAGGGGGATGAAATAACATCAAAAAATCACCTCAAAAATGTAAAGAAAGGGGTTTCCTATGTGGAGAGTACACCTTGCACCAGTAAAGGTGAATGGGTCCTAGCAACACTTTTCAGGACATGATATTTGCCAAATTAAATGTCATACAATATCATTATTGGGTGTCGGGATAGATCCTTGAAAAAGGGGGCTTGAATTTGAATTAAAGGGGTCAGTTAAACTCAATTAACCACCATTAATTAAGGGGGGTGTAGATAAATGTGAAAGTGTGTTACAACACTTTACAACACCTAAATAAGGTACAAGTTAAATATATTATATTAAAAGTGACCCACTAGGATTAATTAATTAAATAAATTCTAGAAAAGTGTGAAAGTGTGTTACAACACTTTACAACAATCTTGCAAAGGATCAATTAAGGAATGTTTTAATTAAATAAATACCTTAGAATGATGTGAATGTGTTCAACAAATTACAACACCACTCCAAGATACAATTAATTCAATTTTATGTCAATTATCCAAATTAAGTGTGTAAAAGGATTAATTTTTTTGACACTACACCAACCACATAAACCTGTCATGAATTTTAATTAGGGTGTATCTGATCCACTCATCCACATAGAAAAAGATAGCGAAGTTTTTCTCCACATCGAGCTTCTTCTCTACCAAACTCTCAAACTTGATTTTCAGTTCAAATTAATCAGTGGGTTATTTAAACCACACATCTCCTAGCTTAGAGTGATTATACTCATCCAATTTAGCATGAATGTATATCTTGACATCTTCTATGTGTAACACACCATACAAAATGCTCGAGAAAGCTCCATTTGGATCATTCATCATCGAATTATCAGGGTGTCATTTGAATTTTGAATGGGGTCGGTCCACAACCTCTACAACTTGTGGGGTACATACATTTTTACAAAAATTAAAAGAACTTCCAAATTTTAGGGCAAATGGAAACTGTAAATACCTTTTAATCGTCGTTGGTTAGGGTTTCGTGAACAAGAATTTTGAAATGCTTCTCTTTGCTTCTTCACCGCTCTTCTCTCTTTAAATACTCATTTGCAAATGACTTAGAAATATGCTAAGTCACTTACAAAACCTTTTTGAAATAACCTAAATCAAATTGAATGCATTGATTTGAAGTTAGGCACAAAAAGCTGATAAACCCTAATTTTACTACACAATTACCTTTGATTACTTCACAAAATTTCATATTTTGATATTTTCCACCGGTGTTTTCACCAATAGGTCAAGCATATCGATCTACATCTCATATCCACATGTTAAGGGTATCAACACCATACCTTTGGTAGAGGCTTAATGGTTTTTTGTTACAACTCCCCTTGAGCCAAAGCTCTTAACTTAGTTTTGAGAGGAAACATTTGCACTAGAAGATGGCACAGACTCATCCTTAAATTTTTATTTTCCTCTTTATTTTTCCATATATTGTCCATCTCTTTCTTCATATCTACTGGATCAACCTTACTAGATCATTCTTCTTTACCAGATCAACCTTTATATTCTTTGAGGCATTTGAAATTTTGAACAAGCTTACTTCCACCTATTCTGGATCTGCATTGATTAGATTTATGCCTGAATCTATTGCATGCATAACAATAGCCATTGAAATATTGAAATACCGTAGGGTGAAGCCACAATAGTGGTTTACAATTCAAGTGAGGAAGGAAAACAGAAAAAATGACCCCAAAGCAAAAAATGTGATTTTGGGGGTTTGTACAAACCTACTGGTTCGACCGAACCTCTTTAAATTTTGGCTGCCAAAAAAACAAAAAAAATGCGTTGGAAAGGGGTTCGAGCGAACCCCTCCAACTTATCCCTCATCCCCCCTTGAGACACAAAAAAACCTAAATTTTGGCACTTCAGAGCTCAAGTTGAGGATGAAAATGGAGGAATATTCACAAACCCAACTGGAATCAGGCATTCCTTAGAATGAGCTATCCAACAAATATAATTTTAATATGTTTTGGTTTTATTATGTTTTTTTTTTATTAGTTTTATTAAACATAGGTTTTTCATCGAAAATGAAAGTCTTTGTTCTGCACATGTGGAAAAATAGCAGATTATCAAAAAAAAATTGAAAAATATGAGTGCACCATATATTAAAGTCCTTGATCCAACCAAAAAATAATAATTTCGATATATACAAAAAATGTTATGCATTATATGGTCGCGCTATGTCTGAATTGTAATTGGTTTGACTTCAAAACTTGATTAAAGAAAAAATATTCAATAAAAAACTATCTAACCAAGTGGAAGCAGTAGATATCAAAGTTACAAATCTAAATTCGAAAGAATTATAATTTTATCCTTCATGGAAAAAATTCATGTGTTATACGATGTGCGCCACTTTTTAAAAATGTTGTTTTCTGAAAAAAACCAGTTTTCGTGGGAGATGGAAAAAGAAGTGTAATCTAATTCCAAAAAATTTGAAAAAAATATTTTTAGAATCTGCAGACAAAATGTGATGAGACTCTAGTTTGCATCATCTTCAAATTCCTCACGATTTAGCTGTTATAGGTGCTCAAATGTGAAGATTTAGTTAAAAATAATAATTTCAATGTCTAGTTTGGCCAAAAAATATAAACCACTATTGTGGGATCACCCCATACCATTGTTATAGTCATTCATCAATTGATTTATATATTCACTTGCTAGATATGACCAAATCTTTTGCATGTAAAACACTTACCAGAAAATGATTAAACATTCTGATTCATTTTGCTTCTACATTCCATAGCCTTATGTCCAAATTTATTGTAAGAATAACATAACCCATTGAAATATGGGTACCTTTGTGTATTTGGTTGTCTGATAGGTGGTTTTTTAATGTCTTTCCTCTAATTCTGAACCCGCTTTCCATTTCTCTTCTTATCCTAAATCTTATTTTCAGTTTTATTTGGAGTTTGATCTATATTTGAGATTTCACCTTTTTCAAACCCTAATCCTTCTTTGTCTTTAGATCCCTTCTGATTTGTAATCATCTCATCAAGCATTGTGGTACTCTTCTTGAATTTTTCTTCTTGAATCTTTGTTTTTTCTAGATCTAATCTCAAGGTTATAACTTCTTGTTCAAGCTTTGAGCAATCTTTAGATTTTTCCTTCAACTTAGCATTCAATAATTCTTTAACTCTTTTACTTTCTTCAATCTACAATTTTAGGTTGGGAATGATCTCATTTGGTTGCTTGAGCTCCTTGATCCTACATGTAGGTTTCTTGAGTTTCTCTCTCAATATCTTAATGCATTCAATTGCATCACTAAGATCATTTTTTCATATCTCTATTCTCAAATTTTATTTTATCCAAATCATCCAAGGTAGATTTGAGTTCTCCATCCATATTAACAATGTAGTCTTCATCAATAAATCCTACCAGAGGAATTTATTCTGGAGGAGTAGGATATCTCCTAGTAGCCATGTGTTCAACTCCAAGATCTACCTCAACAATCAAGCCAAATGAAGGAACCAACCTTTAATACCAATTGTTGAACACCTAGAATACTGAGAGGGGGGTGAATCGGTATCCTCTAAAACCACTTAAAAATTTAAGCATTCATTCCACATATCATATTAAATTTGTAGTAAGGAAAGAAACCATGAAAATAACCGTCAAAGTAAATAACACATGAAAACCAATTTTTTATGTGGAAAACCCAAAAAGGGAAAAACCATGGTGAGGATTAGCTCACAATATATTAAAACAGGATATAAGATATTACAGAAAGGCTCATTTCCAGGTGGATCCACTTTTTGATGGACTCGTTGTCCAAATAATAAGAGAAATAGAAGAGAAATGTGTCTCACTTCCAAAATACAATTTCATTGAAACTCAAAACACTGAATTAATACACTTCATGTACTGCTATGCTCTAACACTCTACTCTACTCTGCATTCGCATCACATAATTTGCATTGTCTACTTAGGAATTCACATCACACTCCAAAAATCACATCACAAGACCAAATAAAAACTTACTTGTTACCCTTTACATTTGTAAACATCTACAACATTAACTAGGTCGGCTTAATTAGATGTATCATTCAAAATAAAAACTTGTTAGCTCAAGATCAAACATACATGATTCATAGCTTATTCTAAAACTCGTAACACATCAAATAGATTGGCATACACCTATAATATCTCCCACATAACTGATCAACACTCCTTTTAACTTTGCATGACGTCAAACATATTAGGTCAACATCACTGGTGAACAAAACCAAAATACGCCAACTGATTATCCTCAAACTGACACACTAACCTCCAAAATGCACGCCACTTGGAATATAAATATAGCTAACATCTGTAAACACTTCCAAAAATCTACAAGACCAGATATCCTTCCATGATGGAATGCAGACCATTCCAAACATGTACTCTACACATGAAACACTATCAAATTTGCAAACCTGATATACTATCATCCATAACTTTTACACTAGAGCTCAAAATAACATGAAACCTTGGATTTAGACTCTTATGACATCCAAAAAAAATGCCTTAGAACCGTAGACCAAAATACTTTAAGGCGAATCAACACGGACCAAAAATCGGATGCACAAGCACTGCAAAACTATTATTTTGACACTTAGCCAAATAACCAGCTCATATGTTTTGCATTGGAGCAAAATAATTGCATCTGCATATAGGATTACTATCTCTCCAATCACATATATGCTCCAGACCAACTACACATTAATCTTCACATCACATCACAATGTTGGCATTAATGACAACACTGTAACTACACATTGTATATCTCATGCTCACGTTGCCCACAAGTATATAAATGAAAATCTCCTTAAACTTCCAACAATATATTGTTAGTAATTATTTTTATTATCAATAGTAATCTTATAAATTTCCATAGCTCTTTGAGGTGGAGCTTGAGCCAATCGTGAATGCTCTATATTGAAAGGTCCTTCATACCAAAAAATAGTCTTTTCAAAATTTTACAACATTATAAAATTTTACAAATTTACAGAATTATCAAATGTGACCCTCTTAAAAGTTTAGGCCTCCAAACAATTCAATGTTTTTATGCTCTTTGTTTAATCATGGTGTTAATGTGTCTATGCTCGTTGTTTAATTACGGTGACAATTTGATTGTCCATTGGAGACAAAGAGAAATAAACAATATAGCGAGTTAAAAAAGAGTGATGCTAATTAACAAACACTTCAAACAACCAACAAACAATATATCATAGCTCACTTCATAGCAAGTTAAAAAAGAGTGATGCTAATTAACAAGCACTTCAAACAACCAACAAACAATATAGCATAGCTCACTTCCACTAAAATTCCTCCACTCTATTATTCTTTATGGTGGCTCTAATAATATTGTTAAAACTTTCCATGGACTAATTGGAAGTCAAACCCATATCCTCCCTTTTCCTAGTAGGGTGCTCTACCATTGAGCTATGAGCCCTCTTGGTGACCAATTCATCTTTCATTCAAATGCAACTCACTTTCCAACACATTAAAATCTTTCCAATTTCAATATATATTACTCTTAAATAAATAAAATATTTTTGATAAATATACTTAAGATATTTATACTATATTAATTCTTTTATTTTATTTTAATTTGATAAATATAATAAATACTAAATATCTATTTAATTTTATAAAAATTCTCATTTACTAATACTTCTCCAAATAATTACTTTACTATTGAAATAAAATATAAAGTTATTACTAATTAGTTAAGCATTACATCATAGTTGAATAAAGTATAACTGTAATGCACTAAACTTGTAAGCGATGAAAGTTATCATCCTGAAAAGAGTGCAACCCATTGTGATACACGGTACACATGTATTCACCAGCGCAGCATCACACATCAGATGCACAGTGCTAATAGAGTGGATGAACTTTATGGACGGATGATACTTCAAATGGGCCACTTGTAACAAGCCTTCCATTAACCTTTCCATATGTTCACTGAAATGGAAATGATGTGATCGCACTGTAATGAAGCCCTCATTTTTCAACTCGACCAGTACCCGTTCTTACTCTATAGTAAATGAACTGGACAAGAATCTACAAATGTAAGTTAGGGATCAAATTTCTTGGTACTACCTACCAAAGACGATCTCATTCAAGCAAATTTTAAAATAATAATTGATAAGATACAACAAGAAAGAATGTACGAATTTAACTTTAACAATGATAAAAGGATACAAAGAAATCCAATAGTACACATGCTGCTGCATCGATCAGCCATGGCATATTTGGCTTTAGCTTCTCCCACTCCAGGGTTCGTACAAGTATGCTGCACCAATGTCAAGTAAAAACAACTTGAAAATTATGATACATCTATATCTGTCAGCCATGAATACAACTGTGGGAAGAGAAGAGTTAATATCATAAATAAAAATCTGTACCTTCCCACGTACGTTGCATTCCCGAAGAGAGCAAATATGAACATAAGCGGGTTTAGGCCCTATTAATAACATCAATAAAACGGTTTAAAATATTATTAACCCCTACAATAGAATACAAGTTCAAGTAGAAGTGTCTTAAGCGATTCTGGATGAATATATTAAAAGGTTGGATGATACCTCAACAGTCCCTCTCTTAATCTGCAACCAATCAATATTCATAAAATTGTTAACATACTTATTGATGATGAAATTTACATTAATTTAGGAAATTCAATTGCATGCAGTATGGTTTTAAAGTAGTAAAACATGGTCAGGTTTAAACAGCACAGTTTGGTTTTTTTTTTTTGAGTTGATTTAAGTGAAATCACACTGGTTTTTCTGATAAGATCTACTTATTAATATGATTTAAAATAAAGCCATCTAAACAAATCAAAGATTAAAATATGCTATTCAAATCCAAATGCAAAATATAACTATACCATGTATATAATGTTAGAAATATATATATGCTATAAAGCTTTTTAGATTACAAGAATTGGACCAATAGTTTATATAGAACTCACATTTAAACAGATTTGTGGAAGCCTTCCACCCATATAGATAGCAGCCATAAGCCACCCCAACCAAGTTCCTAATTGTCTTGATGATTCCTCTAGTACCACTGAGTTGAATGCACCGCCACCCCGTCGCTATACTTGCACAAGATCAATAATTACAAAGCCGAAGACAATTTGGAGCCATGCTACATGGAACAATTAGTCTTACACTTACCTGCAAAAGCTTCCGTCCTGTTATTAGAAAAGCAGACGTCCTTCGTGCTTGAGATGAGTAAGAAGTGGAGATGATGTTGTTATAGGTAGGCAAATTGAAGTAGTGCAGCCCACCAAGAAAGAATATTGTTAAAGCTATCTGAATAGGGACATGAAAAAAATAAAAAATCATTTTAATGATTAAGTATATGCAGGTATCGTCTTAGTATGGATTCCATCAAACGTGCAGAAATATATGCAAGGAAACGTACAGAGGGAAGAATGGTATTGGATCTCTTAGGACTTGGAGATAAAAGATTAGTGAGCAGTCCTTCCCCTTCAACTGACGACTTTAGCTTATAGCTTGGACCGCTATGATGTAGAAGATAAGAACCGGGAGTAGGTGTGTGACTGCTTGCAAACGATCTTGCAGACCTGCACAACATAATACATTGTTAAGCCATGGGCATGCTTTATGTCTTTTGAAAGTATTGAATAAAAGCAACATATATGAGCGTAGATAAATTTATTACGTGAAATATATGTCACTCCCAGTAATGGATCTCCGTCGAGGAGAAACATTAGGTATAGGTAAACTGGACACCGGATTAAGGGATATAATATTTGAATCTGCACTGGTTTTCATGACCGTTGTAGATGAGTGGTGTGTGCTCTCTGAAATCTTCACACGCTCTGCCTTTTTATGACCACATTGCTCACATTCCGAAATTTGCTCAGGTTGAATCTGGTATTTAGCATTTAAAAAATCGAATCATTAAACTTTTGCTTAAATATCTAGTGTAGCATCACATTTTTATGATTATGTTGCAAACCGGATTAAAAATATGAAAATCACAACCTTAAGTTGACATTTCGCCTTCTTCATTTTCCACCACTTGCAGATATGATCATAATATATTATCTGGCAAACTAGAACTATTGTGGTAATTGTGTACAGCTGCACGAATAAGAGTACATAGATAGATTATTATAAAGATGTAGAACACAGTTTAGGCTCGACTCTCTAAAGAATATATAATCTTTGTTTTCTTTAAAATCTTGCAAACAGTTGTTACCAGTGCCGTGTAGAATTGTGTCGGTAACTGCACAATGATAGAAATAATACTGTTAGTGAGAGATTAATATTTTTTCCAGGCCGGAACTGATATTCACTTTCCAGTTAGTAGTTGGCAGTAGAACTTAATCAAGAATTAAAAAACAACTGAGGATTAAGAACAGAGAAATTTGTTGACTTCACTTTTACTCAGACTCTTGTAAACTTATAAGCATAATGTGACTGACATGTCATTTTATCTGCTTCAAACTATTACGTGTAGCCAAGGAAAAGCTATTACCCTCAGAGAGCAAGGAAAGCTCAGACTCATAAGGGTATATCTGTTTCATAGTAATTATTATATTTCTAAACCAATATATATTAATAAGAATAATGAAAATCTTAATATTCTAGGACCAAATCCATGAAAGACTTACAGTTGCTGGCTCCAGCGAACACCCAATAAGATTAAACAAGTCCCTGCAACATTGGTATGCGAAAAACAGATTCAGAATGGTACATACAGAAATTGCATTCAATAAGATAAAATAATGATATCTATTAAAAGCATAATCAGATTCCGAATCGTACATACAGTAAGTGAAAGAATGTGATCTATTGAAAGCACATAAACCAAAAGTACTTTTACTATACTCAGAAATAAAACAGAAAGAGTGAACAGTTGAATAGTTGTTTCTTTTGAAGAGTTTCTGTAAAAGCAATTCACAGCCAAACTTACATGTCAAATATGTTGGTGATGAAATTTTTATTGTTTGTTTTTATGTGAAGATTTTATTTATACAGGTAGTAAAAAAAATTAATGGAAAATTTTCGGGAAATTGAAATGTCAAATTTGAGGCAGATGCATTTTTTTTCTTGGGTATGAAAGTGCAATAACAATAAGAAGGTATATTCATTTCTCAAGTCAAATATGTGGTAGATTTAGTAGAGAAGTTTAGAATGAAGACGTATAACAGAGTTACAATTCTATTAATACTTGGAAAATATACAAAAGATTGATTGGAGTTTAATGTACCTTACTTCAACTAGATGTAGTGAATAAAATCTCTTAATTCTTGCATGATACAGAAAGCTTATTCTCATGTTGCAAAAAAAATCTTAAGGTACATGGCTGGTACCTCTTCACTCATATTACTATTCATAGAATCTGGATTGGGAATTTAATGCACCATATTTCAAACTATTCCAAATATTATGTATGCAGTTAAATCCACATAATGTTCATTGGCATGTTGGAAAAACATTTTAAAGGCATGTGGCTGGTACCTTTTAGTTCAGATTACTTGATTGGGAGTCTATTTCAACTAGGCCAAATATTATGTATGCAATGAACACAATTTCTTAATTCATGTATGATTCACATAAAGTTTATCAGTATGTTGCAAAAAGAATATTAAAATACATGGTTAAGACATTTAGCTATGATATAGCTTATTTAGAAAAAAAAACTTTAAAGTAATGACCATTGTGATGGCTCAATAGATAATAGAAAGTCAAATTGGTTGGTTAGATTTTCTCACTTGAATCTATAACTTATTCTTGAATAGTAAAAGGTTAACAATTATAGCTCTCTCATTAGAGAAAGCTGAATACATGGCTGCTAGACCAAGCAGTTGTCAAGCCATATATTTTAGAAGGATCTTATAAGATCTACAGCCTTCACAAGATCATTCAACTAGTATTTATTGTGACAAGAACAGAACCATATATTTCATGCTAAAATAAAAATTTAAGATGGACAAATAATATTGCAGTTTTATCCTAATACCTAATATCTTAACCAGAATTTGTTTATTTATTTAACTAAAAATCCAAATAGAAATCACCCCATTAACCATGAAGGATGATAAATGAATCTTTTTGCTGATCCACAAGGTTAAACAGCGACTTGTTATTAATTTATAATCTAAATGCAGATCTTAGCTCTGATTAGTTTTTGTTTTTCCCTATCTAAAGACACGCAGCAGAAAAAGTAAAAAGATCAGAAAAGCATATTAGTGCTACTCGTAGAAATTAGAATCCTTTTAGTATTTATATTTATCTTCTATTACTACCAAACTACCCATTACTGTCAATAAATTATTTCTCTGTTCCCAGATGTGCAACTTTTCAATCTTTTTGTTTTATTTCTTAACATCGGTGTTAAGTTCAAAGGTGTATCTATTTATTTCAAACAGCAGATAAACCTAACGCACTACCATGGAAAGCACCACTTAATGAAATGGAAAATAATATAAAATGTGAAAGCTTGATTGATTGCTTACCCTACAATCCATGTTATGAGAAAGCCAAGGGAAACACCCTCTGTGGATCCATTCTTCAAGTTAGTGAGAATCTGAGGCACTTCTGCAACGGCCCAGCTTATCAAACTGATGAGACCCAAAACAACAGACACATAATCTCGCGTTCCGCACACACATTCTCCCAAAAGCTTCTGAATCCACCACACACACTGCCTTCCAGAAGCACAATGATATGCCATTTCTTTCTCAGACCATGAAAACATACAGCTGGGAAATAAGGCTTCTATTTAGACTGTTTGTGAGATAAGAAGATGAACCCCAAGAAAACAAAATTCACCTCTGTCTCCAAAGTATCAAAATACACACGTACTAAATATTCGGCATATTCCATCACATACCTCATGCAAGCCAACATTCTGTCTCAAATTTGCAACATACCTTCAAATCACAGTGCTTCAGTTTCTGCTCACTGTTGGCTGAGAAAATTAATGAAAGGTATCGACGTATGTTGTAACTTTAAGGATGTCTTTCTTCTCAGCCTCTTCCTACGTTAGCGGCTGCGGCAACCTTATCTTTAGTACACTTCTCGTGAGCTCAGTATTGTTCATTTAAGATATCACACGTAGCTTAAATTAATTTGTGGGCCTTCTTTGTCTATTGCTAATGTGGACCTTCTTTGTCTATTGCATTTAAATCAAAGATGCTCTTGACCTTTTAAACTAATATAATACCTTAGCCTTTCAAAGTGATGTATAACATAGCTTTGTTTGATATAGAAAAACAAGTGATGTACAGCACCCTTGTTAACACCTAGATGCACCATATAATTATTCCATTAGTTCTAGCATTATTTAGAGTGTAGTGGATGCATCTGTATTTTTTATGACATTTATTTAAATTTTTATTATTTGTTTTAAACTTGTATATGAAAATCTAAAAATGATAAGCAATTGGTTTGAAATAAAAATTTACAAAATAAGTTATAAAATGGATAGAAGGTGAATGTTAAAAAGTTATTTTTTAACCAAATTTAATTTAAATCAATTTTAATTAAAATTAAACATACAAATATTATTAAAAATTATAACTTTAAATATTTATTTTTTAAAAAAATTATGACGATCTTGACATGGTTTGATATTATTTTTAAGAGTAGTCAAATATCCAAAGAAGAAGCTCTTGGCACATGAAATTTTCAATATCTTAAGGTGAGATTAATTGATGTTGAAAAAGAAGTTTTTTTTTTGTATTGATAAAAATGTTGATTACAAAAGGAATCCGTATAATAACTTTAAATCAAACATAAAAATATTATCAATAATTATAACTTTAAATATTGTATTTAAAAATAAAAATTTTATGACAATGCTAACATGGTTTGATATTATTTTTAAGAGTAGTCAAATACCCAAAGAAGAAGCTCTTGGCACATGAAGTTTTCAATATCTTAAGGTGAGATTAATTGGTGTTGAATTTTTATTTTTATTTTGTATTGATTACAAAAGGAATGTAGTATAAAATTGTAGAAAAATCTAGCAAGTACAGAGCAGAACCGCAATAAGAGTTATAGCATGCAAGAACGAACCAAAATACACCAATGCAATTTTAGAAAACTATAGCAATCTGCAAAAACTACAAATTACATGATAGAGGAAATGATTGAAAATTACATGGAAATACAACATGCAAGAAAAATAATAGAAAAATAGTATGACATGATGAGCAGTATCAAACATAGAGCAATAGCTGGAATGAGAAAAATCAGTTTTGAAAATAAGACCTTAGGCCCTGAGCTATGATGACCTTCCTTATATTGCTAAGAAGTTGAGTGACTTGGAGTTTGATCTATTGTATTTGAAATTCAATCTGTAAATTCTTCTTTGCCTCAAACTGTAGAAGAGAAAAGGGTGAAATCAAACAATAAAAAATGTTGGAGTAAAGCCCTAGAAGTGCAACTCCTCGATGATAATTTGGGTTATTAAAGATAACTTTACACCTGTTTCTCCATATATAAGATAAAATAACATGTCTAACTCCATTAGTGATAATGTTATGATGTAACCCGAGCCCAAGAAGGGCTTCTTTCCAGTTTAAATTATGCCCAAAGATAGCTAGTAAATTAGTATACATAACATTCCACTACATTTTAATAGATTGGCATCCCTAAAAAAAATTCCTTATATTTTCTTTCCTTTGATAGTAGGGGCAATTAATTGGTTGGGCCATCATACATTTCACCCCATTTGCAATGGGAAGTTTGCAATGTAAAACCTTCCAAGAAATTAATTGAGCATCTGCATTAGCCTTTGATTTCCAAATCTGGGTGGATAATTTTGCCCAAAGTTTTTCATTCAACTTGCAGTTCCACTTGGAGTTCAATTGAGACTTTAAAAGTAAGTTTGGAAGCATTTGTAAGTAGGCCTTTTTCAAAGGATATGAGGACAACCATAACCAATCTTTATAGAAACTGCAATGGATAGAGGTGCATAATTTCATAACCAGATCAAGCAGGATCAAACATTGAACAAAAAATAGAAACACTTTGTATTTATTGCTTAGATTAAATTGTGCTTTGACAGAGTGCCATGACAACTAGCTCATAGAGTGAAAATCCCAATGGTCTCTAACATTGTAGAGTCTTTTTTAAAACAAGGAGTAAGGTTGTTTAGGGAAACTTAAAGCAAGAGGTTGATCCTAATAGAGTATGTGCTTATTCCACCAAATAGAGGAAGTGGAGAAGTTGAAACCATGTTGAAGCGAATTATTTCTCCATTTTAAAAGAGAGAAAGTGTGTTTCCAAGCTTTTCATATAGATTGGAGGGGAGAAGAATCTCTTGAACACAAGGAAATAGGGTGCTCCACCTTTTAGGAGATGGAACACAAGGGCCTATTTCACTCTTAGTTCATTCAAGGAAACCTAGAGATCTCAACCTAATGATCCAATTAAGAAAAGAGATTGCTACAAGGTCTCCTTAGGTGTGATTAAAAGGGGGTTCACCAATAAGTGAATTCTTAGAAGGAAAGAAATGAAAGCAATATGCAAATCTAACTATATGACCTAGGAAATGAAACTTAAAATCAAAATAAGAAATTGTGGACAACAAAAAAGTCCCTGGAAGGTTGGAGATGACTAAACAAGATCTGAAAAACCTGAATTTTGTTGTTGTTGATGTGTACAGGGACTCATACGCTAGACTGGGTGATTTAGTCCTAGTCTAGGGTTTCTAGGCAGAAATAAGAATCTCACAGTGACAAGTTTGAATCCACTAAAATATGGTAAAATGCCTGTACCAGGAACCATATGCCCAAGGTGGAGATGTAGTCTTGTTATGCCTTTCCAAAAAATTGGGATCTATATCTGTTCTCCTATTTTTGAACTTCCTTATGTCACTCAAACTTCGCTTCTGAATTTGAACTTGCTAAAAATCTGCAAAATAAAATATTGTGTTTATTTGATTATGGGGGTATGCCTCAATCAAACCTCTAGTTTGGTAATTAAACCTTGATAGAAAGAATGGATCTTGAAAGGAAATGTGTGTGAAATTCCTAATCTTAAGTGCATCTAAGATTAAGAGGTCTAAAATGCAATAAAACCTACTCTAATGTGCTAAAATAGGATGCATGAATGAAACATAAATATTATGATTTACATTGGGAGATCTCTAATCTCCCTAATAGGCCATAAGAATGCATGTACCTTCTTTTATGTATAAAGTAGAATTATAACATGGAAAATAGAATCACTTAGGAAACAATTCATTGGGCATGGTTCAATGGCTAGTTGCATCTCCCCAACCTAGAATCCATCATGATCCTCCATAGGCAACCATCATCAATCTTTGACAATGCTAGATCTTGAAATGAGATTGAATTTGGAGACTTGCAAAAACACTATTATATTGCTCCAATACTTCCACTTTACTTGATCCTTGTTCTTGAATGCTTGAAACTCTCTCTTGCTTGAAAACTTTAGGTTAATTCAATGAAATTTAATGATTCAAAAATTTAGTTATATAGGCACTCCATCTAATTTACCATTTATTAGATCCCAAATGCTGACAGTTGCCAAAAATTTGAATTAAAAACCTTAATTTCTCGCTCAAAACCTAAAAAGGGGCCAAACGGGACACATACACCCAAGGTGGCATATGGGTCCCATCTAGGGGGACTCATACACCCAAGGTGGTGTATGGATCCCACCCTAGTTTTTTGAGTTGAAAAAATGTTGGGGTGCTAGAAAATTAAATGTGTAACTTGTTGAATTTGTCAGGATTTTAGTCGAAATAAGCCTTGGGATCTGTAATAAAGGGTCTTAGGGGCTTATTAACTATTATTTAAAGTGTCATGAATGCAAGGGTACTAAATTAGGTTTAAACTAAGTGTGAAATTATACTATCTCCAAGAAGGGAGTATAATTTTCTACACTACATTTAGCCCCCACTTTAGTGCCCATATGAGACTATATGCATATGCAAGCTAAAGGAATTTGAATAGTAAACTTCATCTCATAAAAGGATACTCTTATGGATTCATTCGCAAAACATGGGAGAATGAAGCCCCCATTGTAGCTATTAGGTCTTCAATCCTTTCTTGAATTTGTTTCAAATCTGTAACCTATAGACAAGGAAGGGAAAGGGTTGTGTTGTATAGGGGTTTGCCTAAGTCAAACCCTATTTTGGTATTTCAACCTCCACAATGGTTATGATGATGCAAAAGAGTGCTTACCCTAGGTCAGGCAGAGGCAAATGGATAAAGGAATGGTAAATTGACATTTTTTGCAACTTACCACTTATATCTACATTCCTTGATGGATTAAATTAATTGTACTCATCACCTTCAAGGAGAATCAAATTATTTATTTGAAGTTCTACATGTGTTAGTTCTCACAAAAAAATGGACATGAGGCATAAAAAAACTCACATGAAAACTTGATGCACTATAACATGATACTTGACTAAAATAGTGTTGCAATAATCTTGTTGATTCCGCTCTTGACTAATTTTTAGGATGCTCAATTGTCACTTCAAAATGATAGGATTCATTAGGGTTAGAAATGGTGAAAAAGACTTATAATTATATGCAATTCTTTAATTTCCCATAAACTAATTACCAATAAAGCTGATTAGTAAATTCTAAATTCTAAATGTTAAAATCTCAACATTGACATATTTGAACTGGTGTAAAAATAGGTTGGACATGGGTGCTAACACCTTAGTCTAGACCTATTTTGAGTTTTTTGTGTCATTAAATAAATATTTATTGATACTCCCCAATTTAACTCTAATTTTCTAGATATGATCATAAAACAAGAAATTTAAGAGCATGAATGGGTCCAAGCACATAAGTGGGAGCTAAAATTTGTGTGAAATTGTTAAGGGTGACAATTTATAATGCCACAATAAGGAAAATCATATTTATTCGTCTATATGAACCTATTCTACTTGGGCCCCAAGGAAAGATTTAGAATGTAAAATTATACATATGGAACTACCTCCAAAGAAGTAGGAATAATGGGTAAATAAAGATAAATGAATGCTTCCACCACTTTCTCAAAAAATGTTATATTTTATCATACATGGTGATTAGAGCTTCATTCAACATGATTTAGAGAGAGGTGATATGGAGAAAGATAAGGATCAAGGGATCAAGGGAGAGATATAAAAAGGGATAGCTAGAGGGAAATAAATAACATATAGAGAGATAGATAGGGAGAATGAGAGATAGAGGTGAAGATAGAAGAGATATATATGGAGAGAGGAGAGATATAGTGAGATAGAGGAAGAAATAGATATGTAAAGATGCAAAGGGATATAGAGATAGATATAAGAATATAGAGAGAGGGAGAGAGGTAGATGGAGATTTGGGAATTGATAAAGAGTGATAAATATAGTGAGAGAAGGATAGAGAAAGAGAGAAAGAGGAAAATAGAGAGGATAGATAGGTACAAATAGATATAGAGAGATAAAGATGGAGATATATAATTTTATAGTTATAGAGATATAGGGATATATAGAGAAATGCAGAAATACACAAAAATGGAAAGAGGGAGAGGGAGAAGGGGGGTATAGATAAAGGGATAGAAATAGAGGTAAAAAGAGATAGAGAGTTGGAGAGAGAATCAAAGATAGATATAGAGGGAGAGAGGGAGAGAGAGATAGATGAAGAGAGAAAGTAAGATAGAGATAGAGGGATATAGTGACATAAGAAGAGAGATATAGAGGGAAACACATATAGATAAAAAGAGTGAGAGAGGGGGGAGAGGAAGAGATAGAGATAAATATAGGGATATATATAGTGATACACAAAGGGGGAGGGGGGGAGATGGAGAGAGATAGGTAGATAGAGATGGAGATGGGGAGATATAGGGAGATGGATAAATAGAGAGAGATAGAGAGGTAGAGAGAGATTAAGGGGGGAGATAGAGATAGAGAGATATATAAAGATAAAGGGAGAAACAGAGAGAGGGGGAAGAGAAATGGAGAGATATATATAGGTAGGGGAGAGTGAGAGTGGGATAGAGATAGAGATGGCTCGATAGATTAATACAAAAAGAGAGATAAAGGGTGATCCCACAATGTTGGTTTACAATTTTTGGGAGATTCTGATTTTTGCTGAAATCACATATTTTTAGAAAATATAATGATTTAATCTTTTAAAATTTCCATTTTAAGGATTCCAATTGAAGAGGGTTTGATCAAACCACCTTAGATCAAACCCCCTTGGATAAAACCGTCTAGTATTAAACCATACCTATAATGGAGTCGCCTTTACACCTATCAAAATGTTGATTAAAAACCACTTTTGATTTACCTTTTGGGGGATCAAATGAATTTATTTTTAAAAAATAAAATTTAAGTATGTAGTCCTTATTATAAGCTTCCCAAAAAGTATAATTTTAAATAGATTTAATTTAATTATTATATTTATTTTTATTTCTTGTGAATGTAGGTTTTTCACCAAAAATCAAGCTCTTTATTCTACACATGTGGAAAAATAGAAGATTGTCAAAATTTATTTTTGAAAAATATAAGTGCACCATATATTGAAGTCATTGATCCAACAAATAAAAAAAATGAATTTTGATATATACAAAAAAAGTTGTGTTATACAGGCCGCCTATGTTTGAATTATTATTTGTTTGACTTCAAAACTTGATTAGGGAAAAAATATTCAATAAAAACTATGAAACCAATTGGAAGCACTAGATATCATAGTTAAAAATCTAAATTCAAAAAAAAAAAAAAATTTATCCTTCATGGAAAAAAATTATGTGTTATACGGTGAGTGTCACTCCTTAAAAATGGTGCTTACTGGAAAAAACTAGTGTTTAAAGGAGATGGAAAAAGAAGTGCACTTTGATTCCAAAAAAATAGTAAAAAAAATATTTAGAATCTACAGAAAAAATGTCACAAATTACTAGTTTGCATCATCTTCAAATTTCTCACGGTTTAGCTGCTATAGGTGTTTGAAGGTGAAGATTTGGTTAGGAAAAATCAGTTCAGTGCCCAGTTTGGCCAAAAATTGTAAACCAGTATTGTGGGATCACCCTAAAGATAGAGGGGGAAATAGATAGATATGGAGATATAGATAAAGAGAGATGAGGGACATATAGAGAGAGATATAAAGATAGAGGGGGATATAGATAGATATGGAGATATAGATAAAGAGAGATGAGGGACATATAGAGAGAGATAGAGGGAGAGATACATAGCGAAAGATAAAGTGATATAAAGTGATATATCTCCCTCCTCTCTCTCTCTCTCTCTCTCTCTCTATATATATATATATATATGGAGAGATAGAGATAGAGGGAGAGAGAAATCTATAAAGGGAGACAGAGGGAGGTGGATATACTAAGGGAGAGGGAGATATATAAACATAGATGGAGAGGAGAGAGATGTTGAGATCTAGATAGAGGGAAGGAGGGAGTGAGTGAGGGAAGGAGGGAGATAGAGAGAGGATGGAGTGAGGGAGATAAAGATGGAGAGAGAGGGAGATAAAGAGGGGAGGAAGGGGGGAGACAAGATATTGATGGATAGTGAGAGAGAGAGGGGGATATTAGAGAGGTAGGGAGAAAGGGGCACCAAATCATGGTTTACCTAACCATGTATAAATTTATAAGTGAATATATCATAGGATATAATTTGTTTGTTCATTTATCTCACTTGTAGGTGATGCATATAATGCACCCACATTATTCATTCAAATTTTTATCCTACCATTTTTGTATTGGATGATTTTTTTTAAGGATGATACCTCTATGATACTTTGTGAACAATATTTTTTATGTTCAATAACATTTTAAAGCTTTAACATCATCGTGTTTATTTAGTTTATAAGAAAATTAATGAAAGTACAACCTAAAAGATGATCTAGTTATTGGATTTCTATCCTTTTTTGTTTTCATATTTTGAGTAAGTTGAAATATATTTTTTACTTACATTGAATAATGTCTTAATATTTTAACAAATACACATGGCTTGATTTTTTTATATTTTTTTTATGCACTTGAATTTTAAAAATTATATAAGATTGTTCTATACTTCATTTATACATATTCAAAATAATAGATTATTATTTTGATTATTTGTAAATGTAAGTTATATGATATACACACTTAAGGATGTGGTTTTCAAAATACAACCATGTTAAAAAATTACAAAAAAAATATATTCCATAAAAATATTAAAAAACACATAACTTTGAGTAGTCACTCTTGACTATATTTCTATCAACTAATTTTAGAAAGTTCCTAAGATAAGAAGAAATAAAAGAGCACAAACTAGAAATTATTATATTTTAATGATGAAAATAAAGACACATTTATGTATGCTCAACATTTCACCTTTTTAACCATAACCATATTAAAAAACTTAAGTAGTTTAGAATCAAACTTCGAATACTACAATTTTTGTTCTTATCATATCTTCAAATTTTGAGAGTAGACATCTTAAATTACTCATCCAAACTCAATTTTAACTTCTTTTTCTAAATGATCATTTTTTACTCCCTGATATTCCCCTTTCTATGTACTTATCTTATGAAAATTACTCAACTCGAAACCCAATAAATAAATAAATTTTATTTTCACTCTAGATTTTGGATATTTTATGAAAAAAATATTTCCTTGCATATCGCCTTGAAGTTTATATATATATATATATACCATGCCCTTGTGATGCCATTAATCTACTTTATATTTCAATGAAATTGATGTAACTTCGAGAGTTGGGATAAAACTTGTATACATGGGATTTATAAGCACTTAAGTGGATGCGGCCAAATCTAATGAAGATGAGGAATATTCTATTCAGATGCTTTCTCAAATTTGCACGCACTTCAACACCATGTCGTCCACTTTGTTTTGGATGCGGCGTCTCGATGCTGCTTTTTCTACCCTTTTTGTCTTTATTACACAAGTTGTAACTTAGATACACCTTTTCTCTCATTCTAAGACAATCCTCAATTGTGTATTCTCATGGCACTAACCTGTCTCCCACCTACCAATTCAATTATTTGGATGTTGTAATGGCAGAAAATGCATACATTGCACTTCACCCTATTTGTCTTTAGAGCATTAATGCATGTGGTACACTTTATAGTTGAAGTTAATATGATTTCTTTATCTATTCATTTATTTTGTCTCAATTTTTATATTTTATTATTATTTCTAATTTTTATTTTCAATTCATAAATCTAAATGAGATAATGACAAAAATGTCATCCTATAGAAAGTTTTGATTTAAAATTATTTATACATCTCAATTTTTAGTTCTTGTTATACCAACTTTAATAGTGTATCTCCTTAAAATATATTTCAATTATAATATACATATTAATCTAAGTCATAATGAAAAGGCTTTAAAGATAAACAATGATTTTTCTAGATAGGGTCATTTCATTATTGAAAGGTGTCTAATAATTAGTTTAAAATAGTTTATGTAGGAGTGTACTTAATTTGCATTGTCTTGGTTTGATCATTGTTGTTTGGTTATTGCATTAGATTTGAGATTATGTGACTTCCAAACAAATATAAAATTTTGGTATAGAGAAAAGACATCTTCACAACCTAATGAAAACTAACACAATGAATGACATTTCCTTTGGTTAACATGTGCAAAGTTATCTATATAGAATATAGAATGTCAATTATATAAACATGCCTCCCCCTTATATGCATGCTTCTAACCAATAATACCCACATATATCATATTAATTAAATTATCCCCTTCCCCTTAATACTAAGTGGTATTTGGGTTAGAATATAGTTATGTAAAAACATCCAATATGTAAGCATATGATAAGGTATTTTTTTAGAGGTAAATCCCCTAGGGGTATTTTGTAGTCACTATTCATGCTTATGCGTTATCTTCAATCTTTATTCCGCAATCATTAAATTGTATCCCACATGTTCAATGAAATAATAATCCTCTTACTTAGTAAACTCCCTGAAGGTGTTTCTAAACACCATTGTACACACCCCAAATCTGCTTTAGATTTTCTTACATCATACCATCATAAATTAATTAAATTAATTTTAATTATTTAATTCATTTGACTAATCTTTACCAACATTAATAAATAAATAAATTTATTTATTGAATTACTCAAACTAATTCATATCATTAATTATTTAAATAAACTTTACCTATTTATTTAAATAATCTTATCAATTCCTCTAATTCATCACACACTTTAATTAATTTAATCTATCTTCCCCACCTTTTAATCTGCATAACTCATTATTCCAAGAATATGTCCACCCTCCATTCTCACACATTTTTGAGAGCTCCTTATTATCACTCTCAAATTAGCATCTTCCTCTACTTTTCACAATGAGGGCTTGCATTATCAAAAAGCTGATTTTCACCCTTGATCTTACAAATAAATCCTCATCCTCAAACTTTATTGTTGGAGATATATTTAACAATCCTCCTAGACAAAGAATAATTTTTTGAAACAAAATGCATAATAAAATAATATGATAGACAAATTCTTCAAATACTTTGTAATAATATACCACTTCGAGGGGGTGACATCCTAATTAACTTTGAGGGGGATACAACCAATAGTGTTTGAACAATAAGAACTTAGTACTCAATATGATGATAATAACTAACCTATACCTCCTATATATCACATTATTATGCCTTAGATACCATCCAAGATGACATATACTTAAATTTAATTCCAAAAGATGATCTATGTTGGTGCACGAACTAGGTGTATTACCTAACTAGTTCACCTAGTAGGCCTTATTCACATGTTACATTTACTTCGGTCCTAGGAATATTTCTAGAAGTCTTAGTTGATATTAGATCTAATCTGATATTTTATTAGGTCATTTAATATTAGTTACATCTCATGACATAGGATCAAAACACTTGTCACGATCATGTCTATTCCTATGTGTCACCATGGCTATATAATTAAGGGTCTCTCACATTTTGTATATTCATTCTATTTGTATTTATTAATAGGAATATAGTTTATTCTTATCATAGGGTGAAGCCACAATAGTGTTGAGCTTCTCTTTTGGTATTTGTCCTTGATGACAATATTGTGTTTCAGATCGACATCTTTGTGGTTGATTATCAGCTGCACAGTTTATATTATGTCTTGGCATACTTGGTTTTGACTTCAACATTATGATGTTGGTTTTGATGGTACTGATCTCTTGACTCCATGTGCAAATTACAAGGAATCTTGTTTACAGGATAATGTTTCCATGTTCAGAGTTGTGTTTTTATTTTTAGCCTTATTCAAGTAATGCTTATAGTTAACTTGGCTTTTGGAATCATCAATGGATTTGGTTTTTATTTTTAAGAAAACCCTATCGGGTTTCCTTAAACAATTGATATTTACATGGGTATATGATACGTTGATATCAATTGGCATCTTCTTTTGGAAAAGGTATGAACATATTTGCAATGTTGATTTGATGCATTATCTTTGAATTACATTCATTTGCAAAATGAATTTAAAGGGAGTCATATGTTTCGGGCCTTGTATGGTAATCTTTAAAAGGTCAATAAATTGAACCTCGCATTAGCATGGAATCGGGTCTCATGTTTGATATTTCATTAGGCCTTAAGGCCAACAACGGGTATGAGGTATTGATTATTTAAAAGCCACTATGAAAGTGACATGGTCTTGAATTCTTGGTAACAATGATGGTTAAGGTAATCGACATTTGTTTTAAGTGGTCATGAAAAATTATTAAAGATATAATTGTGTCGGCATTCTTACTTTCTTGATCATTGAACATCAATTAAAGCTTACCATTGATGATGTTGATCGACAGTTTGTATGCATTCCAAAGGTAATGAGATTGTCGGCATGCATTGCATTGGCTTATCCACAGAATTCAGAATGCATTATGAGTTTTCTACTTATGACTTCAGTCCTTTTGAACTTCAAATTTTATCAATTCTTGGAAATGGCATCGATTTCTTTGCAAAGGAAAGATTAGGGCAATCATATTCTCTTACACAAGCTTGAGGGTTTGGTACCCTAGCTTTTTCGCCTCTATAGAGATTAGCTCTTTGTTGTTACTCAGTCCTTTTTTTGTCTTACTACTACTCATTGACAACTATGGAGCTCTCTGCAAGATCCTTGCCATGGTTTGTGTCTTTGTCAGTCGCTTGTCATTGGGTGAAGGCTCGAACCTGGAAGAAGTTTTGTTGTTTTTCTATTCTCGCGGTTTGGTAAATTTTTGAGCCCTAACAGATTCTCTATCATTCATCAAGTATTCATCTTATCATTCGAATTTTGAGGGACTGTTACTTCTCTTGGCACTGAAACAGATGGCAGTTGTTTACTCTTTTTTGAAAAATGATTAAATGGGTTTATTTTCTATGGTCAGAAATGTTGCATTTCAGTTTCTCATAATCTAATATAGATACTGAGTTAATTAATTATATTCGTTGTTTCTCCTTCTTTAAAGCATTATTTTTCTTTTGGTGGGTAATCATGATTTATGTGAAATATATCATTATTTCCCTTAGATTCAGTGGAAGTTGTTCTTGAGTGTACAAAAATGGGATTTTGGTTATATTTTTGTTGCTGCAGTTTTCAAGGATCTTTTGAATTGTGCATGGTATCTATTGTTTAATTCAGTTTTTGTTAGCATTGTGTGTGCAGGCTCATTGTGTGGACAAGGTTTAGTCTTCTTTCTAAAAAATCCATTTTCCTTGACCATTTTGTCAGAAGAAATCCACCATGTTGAACATTGTCTCCAAATCACTGCAATACCTGGCAAATAGATTTGACAATTTAAGTGGAGTACATTAAAAATTACCTCTGCTCTTTAAAATTATTTGAGATGAGTTATTGTGTGGTAATTTTTAGTAATGTAACTATGAAATATATGTATGAAGAAAAATAGACAAAATGATATAATTGTTCCTTGAACTATGAGAAAAGACTGTGAAAACTAGTGAGAAAAAATAGCTACTGTATTTGTCTACACAAGCAGAAATGCTTTGTTTTTGAGATTGAAAATCTGGAATATATGTTCAATATCAAGTTGTCTTAAGACTTGATAATGGCTGGAATTCTGAAGGTTCATACTTGAACTTTGAGGATTTTAGGTATTGTCCGTTAAGAGGCACTTGAGAGAAAAGAGAGAAATAGAGAGATCCTTTGTATCATTGTCTGTCCTACTGAAAACAAAAAAGGGGTTGGTGCTCCTTGAAATTAGTGTTTCAAAATGAGGGGTTGGTGTTCCTCTAGTTGGTGCTCAGAAATCAACCTATAAGGAATTGTCAAAAGTGGTTTTTAATATAAGCCTAGAAAGGCAACAGTTTAGGAGTGGTTTTTCTACCCTAGGAGGGTTTTCCACTTGGCATATCTTGTGTCACATTTTTTATTTGTGTTTCACTGATTCATTGTGTGAATGCTTTGTTATGCTAAGTTTCACTGTCATACTTCTCATTACAGTTATATGTGATTGCATTCAATATATGGATGAGTTAATCATTGATAAATGAGAGAATAAATATGCTTTGTTTCATTTTATGTAAAATTTGTTAAATCAGTTTATGACACTGATTAACCTCTCCCCCCCTCTCAGTTTCTTTTTCACTCCAAGAATTAGTATCAGAGCGTAGGGTCCTCTGATATGTCTATCCAACCTAGGATTGATTTTGGCCTTGGAGTCTGCTCAAAATGTCTCAAGCTCATGAAGGCACATCCATGACTAGAGCTCCATTATTTGATGGAACTGATTATGTATTCTAGAAAATCAGAATGGAGAATTATCTAACTTCTATTGACCTCAATGTGTGGAGCATAGTGTTAACTGGGTACACTGTACCAGCTACATTGCCCACAACTTCTAATGAAAATAAAAGATACGAAACTAATGCAAGAGCAAAACATGCTCTCTTATGTGCTTTGACTAAAGATGTCTTTATCAAAGTCATACACCGCAGTTTTGCAAGGGAAATCTGGGTTAAACTTGAAACCATCTATCAAGGAAATGAAAAATTTAAACAGTCAAAATTCCTTACTCTAAAAAATTAGTTTGATGAAATAAAAATGAGGGACGATGAAAAAATAGCGGATTACTGAACTTGAGAGTTGATGAAATTGTCAATATTATGAAAGGTCTGGGAGAAGAAGTAAAAGAATTTGATGTTGTAACTAAGGTCATCAGAACCTTACTGCTAAATTTGAAGCTAAGGTCTCTACTCTAGAAGAGAAGAAACACTTTGACCAGCTTACCCTAGACAGCCTACAAGGCACTCTAACTGCCTATGAAATGAGAATCAGTAAAAACAATTCCTCTGCAAAAGAAACTGCATTTAATACTAAAAGGAAGGAAAAAGATGAGGCTACTGAATCAAAAAAAATTGATTCCAAAGAATCCCTCTTTTTTAGAAAGCTCAAAAAGGGGTCTGGAATAGTGATCTGAATAGTGACAATGAGAAATCTGAAAAACTGCCTAAGAAAAAGGCTTATAGACCTACAACTTCAAAAAGAAGAAGAGTTTGTTCATCAAAATTGAAACAAACACTGAATCTGAAGATTCTTTAGATGAAGAAGATGAAAACCTATTCATGGCTAAAATCATTCAGCATGAAGATACTAACAACAATGATGCTGAAGATGGCGAAGTTGATCTAGAAGGTGAACTGAAATGTGCATTAAAAGAGCTAAGAAAACTCAAAAAATAAATGCTTTTTCAAGAACAAAATTCAGCTCAAGATCTTGCACAAGACCGACTCACAAATCAAGAAATAGTCTCATTGAAGACTCAACTTGAAGAAGCCAAGAGAGTTGAGGATTGTCTTCCTATTGGCTTAAATCATATAGATCAAGAAATTCAAAAACTTGAACATGAAATTGTTGATCTTAGGAAGACCATTGAGAAGTATGAGAGTACTCTAAAACTGAATGACATGCTCAGTAAGCAAAAATTGAACAAGGACAAAATAGGCATTAGGTTCGTGAAGGGTGAATATTCAAATGATAGTGCAAAGCAAAATGATATTGTTGTGCAAACAAATGTTCTGAATCTAATCATCTTGATTTTGATAAGAATAATGTTTATTCTTTTAGGAATAACAAAACATTAAATAATCTCAACCCTTTCTTTTATGGGTACTATTTTTTTCTGCAATAGATTTGGCCACAAAGTGAGCTCTTGTAGGTTTATGAATCCTAGAACACCTAATTTTGGTCATAAGAAACACCTTGTTTTTGCCAGATAGATCATATGCTTTAATTGCAATACTATGGCTCATTTTGCTAAGCACTGCAAAGTTGATCTGCAATTTAAACAGGAGAAAACCAAAAAGGTTTGGAAACCAAAAAAAATCAAAAACATAGAGAAAACTATGTTAGTCCAAAAAACTTTTCATTCAAAGAAAAAGGACTTATGCGTCCTGGACAGTGGTTGTTCAAACCACATGACTGGTGACGAAGAAAAATTCACAAATCTTGAAGATTACGTAGGTGGATATGTGAAGTTTGGAGATAATTCTGGTATACAAATCAAAGGTAGAGGTTCACTTCTTCTGAATGAGGACACTCCTATCTATAATGTGTATTACGTAGAAGGTCTAAATAAAAATCTTCTAAGTGTCAGTCAAATTTGTGACAGTGGCTATCATGTTTTGTTCACTTCACAGGGATGTGAGATTAAAAATAAGCTTGGAAAGCCTATTGTTGCTGGAAGAAGGACTAAGGGAAACATTTATAATCTTCTTGACACATCTGGTAATGAAATGAATCAAGGTATGTGTTTAATGAGTCAAGTTGAAGAAAGTTGGTTGTAACACAAGAGACTAGGTCAGATTAACTTTGACAATATGGTTAGGATTAGCAAAAACCAGAATATACGAGGTCTATCTGTCTTAAGAAAAGCTAAAAATGCAATGTGTAAAGAATGTCTCAAAGGCAAGCAAAGGAAGGTAAGATTTAAATCTAAAGAACATTCTTCTACTAAGCTTCTGCAACTTGTTCATATAGATTTATGTGGTCCTACAAGGACTAGATCTATCAATGGTGAGAAATATTTCATGTCATTTGTTGATGATTATTCTCGTATGGTATGGGTTACTTTTCTCAAGCATAAATTTGAAGCTTTTGAACATTTTAAAGTCTTTAGAAAAATGGTTGAAAGGGAGTCAGATTTAAAATTGAAATGTTTGAGATCTGATAAAGGTGGTGAATTCACCTCACAAGAATTCATTGACTATTGTGAAAGACATGGCATTAAAGACAATATGATGCTGCCAAAACACCTCAATAGAATGGGGTTGTTGAGAGAAAGAACATAATTGTAAAAGAGATGGCAAGGACTATGTTAGATGAAGCAAAACTGCCAAACATGTACTGGAAAGAAGTTATTCATACAGCTATTTACATCTTTAAGGGTCAACCCACATAAGTGGTGAACACTTTTGTGGAGGAAGGGAAAATTCATTTTTTCCCTCTACACAAAGTGAAGGGGTTCGGCCGAACCAAATTGTTCGCTCGAACCCCTTTGAGATGTGAGTGGAAATATTAAAATAAAGGGGTTCGAGCGAACTAGGGTTCGGTTGAACCCCCTTTAATAAGGATATTTTTTTAAAAAAACCCGTCATTTTCCCGGACCCCATGATTTTTTTTAATTCTTTTAGTGTAAATAGGTTTGGCCAGGCTGAACCCCTTAAAGTAGGTTCGAGCGAACACCCTTTTTCCCCTATCTCCTAAAAAAAATGATTTTTTTTGTAAAAAATTATCGTTCGAAGCTCAATTTGAAAATGAATATGTAGAAAAATTCAACTAGATAATGATAGTCCTCGGAATGAGCTATTCGTCGAATATAATTTTAATATGATTTGCTTTTATTATGTATTTTATTTTTTAGTTTTATTAAATATAGGTTTTTCACTGAAAATCAAAATCTCTAGTCTGCACATGTGGAAAAATAGCAGATAATCAAAACAATTTTTTTAAAAATATGCTGAGGCTGGGTATTGATGTCCTTGATCCATTAAAAAAAAAAAATTGAATTTCGATTCATATAGAAAAAGTTATGTTGTATGCAGTCCACCTATGTCTGAATTGCAATTGGTTTGACTTTGAAACTTGGTTAAGGAAAAAATATTCAATATAAAACTATGAGACCAAATGAAAGTGCTAGATACCATAGTTACAAATCTAAATTCGAAAAAATTAGAATTTTATCCTTCATACAAAAAAAGTTATGTTGTATACGGTGAGCGTCACTTTTTATAAATATTGTTTTCTGAAAAAAACCAGTTTTCATGGGAGATGGAAAAAAAGTGCAATCTGATTCCAAAAAATTTGAAAAAAATATTTATAGAATCTAGAGACAAAATTTGATGAGACTCTAGTTTGCATCATTTTCAAATTCCTCACGGTTTAGCCGCTACAAGAGCCTGAAAGTGGAGATTTAGTTAAAAATAATAATTGCAGTGTCCAGTTTGCCCAAAAATTGTAAACCACTATTGTGGGATCACCCTTAACATAGTACAAATCAGAGTGAAATCTCATTCCACTCCATATGAACTGTGGTATGGTAAATCTGCCTAAATTAAATACTTCAGAATATTTGGTTGTAAGTGTTTTATCCAGAGAGATGATGATAATTTAGGTAGCTTTCAATCTAAGTTTGATGAAGGTATCTTTTTAGGATAATCTACTCATAGAAAAGCTTATAAATGCTTTAATAATAGGTTGAATAATATTATTGAATCTGTCAATGTCAAATTTGATGAAAATATGCTTTTAGATGTTGAACCTATGCAGGATGATGAGGAAGAAGAATTTGAACTTGAAATGAATTCAGAAGGCTTTGAAACAACAAAGCTTGAAGTAGAATCAACAAGTCCTAAACTAGCTTAAGAAAATTCTAAAAATTCTGAAACAAGTCCTGAAAAATGTGTAACAAAAACACCTTCAAAATTTCTTGCTAGAAACCATCCTAAAGGTCTGATTATTGGAGATAAATCTACAGGAGTTCAAACAAGAAGAATAACTATTAGCTTTGATGAAAAATCTCACATGGTTGAACTTACTGCTTTCTGTTTAATTACACAGTTTGAGCCAAAAAAAATTGATGAAGCTCTAACTGATGAATGCTAGATTAATGAAATGCAGGAAGAAATTGATCAAATTGAGAAAAATCATACTTGGGATTTAGTCCCAAGACCAGATGACAAAAATGTCATAGAGGGAAAATGGATATTCAAAAAAAAACATGATGAAAATGGCCATGTTGTTTGCAACAAGGCTAGGTATGTCTGCAAAGGATATGCTCAGCAAGAAGGTATTGAATTTGGTGAAACCTTTGCACCTGTAGCTAGACTTGAATCTATTAGAATATTCTTGTCTTATTCTGTTTTCAAAAACTTTACTGTATATCAAATGGATGTCAAAACTTCCTTTCTAAATGGTTATTTGGATGGAGAAGTTTATATAGAACAACCTGAAGAGTTTATTTGCAAAAACAAGCCTAATCATGTTTACAGGCTGAAAAAGGCTCTATATGGCCTAAAAAAATCTCCTAGAGCCTGGTACTCTAGACTGGATAATCAATTGATTTCAAAAGGTTTTATTAGAGGATGTGTAGACATCAATCTTTATGTAATATTGAAGGTTCTGATATTCTGGTTGTTGAAATCTATGTTGATGATACTATCTTTGGCTGCAACAATATTGCTTTGAGTAAAAAATTCTCTCAGATTATGGAATTTGAGTTTGAAATGTCAATGTTGGGAGAACTAACCTTCTTCTTAGGTCTTCAAATCTCTCAACTTGAAACTGGTATTTTTCTCTCTCAAACAAAATATGCAAGAGAGATGCTAAATAAATTTCAAATGGATGAATGTCATCTAGTTAGCACTCCAATGGTTACCGACTGCAAACTCAGCAAGGTCGATGATTCTCCTGCTGTAAATTCAACTAACTATAGGTCAATGATAGGCAAATTTTGATATCTAGCAACTTCTAGACCTGACATAATGAAAGCAGTTTGCATGGTTGCAAGATTTCAATCATCTCCTAAGGAATCTCATATTAATGTTGTTAGAAGGATTCTTAAATATGCTCAGGGCACTCTTGATTATGGACTCGGGTATCCCAAAAGAAATGATTTCTCATTAATTGCATATATTGATTCTGACTAGGCTAGTTGTCTTAATGATAGGAAAAGCACCAGTGGTGCTGCTTTCTTTCTTGGTTATCGACTAGTGGCATGGCACAACAAAAAACAAGAATTTGTTTCTCTCTCCACTGCTGAAGCAGAATATATTGCTACCACCTCTAGTTGTACTCAAGTAATCTGGATGTCACAAACTCTATCTAACATGGGTATTGAAGTTCCTGAAACCTGTTTCTATTTTGTGTGATAATACTAGTGCAATTAATATCTCCAAAAATCTTGTTATGCACTCTCCCACTAAACACATTGCTATTAAATTTCACTTTCTTCGTGAAAAAGTGTTGGCTAATGAGGTTTATGTGCAATATGTTCCTACACAAGCATAGGTAGCTGACATCTTCACTAAGCCTTTGGCTAAAGAGGTATTTGAAAGACTTTGGTCTAGATTGGGAGTTGTCTCTCAATCTTTGCTATCTTAATACTCTATCTTGGTGATAGGGGGAGTTGGTCAGCTCTCTTTGCAGCTCATGCTTTCCTCCTCCATTGCTATAAATGCAGCTCTTTGTTTTTTCACTATTGTCTTCCCTTTATCCTTGTGACAAAAAGGGGGAGAATCATGAGCTCTTTCTGGTTCAGTATTTCAGTTTGGTGGCTCAATTTTTTCCATCAAGTACAAAGGGGGAGTTTGTTGAGCTTCTCTTTTGGTATTTGTCCTTGATGACAATATTGTGTTTTAGATCGACATCTTTATGGTTGAATATCAGTTGCACAGTTTATATTTTGTCTTGGCATACTTGGTTTTGACTTCAGCATTATGATGTTGGTTTTAATGGTACTGATCTCTTGACTCCATGTGTAGATTACAAGGAATCTTGTTTATAGGATAATGTTTCCATGTTCAGAGTTGTGTTTTTATTTTTAGCATCATTTAGGTAATGCTTATTGTTAACTTGGCTTTTGGAATCATCAAGTTGCTTAAGTGTTTTTGGTTTAAGAAGATGTAGTGAAGTATATCTAGGAGAATGCTCCACATTCCTCCACTATTGATGCTTTGGTATTGTGATTTTGTATTTAATGTCATTGTTCTATGGATGTTGCACTCCTATCTTTTCAAGTCACCTATGGTGTTGATGATATTTCTATGAATTTATGAAGGTTGATAGTGTTGTTGGTTGTCCAAACTAGTCCGAGAAATGCTCCACATTTCTCCATATTGATGTCTCTACTCTTGTGGCTTGGTGAATGTGCTCTCAACATCTATGCAGTGTCTTAGTTCCAATCTCATGCATTGAATTGATCCATAATTTGTTCTACTAATGCTACACCATATGGCTATGTGTTATTTTCTTCTTGAATAAAATATTTTGTACTCAAGTTTGATATAAGGTGGTTGTTTGTGTCATGAAAATATGGAATAATTGTATGAAAGTGTTTTTGGATGTTCAAGGAACATCCCCATGTGATCCACACACTACTAATTGGCCACTTTGGTGTCACATTATGTCTTGAGTGAGCTTTCTACGATATTTGTGGATATCTAGCTGACAAGGCTTTTTCCTTTTCTTGTGTTGTGTGCTTGGGGGTTGTACCAATAATGGAAGAGCCAATGGTCAGGTCGGCATGGGGTTCAGAGATGGTAGACTGAGTATCTACTTCAGCATTAGATGATACATGGAAAGGACTAGAAGGAAAAGGGTGAGAAGAGACCAAGGAAGGAAGAATGATTGGATGGAAACTTGAGAAGGGGGGCTCAAGGAGAGACATGATCCAAGGAATTGAAATCAACAAAATTAATGATAGAAAAAGAAGGAAGCTGAGATACATTCTCGATGAATAGTGTATCATGTTAGATTTGATGTATGAACTCCGCATTAAACCTACAACCAAATCACCCCATCATAAAAGAGAGTGTATACACCTAAAAATGATCATCATTATTACATTACTATTTTCTCTATAATTGATTGAATTTAACCCTAATCATTCGAGTAATCATCTAATTTTCACCCCCTTATTCATTAAATAATATTTTATTATTAAATTAATAAAATTTATATTCATTCACTATTCATTACTATTCACCCACACAACCTAAACATTTAGTAATTCCTCTCATATATATTCCACCTTAGATAAATAAATCTAGATATCTATTTATCTAAATCCCCCTATCCTCACCCCAAAACCTAAATAAATATCATATTTACTTATTTTTTCTATTTTCCTTCACTTTCAATTAAGTGAGCTAAATCAATTAGTCCCTTAATCCCCTACTTGCACATACCAAATCATAGACAACTTCCCTCAAATCATGCACATCGCATCATGTGTACATAGTTATGATCATATGTACATAATTCACGGACCTTTGTATATATGAAATGGTCTTGGTACTGGTCACATGGGTCAAAGGACTTTCCCATCCCTCAAGGGTACTCCAAAGTATCATGTCTATCTTATCGACCTAATCTTCCCAAGAAGAATATCCATCCTTTATTTCCTCCTCAATCCTTATCCCTCTATCTCCTCCAACCAAATAAGGAAACTTGTCCTCCTCTCATATTCCCATTACTCTCAATCATTATGAGCCACTAATTTTTCATCTTTCAATCTTAGCCATCCACTAGCCTCTCTAAAAATCTATAAGAAGGAGACCACCATTATCCATTTCAAGGAGACTAAATTTTAATCTTATGTTGCTAGTAAGAGCACTCACATCCAACATACATAAGAACAACCTCCTCACCAACAAGGGTTAATTTGATGAGATCTTTCATGTTTTCATCATGTTTTCTTAACTCTTTTTCTTAAGCTGAGTGTTGCTTGTATTTTGGGTAGAATAGGTTAATATTATTTTAGCTTGTGTTAGTGTAATTAATTAATTATTACACTAGCATAAGTTAACTTAGGTTTTAATTAATCATATTAGTCCTAAGTTGCATTTAATCATTTAATAAAGTTATTGAGATAAGATTCTCTTCTAGAAGATGAGCTGTCTTTTCTAGAACTTATCTCCATCTTGTTATTGTTCCCTAGGTAGTTGGTTAGGGTTTCTTGTTGTCACATGAAGTGTGATTTGAACACTTGGCAACATCCTTTTCATTCTAGGTTTAGCACTTGCCTATATAATCAAGCGTATGTACTCTTTGTAAAATATCCATCTATCTATCAATCTAGTAGATCATAATAGAATCTCTATTTTGAATGTCATTATCATACTTTCTTTGTGGTTAAATATTTCTTCCTGGCAAAGGTCCTCCATTGAAGATTGTATTGCAGCTTCATCAAGGACACCTGTGCATCCATCATTCCAACATGGTATCAGAGCTATTCCAGTGAAGGTTCATCCCAGGATCAAGAAAGTTTGGCTAGTGAGATTCTTTGGCAAGCAAGGGTTTGTTGCAAGCCGTTTTTTATTGGAGCCATCACCATATTTGCTTCAAAAATCCAATTTTCACTCATTTGCAGGAAAAACGATTTCTGGGTTTTGTAGCCAGCGTTGAAATCTGAATTGGGTATCTTTTAGATTTTGCATATCTTACATAGATCTGGAGAAAAAATTGCAATCAAAAAAGCATCAGGCGTCATTTTTCTCCTGGTTGAAGGTTAAAAAAAATCAATTTTTCATCTTTTGCTTGTTGGATCAAGAAACGATTTCTAGGTTTTATTTCTAGCATCAAATATTTTTGGGTTTTTATTTTTGTCTACAAACAGTGAGTAGATTTTCTAGAAATCAAATTAGAAATAAACGTTTTTGCTAGAAAACCTGTTTCCTACAAGCTAAATTCAGTTTTTTTGAAAAATTCATAACTTTTGGCCGCGATGTCCATTTTTGGCAAACAAGATATTGATGGAAAGCTTGTTTTGAACACTTCATAGCGGTGTAGGCCATTTTTTCAGATTTGGTCATCTACATAAATTTTAGGTTATTTTCATCATGGAGATAGATGTAAACATTGGTTTGTGCATGCAGTCTTTTTTGTTTGCATGCAATAGGTTTGCATTTTTAGGAATTCTCCCCTTTTGCAATCATTGGGTATTGTAATAAATGAACTGATATAAAGTTCCATCAGGGGGGGTTTCTTGCATAATAATCTGATTAGAGTGTGCATGCACTTTGATCTTCATTGTGTTTTGATGACAACTCACATGGGTTGTAATCTAGTTTCTTAGTTTCTTTTGGCCACTTTTTTTCTTAACTTGACACATATCAGATTCATTTCATATCCATCTCAGTTTGAGGGCCACTAAATTTATGGTTAATGTTCATGAGTCTTTATGGTACTTGTTCTCATAGAAAAAATTTAGTCTCAGTTTGACATCGGCATCGAGATTCATGGTTTCCAGATTATGTCATCATCTTTTCATCTACTGTTGCTTTATGGATTCCAGGGTTGTTCCAGTTTGGTGTTTTCGAGTGTTCCATGGCATCAGGTTTGTTGTTGCATTATTATGATTCCGATATGGTTTCTTGTAGACAGAACTATCTTTCCTTGTTTGTCGGATTGTGGTTCCAATATTACTCCACAGTGTTCTTCCAGTGCTTCTTTGCTATAATCATCTCATTGTAGGGGGGGTTGTCCCACTGGGTTTTCCTTCTCTACTTCATTATTGCATTTGTACATGGGTACCTGATCAGGCCTTGTTGTCGGGACCCATTCATACTTTCTTGCATCCATCTTAGTTTTAGGTGCATGCTTATCTAGTCTCCCTAAGTTGCACTTATGGGGGGTGTTAGTGTAATTAATTAATTATTACACTAGCATAAGTTAACTTAGGTTTTAATTAATGATATTAGTCCTAAGTTGCATTTAATCATTTAATAAAGTTATTGAGATAAGATTCCCTTCTAGAAGATGAGTTGTTTTTTCTAGAACTTATCTCCATCATGTTATCATTCCCTAGGTAGTTGGTTAGGGTTTATTGTTGTCACATGAAGTGTGATTTGAACACTTGGCAAAATCCTTTTCATTTTAGGTTTAACATTTGCCTATATAATCAGGCATATGTACTCTTTGTAAAATATTCATCTATCTATCAATCTAATAGATCATAATATAATCTCTATTTTGAATGCCATTATCATACTTTCTTTGCGATTGAATATTTCTTCCTGGAAAAGGTCCTCCATTGAAGATTGTATTGTAGCTTCATCAAGGACACCTGTGCATCCATCATTCCAACAACTTGTTCTTGAATTCTAAAAATTCCATGTACACAAAGAGTGTGGTTGAATATTTCTTCCTGGCAGAGGTCCTCCATTGAAGATTGTATTGTAGCTTCATCAAGGACACCTGTGCATCCATCATTCCAACAACCTGTTCTTGAATTCTCAAAATTCCATGTACACAAAGAGAAACATAATTGATTTTCTATGTACTCTAATATTATGCATTAATGCAATGATGAATGAATAATTACAATATATAATAAATTATCCTTAATAAATAATTAGGAAACACTAAGTGAGGATTAAATTAGATTATGTCATGTGCCCTAATCATATGACTTGAGATTAAAAATACATGACCTAAGAAAAAATAAGCATGCTATTGAAAGGGGCCTAATAATTAGTTAATTAGGTTATTGTAACACAAACTGGAAGATTAGTTAGCTTCTTAGGATTGATGGATAGATCTACATGCATAAATGCAATAGATGCCATGTCTAGTAGGCAATTTCCAAGAATGATGACCCTCCTCTACCGCAACCTTATGATATTGCATGTGGATAGTTTTTACATGCATTTGTGATTGTGAGTTTCAATAGACTTTTATGATTGATTTTTTTTAGTGTTGTAAATAACAATGAGAAATGATATTATTATAAACCTTCTAAAACATTCTTAATCTCTTTTAATATATTAAATGTGTATTCAATTTAAAAATGTGAAATTTTGTGGCCTTTGATCTAATACATTTTTATGCTATATTGAAATTACTATCACAATATTTAAGGTCATAAAAAGAGAGCATATACAATTATAAAATCTATATTTTATATAAATTTGGTCTTTTATTATTACATTTATAAATTTAAATTTAGAATTATTTATTTAACTTTAGAAACCTTCTAAATATTTTTCATTCAATAAGAAAACATGCATTTAGTATAAGAGTAAAACATATCTATATTTCATGAATCTTAGATAACTTTAATATTTATGATAAAATAATATTGTAAAAATAATGTGATCTACCACAACTATCTAATATGGTGTGCTCTTGTGCATAAGCTTTTTCCTGCCAAGTTCTTTTTCAAAGAAGAATTCTACATCAAAATTTGTAATATACTTTATTTTTCAACACCAATTAATCTTGTCTCAAGATATTAAAAACTTCATGTGTCAAGAGCTTCTTCTTTGGGTTCACATTTTTATTTCAAATGAAAATTTCTATTTGACTTCTCTTAAAAATAATATTCAAAAGATGACAGTATTTTCATAAAAAAATAATTTATTAAACACAATATTATTTAAAAAGTTAATTTTATTAATATTTATATATTTGATTTTATTGAAAATTGATTTAAATTAGACTTGTTTCAAAAATAAATTTCTAACATTCACCTTTCATCCAATTAATAACTTACTTTATACATATTCTATCTGAAACCAATTAATTTACATATAATTTTAATATTTTCATATACATAAAATGATTTTCATATACAACTTTATAACAAATAAGACCAGCTTAAATAAATGTCACACAAAACCTTCCACTTAGCTTTAGTTATATATGCGTAAACTGCACTTCTAAATAATACATGAACTAATGGAATATGTATCTGGTGCATATAGGTGTTAGAAGGGTGGTATACATCACTTTCAAAGGCTAAGGTATAATACTAGTTTATCCTACTTTAATAAAGGTCAGTGCATCTTTTATTTAAATGTAATAGTTAGAGAAGGCCCACATAAGTTTAAGAACATGTGATATCTGATATGGGTAATGATGAGCACACTTGAGAAGTGTAGTAGAGATAAGATTGTTGTAGCAACTGATGTGGGAAGAGACCGAGATGGAACACAACCTCATAGAGTGACAACATATTTGGGTACCTTTCATTAATTTTCGAAGCCAACGGTGAGCAACAATTCAAGTACTGTGATTTGAAGTTATGTGCGAATTTGATACAGAATGTTCGCTTGCACGAGGTATTTGATGGAATATGCCGAATATTTAGAACGTCTCTATTTTGGTGCTTTGTGGGCAGGGTGGTAAATTATGTTTCCATGAGGTTCATCTTCTCTAAGAAAGAGTGCCTTCGCAGCTTCCGATTCAGTCTATATATACTATCTAAATACAAGGCTTATTCCCAAGCTCTATGTTTTCACGGTCTGAGAAAGAAATGGCATATCACTGTGCTTCTGGAAGGCAGTGTGTGTGGTGGATTCAGAAGCTTCTGAGAGAATGTGTGTGTGGAATGGGAGACTATGTGTCTGTTGTTTTGGGTCTCATCAGTTTGTTAAGCTGGGCTGTTGCAGAAGTGCCCCAGATTCTTACTAACTTGAAGAAAGGATCCACAGAGGGTGTTTCTCTTAGCTTTCTGATGACATGGGTTGTAGGGTAAGCAATCAATCAAGCTTTCAGATTTTATTTTATTTTCCATTTCATTAAGTGGTGCTTTCCATGGTAGTGCGTTATGTTTATCTGCTTTTTGAAATAAATAGATAAACGTTTGCACTTACACCGATGTTAAGAAATAAAACAAAAAGATTGAAAAGTTGCACATCTTTAAACAGAGAAATAATTAGTTGACGGTAATGGGTAGTTTGGTAGTAATAGAAGATTGATATAAATACTAAAAGGATTCTTATTTACACGAGTAGTACTAACATGCTTTTCTGATCCTTTTACTTTTTCTGCTGCGTGCCTTTATATAGGGAAAAATAATAATGAGAGCTAAGATCTGCATTTAGTTTCTAAATTATTAACAAAATGCTGTTTAAACCTATGGATCAGCAAACAAATTACTACTTTTGTTTAAGGTACCGACCATCTATCTTAATATTCTTTTTGCGCCAATGAAATTTATGTGGGTTGTGCATGAACTAAGAGATTGTGTTCATTGCATACATAATATTTGGTCTAGTTGAAATAAGGTTCAATAAACTCCTAATGAAGCTTCTATGTATAGTAATCTGAATTAAGAGGTATGAGTCATGTAGATTAATATTATTTTTGCAACATGTCAATGATTTTTATGTAGATTGTGCATGAGTTAAATGATTGCATTTACTACATATATAATATTTGGATTGCATTCACTACATACATAATATTTGGTCTAGTTAAAGATACATTAAACTCCTAATCGAGCTTCTATACATAATAATATGAATGAAGAGCTACCAGTCATATATCTTAATATTCTTTTTGCAACATGCCAATGAGATTTCTGTGGATCATGCCTGAGATTTCTATGGATTGTGCATGAATTAAGAGATTGCATTCACTACATACATAATATTTAGCTTAGTTGAAATAAGATGCATTAAACTCCCATTCAATCCTCTTTTGTCAATTTTAAATTGTAACTCTCTTGTATGTCTTCTTTATAAACTTATCCCTCAAGAAATGAATATCCCCTCTTATTGTTACTGTACTTCTATACCAAAACAATAATGCGTCTTCACCCCAAATTTGACGTTTCAAATTCCCATATAACTTCTGTCAGTATTAATAAAATCATCAAATAAAAACAAACAATGAAAATTTCATCGCCAACATATTTGACATAAAGTTTGGCTGTAAATTGCTTCTACTGAAGCCCTTTTCACAAAACAACTATTCAACTGTTCACTCTTTCTGTTTTACTTCTCAGTATAGTGTAAGTGCTTTTGGTTTAGATGCTTTAATAGATCACATTCTTTAATGCAATTTCTATATGTAACGAGTCGGAATCTGATTCTGCTTTTAATGGATGACATTTTCTTATCTTATTGAATGTACTTTTTATATTTACCAACCTGAATCTGATTTTCGCATATCATTGTTGCAGGGACTTGTTTAATCTTATTGGGTGTTGGCTGGAGCCGGCAACTGTAAGTCTTTCATGGAGCTGCGCTTAGATTATTAAGACTTTGATTATTGTTATTAATATATATTGGTTTTGAAATATAATTATTTCTATCAAAGAGTTATACCCTTATAGAGTCTTAGCTCATGCTATCTGTAAATTAATCGGTGTCTTTGCTTTCTGAGGAGAATAGCTTTTCCTTTTCCACCCGTGATAGTTTGAAGCAGGTAAAACGATGACGTGTCAGTCACATTATGCTTATAAGTGTACAACAGTCTGAAAAAAAGTGTTAGAAATTTGTGTCCTGAGTTCTTTTTTTTATTCTTGATTTTTGTTCTACTGATACCTAACTACTAACTGGATAGTGAATATCAATTCCGGCCTGTAAAATATACTAATATATCTCATTAAATATTATTTCTTATTGTGCAGTTACCGACACAATTCTACACGGCACTGGTAAGAACTGTTTGTAAGATTTAAAAAAAAAAACATTCTTTGGAGAGTCGAGCCTCATCTTTATATTATTTTATCTATGCACTCTTATTCGTGCAGCTGTACACGATTACCACAATAGTTCTAGTTTGCCAGATCATATATTATGATTACATCTGCAAGTGGTGGAAAATGAAGGCGGCGAAGTGTCAACTTAAGGTTGTGATTTCAATATAATTAATCAGCTTCACAACATAATCATAAAAATATGATGCTACAGTAGATATTTAAGCAAAAGATGATGTGTTTTTAAAATGTTGGATACCAGATTCAACCTGAGCAAATCTCCGAATGTGAGCAAAATGGTCATAAAAAGGCGGAGCCTGTGAAGATACCAGAGAGCATACACCACTCGTCTGAAACGGTCATGAAAACCAGTGCAAATTCTAATATTATATCCCTTTATCCACGGTCCAGTTTACCTATACCTAAAGTTTCTTCTCGACAGAGATCCGTTACTGGTAGTGACATATATTTCACGTAATAAATTTATCTACCCTACTTATATGTTCCTCTCAATGAATACTTTCAAAAAACATAAACCATGACCATGCAGGCTTAACGATGCATTATGTTTGTCAGGTCTGCAAGATCTCTAGCAAGCAGTCACACTCCTACTCCGGGTTCTTATCTTCTACATCATAGCGGTCCAAACTATATGTCAGATAAGTCATCAGTAGAAGAGGAAGGACTGCTCACTAATCTTATATCTCCAAGTCCTAAGAAATCTGATACCGTTCTTCCCTCTGTAGGTTTCCTTAATGTATTTCTGCACATTTGATGGAATGCATACTAACATGATATCTACATATACTTATCACTAAAATGTTTTTTTTTTTTTTTCCTCTGTGTCTCCATTCAGATAGCTTCAACAATATTTTTTCTTGCTGGGCTGCACTACTTCAACTTGCCTACATATAACAACACTATCTCTACTTACTCATCTCAAGCACGAAGGACGTCTGCTTTTATAATAGCAGGACGGAAGCTTTTGCAGGTAAGTGGAAGGACTAATTGTTCCATGTAGTAAGGGGCTATGTCTATCCAGCCCCCAAAAGGGCCTTGATTTGACCATTTCATGCATTTATTAATTAATCAAAAATAAGAATACATTGATTTTTTATTTTTAATTAATTAATAAATGTAATGAAATGGTCAAATCAAGGCCCTTTTGGGCGCTGGATAGCCATTTCCGTAGTAAGGTTCCAATTGTCTTCGTCTATGTAATTATTGATGTTATGCAAATATAGCGAAGGAGTGAGGGTGCATTCAGCTCAGTGGTACGAGAGGAATCATCAAGACAATTAGGAACTTGGTTGGGATGGCTTATGGCTGTTATCTATATGGGTGGAAGGCTTCCACAAATCTGTTTAAATGTGAGTTCTGTTGTATTTTAGACTCGATTCAAATGGTATATTTTAAGTTTTGATTTGTTTAGGTGGTTTATCTTAGATCACACGAATAGATGGGTCTTATTAAAGAAATCAATGTGATTTCAGATGAACAACCTAAATAAGTCAAAACTTAGAATGTATTGTGTAAACACCTCTATATTTTACTTCCCTAAATCAATTTTCATAAATCAATGTAAATTTCGTCTCCTATGAATAAACTAACAACTTTATCAATATTGTTTGGTTGCAGATTAAGAGAGGGACTGTTGAGGTATCATTCAATCTTTTTAACATATTCATCGAGAATTGCTTAAGACACTTCTACTTGAAATTGTATTCCAATACAGGGTATAATAATATTCTACACCCTTTTATTGATGTTATCATTAGGGCCTGAACCCGCTTATGTTCATATTTGCTCTATTTGGGAACGCAACCTACGTGGGAAGGTACACAGTCATTTATGATATTGGCTCTTCGCTTCTTATAGTTGTGATGACAGCTGACAGATATAGACGTAGCATAATTTTCCAGTTGTTTTTACTTGTGTTTTGGTGCAGTATACTTGTACGAACCCTGGAATGGGAAAAGCTAAGGCCAAATATGCCATGGCTGATCGATGCTGCAGCATGTGTACTATTGGATTTCTTTGTATCCTTTTATCATTGTTAATTTTAAACTGGTACATTCTTTTTTAATTGTCTTATCAATTATTATTTATAAATTTCCTTGAATGAGATTGTTTATCTTATACCAAGAAATTTGATCCTTAACTAACTTTCTTAGATTCTTGTCCAGTTCATTTACTATAAAGTAAGAAGAACGGGTACAGGCGGAGTTGAAAAATGAGGGCCTTATTACAGTGCAATCCAATCATTTCCGTTTCATTCAATAAATAGAATTGTTAGCTAGATGATTGGATACGAGAGGCCCATTTGAAGTAACACTCTTCTATATGAAGTTCATCCCCCACGCTGGATATTAGCAATGTTCATCTGATGTGTGATACTCCGAGGAGAATGCATGTGAAACGTACATCATAATGGATTGTACTATTTTCAGGATGGGTACCTTTATGATATTGTTATCAGGATTCAATCATGTAGTTTTCGAGTCAAACTCATTGATCCATGATAGGTACCCTTTTAGTGTATTACCTACAGTTGTGCTTTAATTATTTAAATATTTAAAGATGTACTGATTAAATAATTAATAATAATTTTATATTTTTATTTTAACATAAAAATAAATATTCGGAAAGGAGTTTTATAATGATAGCAATTTTTTTTATGTTATGTCTGTTTATATAAAATATAATAACATGTATATATTAAAAAAATAAAACTTTTACAAAATAACATTTAATATATAATATTTATTATTATTATTTTGATGAATAGATGTCAATGTTTATTAATATATAATAAAATACACATATTCACAAAAAAGAGGGTGGGGTGGTAAGAAGGCACATTCTAGAAAGGCACATGGGCTCAACCCAAAAATATTTTAAAAAAATGAAAAAAACAACAAAGCCGCTTAAGCGGTGAGTGCGAGCAGATGAGGGAGGGTCCTTGTCATCCGGCCTACCCCATGGATACAACAACAGGGTCTAGAGTGATGTCAAGAGGATCCCATCCCTCATCATTATTGTCTTTTTCTTCTTTTCGAGTGGGAGAAATCACTAGGTCCAAATGTGGGAGCCGCTTGGAAAATTCAACAAGCGGCCAACTAGGAGCTTTGTTAGATGGCCACCCAAAGGCACCACTAATAGAAGTCCCTCGCGAAGGCCACCCCAAAGTAGCCCAAGGAGGAGGGGAGGGTAAACGCTTGTGAAATTGTGAATCGTTGCAATGTCAAACTTGGGTGGGGGATGGGGGCAAGCCAACTAAGACTCCTAGGTGGAGCCACTCCTATGTTGGTGACACCCCCGAGAGGGAGAATGAACCTGGGAGGAAGCAGGAGAAGGTGGGACATGAGAAACAGTCCAAGGGGCATTCCTTAGTGATCCAAGAGCTCCTAAAGGTGAACCACTTCAAGTACAAATTTATTAGCTTGCACTTGAATCTACAATAATACATCAGAGAATATGGAAAATGGTCAATGGATAACACATTTATGTGTACTTCAATCTAAGGGATTATGGAAACTAGTCAATGAATAGCAAATACAATATACAAGGGAATTTACAATTTACTTATCATAACAAGTTAGATGAAGCAATGGGAATAATAAGACTTCTTGTTTTCAAGAATTTGTAATTTCACATTTCTAGTTGTACAACTCCTAAGAAAATGTGAAATAAATTTGAAGATCTCTTTGGTAAAGGTTATGAGTACAATACTCTACAACTGGATATTCAATTAACAAAATTATCTTTTGATGTCTTCTCTTCTATTAAGATTTATTGGTTCAATTTAAGTCTTTGCTTTCCAGACTTCAGGGTCAATAAACAAAGGATGTTCCTTCTTTATTTTGTCAAAGTTAAAAGGTCCTTATTAGATATTTACTTATTCCTTTTAATCCACAATGGATGCTCTTGGAAAAACACAAGTAATGCCTTATTTTGAATATTTTTCTAATAGAGTCACAAGAGAACAATCTAAATTAATCTCTATGGATGTTATTACCTCTTTGAAAAGTCATGCATTAGTTTCTCAATCATCTAAGGGAAAGAAACAAACTAAGGATCAAGCTAAGGGATAAAAATTAGACACTACATAAGATTCATCTCCCTCATCAAAAGGGAAAACTTCTAAGGAGAAGCCCAAATGTACTTATTGTTAGAAACTAGGGTATGATGAACACCAATATTGTCACGTCAAATTTTGTTTGCATTTAATAATGTTAAGTTCTTTTAATAATTATGGAAAATGAAATTTATTAGATGACTTGTGATAAATTTAAGGTTTCAATGGCATTTGAAATATATATATGTTATTATGATGGAATATGAAAGATGAAAATTATGATGTGAAATAGATTTTTTGTTTCGAGCATTGGTTAAAGGTTACTGATGAAACTCTACAAGTGCAAGTGTGTGAATGGAAGAACATGATGAAGACTAAGAACATGGTTGAGGTAGGAATATTTAGCCAGATGACAATGGTAAGCTTGATGGAATTTCGAACGTGCACACACTACTAGAAAATCATGGTATTTGTAGTTTGATAGCTGTGAGACGATGATTTTAGTATGGGTCAATTATGCTTGATCCATGAAGAATCGAAGCATATGCATGCCACTAATGCTCAAATCTCAACAAGATCATTCAAATGAAACTTAGCCCATCTCAAACTTATCTCGTTGTGGAATTGGTGTCATGTTAATGTGGAACAACAACCCTTTCCCAATCTCGTGATCAGTGAGCTTGTTCTAATTGATTATATTGAAAAGAATCGATGAAACAGTTGTGAAATATGGATGAAAACATGATTTATATGCTTAAATTAACATGATGGAAGAGTTAATCTAACATGTTTTTATGTTGAAAGATGTAGATATGCAATTTCTAAGCTACTCCAAATGAGATTTAAGCTAAAAAGATACACCCTAATTAAAAACAAGCTAATATGGATGTATGCAAGCCATTAATGGAAGCTTAAAGATATTATGCAACTAAAAATGGACTAGCATATGCTAAATGTGAGTAAAGTATGAGTGTGAGATGGAAGATATTCAATAGCATAAGTTTGCTCTGAAAAAGATGGATGAGATTCAACAACATAAGTTTGCTCTGAAAAAGATGGATCCATTTGTCTCCTTGAAATAGTGACCTATTTATAGGAGAGCAAATGAGAAATAGAGGGTTGAAATCAAAAATAATAATCAACGGTCAAGGATGAAAGGAACAGGACGCATGGATCATGGATTCTCATCAACGGATGAGAATGCATGATGGGATTTAATCAAGGGTTGACATTTGCTTCAAACAAACACACTTTTGACCTACACACACAGGTCAAAGGTGACTTGTTCAAAAGGTTAAAACATAACATGTAATTCAAGTCACAAGGTAACTTGCATTTGAAGCCAAGTGAAATTATCCCTTTTTCAAATGGAGGAATAAGAATATTTTTTTGGAATATTCCCATGGGTAGGGATAAAAGGCATTTTAAAAATTTAAATAAATTCTTAATTGTGCAAAAAGAGGATAAGGAATATTTCATGGGAATATTCCTTTTTAGAGGAAAATTAGATTAATTATTTAATTAAACAAAGTTTAATCACACAATTAGGGGATTTTGGAGGAATAGAGTGATTTTCATTAAATTAAATGATTTAATGAATGAGAAAAAGATGAGATGACATTTAATTAAATAACTTGGGGTTATTTAATTAAAATGGAAGACTTAAGAAATTAAATTAAATATGTTTATTTAATTTAATTTAATTAGATGAAATGTTAGCATGAAAGGGGGTGAATTAACCTGATTTAATAAATGAGGTTAATGGATGCAAATGATGTAATTAATTAAATAGCTAAGCTAATTTAATCAATTAAGTGAAAAGAGGATGGGTTTTAGGATGAAATTATGTTAGTTAGTCAATGTGATCCATCGAGACATTTTTAGGTGTCTACATTTTTGCCCTCTTTGAAGCAATGTACTTGTTGCATTGGTTCAAAGACTGATGTTGATTTCGATGCTAATTTTGATGCTAATGATAATTTAGAAATAGATATTGATGATCTCTTTGAGATGTTGATATTCAAGCTAAAAGTTGATTGATCAGATTGATTGATTGGTAACATTGTTGAGGATTCACAACAATGCAAGGATTATGTTGAAAAACATGAGGATTCATAGGGAATTATATATCCCAATAATGGTTGATTTGATAGATTTGATCAATATTTGCTAGCAAGGCTAGGAAAAAAAATTGTTAAATGATTTGATATCGATATGATTGAAAGATGGTTGGTTACCCCCTCAAGAGATCGATCGGAGAATAAAATGTTTCGATTGGGCTCACAATAGGTGAAAATCATACTTATGTTTGAGAAGCTTGAGATTTTAGGTTGCTTTTGAATCAATTGAGCTACAAATTTTTAGAGTGTTGAGTTGAAGATAATATAGATGCCCCATTATGCCCCAACAGAAGAGGGATTTCTAGTAAAGAGGATGAAAAATAGTTCCTGGAAAGCTCAGATGTTGATGTAGACATATTTCATGATGTAAAGAAAATCATTGACTATGGGTAGCCACATGTATGGGTAAGTGCAAGAAGTTGGGTCCACAAAGAGGGGAAGTTTCGGCCAAAAAAAAAAATCTCGCAGAAAACGCGTATGCGTTATTAAAAAATGCGTACGCGTTATTAAAAAAAGTGTATGCATTATGCATTGGGTACCCGAGCCTAAAAAAATGCATATGCATTATAAAACGCATACACGTTATAAAATGCATATGCGTTTTTGAGTGCATACAAGTCATTTATTTTAAAAAAATACTTTTTAGAAACATGTACGCGTTTTTCTTTTTAAAAACGCGTATGTGTTTTTCTTTTCAAAACGCGTACGCGTTTCTAAAAAGTATTTTTTTTTTTAAATAATCAAACAAATAAAGAGCGCATATGCGTTTTGTAACGCGTATGCGTTTTTAAAATCACATACGCATTATTAAAAACTTGAATCTCCAACCCACTTGCAGCCTTGGTTTTAGGCTCGGGAAAGGCTTGGCAATTCGAGCCTTAGCCTTTGAACTGCAACTAAAAAACTAAGGTAGATTGAAGAAGAATGTCCATCTTTGACAATATGGTTGATGGATTGTTTTTCTGAATCAATTTATAAAATTAAAACCCATTACAGAACACAATTTCTAGTTTCCAAATATATAATTTTTATTAATATTGGATTATACTTGATATTTTTAAATTAATTTCAAAGCAAACTAGTCCTTAAACATGAAATATCAGACTTTTTTGTTTTTTAATAACTTTTTTTTGGTGAAGTTTCTTGTAAAAAAAATTATATGACATCAATCTTTAGACAATTCTTTACAGAATGAAAAAAAAAAGTTTCAAAAAATGTTTAGTTTAGGTCAAATTATGTTGTCCGTACACGTTGATTTTTAAAAACAACAATTAAGGCCAATAAAAATTTAATAAAAAAAAAATATTCAACAAAAAATTACAAAAAAAATTCCTCATCAATCTTCATGTTGTTAGCTCTCTTTCCTCAAAAGGAATTAGCAAAATAATTTTATTTGGGTCAAAAAGTGGTGTCCGTACACGTGCATGGTATGGTAAAAAAACAGGGACTTTTAAAAAGTGGTTTTTATAGATCCCTATCAAAATTTAATTTCTACAATTTGGGTATTTGAATAATTTACATATTTAGAAACTAGATTCAAAATTCAAAATTTCATATTACTGATTTTTTTTTAAATTCATTGTGTAAGTGCCTCAAATTTTTAGTCCAAGTGTGACAAATTATGAAAAACAACAAAAACACTTCCACTTTTTGAGCTTTTTGTGGACCCAACTTCTTGCATCAGCCCGTATATGTCAATGTAGATCACATAGATTTGATGATTAGATAGAATTGTTAGTAAAGATAGAAGAATAAGAAGAATAAGATGAATGGATTGACCATTGATTTTGACAATTGCTTCAAAAGATCCAACAAATCCATGATCCATTGAGACTTTATTAGAGATGGTGATGAGACAATGCAAGATGCATGCAGGATGATGAGGTGCTCATATATCGAGATTGGGATTTTCTATCATTCCTTATTCATGCCTTCCTTCTAATGCCAAAATTTGAGACGAGGATTTTAGTATGGGTCGATTACACTTGATCCATGAAGAATCGAAGCATATTCATGCCACTAATACTCGAATCTCAACAAGATCATTCAAATGAAAGTTAAAGTAAACATTTATTGAAATAAACTATTCTAAACTACGAAAGCATTTAATCATACCTGCATCTACAAACAAGGTCATTCAAAATGGAAATCTAAATTAAGCATTTAATTGAAAATGAAAGCTATAAACTACATTTGAAAATAGTTAAATTCCTAATCTATCCCATATGAAACTTATCCCGTTGTGGAATTGGTGTCATGTTGATGTGGAACAACGACCCTTTCCCTATCCTATGATCACTTAGCTTGTTCCAATCGATTATACTGAAAGGAATCAATGAAATGATTATGATATATGGATGAAAATATGATTTATACTAAAAATGAACATGATACAAGAGTTAATCTAACATGATTTTATGCTAAAATATGTAGATATGCAATTTCTAAGCTACTCCAAATAAGATTTAAGCTAAAAAGATACAAACCCTAATTAAAAACAAGCTAAGATGGATGCATGGAGACCTTTAATGGAAGATTTAAGCTATTATGCAGCTAAAAATGGACTAAAATATGCTAAATGTGGGTAAAGTATGAGTGTGAGATGGATGATATTCAACAACATAAGTTTCCTCTAAAAAATATGGATGAGATTCAACAACATAAGTTTTCTCTAAAAAGGATGGATCTATTTGTCTCCAAATAGTGACCTATTTATAGGAGAGCAAATGAGAAATGGAGGGTTGAGATCAAAAAGATTAATCAACGGTTAAGGATGAAAGGAAGAGGAGGCATGGATCATGGATTCTCATCAACGAATGAGAATGCATGATGGGATTTAATCAAGGGTTCACATTTGCTTCAAACAAACACACTTTGGACCTTCACACACAAGTTAAAGGTGACTTGTTCAAAAGGTTAAAAGATAATTTGTAACTCAAGTCACAAGGTAACTTGCATTTGAAGCCAAGTGAAAATATCCCTTTTTCAAATGATGGAGGAATAAGAATATTCTTTTGGAATATTCCCATGGGTGAGGATAAAAGGCATTTTACAAATTAAAATAAATTCTTAATTCTACAAAAAGAGGATAAAGAATATTCTTTAGAGGAAAATTAGATTAATTGTTTAATTAAACAAAGTTTAATCACACAATTAAGGGATTTTGGAGGAATAAAGTGATTTTCATTAAATTAAATGATTTAATGAATGGGAAAAGGATGACATTTAATTAAATAACTTAGGGTTATTTAATTAAATTAAAAGACTTAGGAAATTAAATTATATATTTTGATTTTAATTTAATTAGATGAAATGTTAGCATGAAAGGGGGTGAATTAACCTAATTTAATAAATGAGGTTAATGGACGCAAGCGATGTAATGAATTAAATAGCTAAGCTAGTTTAATCAAATAAGCGAAAAGAGGATGGGTTTTAGGACGAAATGATGTTAGTTAGCCAATGTGATCCATTAAGACATTTTTAGGTGTCTACAATAGCTAACATTTTTTTGGTGTGAAATGTGTAAATGATTAATTGGTAAGCTTATGTGAACAATTGTTTTGGAACATTTTCTTTATCGTGTTCATTCAATGCAATTTCATAATAATGAATGGAGTTAGAAATATGATTGTTATGTGGAAATCAACTACTCTTGAATAAAACAATGAGAATATTTATATGATGAGAAAATATATACATATATAAAACTATCTTCCTTTATTTGAGAATAAAAATATTTATGTGGATTTCAAACATGGGAAGAAAATTAATCGACCACTTGAGAAAGCGAAAGAAAATCATATCTTATTCACCCTAAACATAACCGTCACCCATCATGGAAGAGATGGTATTGCTAAATCGATATGGAGTAGAGGGGTGGCTATGTATGAGGAGGCGTGGGAGAGTTATGACCACCACCTCTAATTATAGTAAACACATAAATATTTGGTCAGGGGTGAATTCAGAAGAAAAGGTGAGGAGTTTTGGGAAAAAAAGCAAGGAAGAATATTTTGGGAAGAAAAAGCCACGAAGGAAGGGTGAACAATAGAGAGAATGAGTTGATTACGTACACCGAATAAGCAAAAAACATCGATTTCCTACAGCAAGGAGGTAACTCTGTGTTTTTTAATTGGTATTTCGTGATGTTTCTATCTCTGTAAAAGAATGTTTTATTCCATTCTTTTGAACCGACCCTATTGATAGAAAAATAATTATATTAAAACATAGTCTTTTGTCTGTGCATCAATATACGGGTGATCCCACAATAGTGGTTTACAATTTTTGGCTAAACTGGACACTAAAATTATTATTTTAAACTAAATCTTCACATTCAGAAACCTATAGCGACTAAACTGTGAGGAATTTGAAGATGATGCAAACTAGAGTCTCATCACATTTTGTTTGTAGATTCTAAAAAAAAATTTTAAAAAAATTTTGGAATAAGATTGCACTTCTTTTTCCATCTCCCACAAAAACTGGTTTTTTTAGAAAACAACATTTTTTAAAAGTGACGCTCACCGTATACAACATAACTTTTTTTGTATGAAGGATTAAATTATAATTTTTTTGAATTTAAATTTGTAACTACGATATCTAGCACTTTCATTTGGTCTTATAGTTTTTTATTGAATATTTTTTCCTTAATAGATTTTTGAAGTCAAACCAATTGCAATTCATACATAGGCGGACTGTATACAACATAACGTTTTCTGTATGTATTGAAATTCAATTCTTTTTTTTTAATGGATCAAGGACATCAATACCTAGCACAAACATATTTTTAAAAAAATTATTTTGATAATTTGCTATTTTTCCACATGCGCAAAACAAAGAGCTTGATTTTTGATGAAAAACCTATGTTTAATAAAACTAAAAAAACACATACATAATAAAACCAAAACATATTAAAATTATATTCATGGGATAGCTCATTTTGAGGACTACCATAATCATTTGAAATAAATTTTAAATGAATTCATTTGATCCCCCAAAAGGTAAATCAAATGTGATTTTTTATCAGGATTTTGATAGGTGTAAAAGAGACTCATTTATAGGTATGGTTTAAAACTAGCGAGGTTCTATCCAAGGGGGTTTGATCTAAGGTGGTTTGATAAAACCCTCTTCAAGTGGAATCCTTAAAATGGAACTTTTAAAGGCTTAAATCATTATATTTTCTAAAAATATGCGATTTCAACAAAAATCAATTCCTCTTAGAAATTGTAAACCAGCTTTGTGGGATCACCCATACTCTATCGATAGCAATCCATGAGTTTGTTCTTATTTTGGTTGAAGTGAATTGAACCCCAAATTCTTCTTTTATTTTCTATGGTTGGTGGGTGAAACCACCATACCATGCAGTGATTTCCTTGGTCATTCAAAATTTTGATCGAGTTGATCTTGTTCTACTATAGCTGGGTCCTGATTGCATGTTACCACTTTGTGGGAACGGTCAATTTTTTATGTAAACCTCTTCTTTGTCAATAACATAATGTGTTTGCAAATCCCATTTGGGAGATGTCCCTACTACACTGTTGGGTCGTGATGCATGTTCGGCTAAAGAGCCTCATAGGGATGATGCTCTATACTATGACAAAGTGTCGATCAAACCCGTGAACATCGAAATTTGGTGATCATATTTCTTTTTAAAATGATAGCTAATGAACGTTATTTTGGTTCCAACATATTGTTATTGAAGAAAGATACCCATCGTTCTATATTTTTTTGTAATTAAACGACTCATGTTGCTCGACCTTGATGAACGATGCCATTGTCCCTACATAAAGGTAACCTTAATTTCTAATAAGTGATTCTATTGATGCCAAGAAATGGATTTCCATCATTCGAGTATATATATACTCACTGATATAAATTATGCTCTTTTTTTTAGCAGACCGAACAATGTAATTCCATCATTCCAGTTTAAATGTTTCTTGAGAAATGGAATGTTGTGTGTGTGTATATATATATATATATAATGTAGATATATATACACACACATATGGGTGATCCCACAATATTGGTTTACAATTTTTGGGCAAACTGGACACTGAACTGATTTTTTTTAGCTATTTTTTCACTTTCAGGCTCCAATAGCGGCTAAACCATGAGGAATTTGAAGATGACGCAAACTAGTGATTTGTGAAATTTTGACTATAGATTCCAAATATAGTTTTTTCATTTTTTTTGGAATCAAATTGCACTTCTTTTTCCATCTCCTTTGAAAAATAGTTTTTTTTAAAAACAACATTTTTAAGGAGTGATGCTCACCGTATACAACATAAAAAAAAATTGTATGAAGGATAAAATTCTAAATTATTCGAATTTAGATTTGTAACTACGATATCTATCACTTTCATTTGGTTTGATAGTGTTTTATTAAATATTTTTTCCTTAATCAAGTTTTGAAGTCAAACCAATTACAATTCAAACATAGGTGGACTGTATACAACATAACTTTTCCTGTATGTATCAAAATTCAATAAAAAAAATAATAATGGATCAAGGACATCAATACCCAACCTCAACATATTTTTCAAATTTTTATTTTGATAATTTGCTATTTTGACACATGTGCAGAACAAAGAGCTTGATTTTTAGTGAAAAACCTATGTTTAATAAAACTAAAAAAACACATACATAATAAAACCAAAACATATTAAAATTATATTCATTGGATAGCTCGTTCTGAGGACTACCATATTCCAATTGGATCTGTGAAGTCTCCTCCATTTTCATCCTCAACCCAAGCTTCGAAGGGAAAAAATCTGGAGTATTTTTGTGTCGGAGGGTGGGAAGGTGGGAAAAGGGGGGTTCGAGCAAACCTCCTTACCACAATGGGAATTGCAGGTTCCCACATGCAAAGGGGTTCGCTCAAACCCTAGTTTGAGTGAACCTCTTTGGGGTTTGTTCGAACCAAGAGTTCGCTCGAACCCCCCAAAAAGAATTTTTTTTGAATGGGTCATGTTTTTGGAAGTTTTACTTCCTCACTCGAATTGTAAACCACTTTTGTGGGTTCACCCATATATATAATGTAGATATATATATATATATATATATATATATATATATATATCTTCATTTCTCTTGGAATGAAATGATCTAATCGAGTTGAATGACTCTTATCTATGTAACTTCATAACCCTATTTTATGGTGTTCTATTATTGATCCACTTGATATTTAATGTTTTAAATATCATTTTAGAAACGATACGAAGCACAGGTTGAAGCCCTATGAAGAATGAAAGGGGCCCAAATGATAAGTAGGTATAACATCACTCTATGTGACAAACCTTGTTTAGTCTTTGTTGTAAAACAAAGAAACATTATTTATGTCCTTAAGGAATAGTCGATGCTCTATTTGAGATAAGTTGGCCTAAGGTTATGATATTGACCTTTATCTATTTGTTGTATTCTTCATTTTGTGACTCAAAAAAAGACCTAGAATTTATTCTACATGTAACTTTTTTGGAAAATATAACAAAGAAATTGAGAGTAAACTCTATTATTAGTGTGTACACATTTTGAAATGTGTTCGAATTAAAACCAGTTTGAATAGATTTTGTTTATAACTTGTTGAATTACTATGATGTCAATTTCAAGCTGCAAATTATGTAAAACGACCTTGTGGCATAATATATGAAATTCAAATTGTATCAAAGAGTGAATTCTTAATGTTTTCATTCATGTACTTTTAATTGAATCTATCCTTACATCTAATGAAAGTTGACATCTATTTGTAAATAATAATTTGAATGTGGAATGAATCTTTTTTTTATTTAATAAGAATGTATACAAATACACTATTTTTTAACAGAAGGCCATATATGTGTACATGCATAAATTTCTCATTTATGCATTACACATGTACATGCAATATACCTTCTTTAAAAATCACACTATTTTCTTTATCTGAAATGTAGATTTCATTCCAAGTAAGAAAGGATAAAGGAAATTATGGAAATATTTGGAAAACTGATGCACGTTCTATGATATTCTTATCAATTTGATGAAATGAATCGTTAATATGTTAAAAATATGATTGCATAGATATTAAATTTGGTTACATTCTTTCATATACATGTTTAATAAAGATAGACAAATTAAACTATGTTGTAGATAGTTGTTTTTATTAAAACATGAAATGATTGGCTAGATAAACACTATTGGAAACCAAATTGTTTTTTTGCAAAATTGTGATATTTTGATAAGATGTATGTTATCTTTTGTTATGGGAGGTCATCTTCTAAGACAAGAGCTGAAAATGGATTATAAGAGAGATAGGTTTCAAAATGATTTTCCAAAATCTATATTTCTAGTTGTATATAGCACATGCTTGGCCAAGCATTTGTAGTCCATAAATTTTGAATGGTCTAACTTTTATGATGTAATCTCTATTCCATTTCCTTGCATATATCTTGTATTTTCTAAGTGTATATAGAAATGCATGTAGATGTTTGGCACGCAACAGATTCCACCTTGCATATTGTATCTCTTTCTAAGTATTTCATGCAAGGTCGGACATTCTTCAAGTTAGGAAGAATACCGGGGGAGCGTAGCTTCATGGTTGGGTGAAAAAACGCCTGAACCATGTTCTCATCCATCGAAGGCAACACTAGTTGAAGAGGATAGCATGGAATCCCATATTTCTTGATTATTGTACACTACATACTTCATGATGTAAATTGAGTTGACTAATTGGCAAGATGGCCTAAGTCAAACATTGTAACTTGTAAAATTGACATTTGGAAATGAATATTAAATATTTTTTTCACATGAGATGCTACGATGGAAAAATAGATAATTGACTATCTTTAATTTTTATTACTCATAATGTCATATTTATTTTTTGTGTGTTAATTATTGGGTTGAGGGATTACGTTTGATGGTATAGGGTATTCAGTTGAGGGTAGAGGGTAGATGGTTTAAGGGTTGAGGGTTTGGGATTTAAGGTTGAGGGTTGAGGGTTGAGGGTTGAGGGTTGAGGGTCCAATATATAGGGTAGAGGATATAGGGGTTGAGAGATTAGGGTTTAAGGGTCGAGGAATAAAGGATGAAGGGTCAAGAGGGTTGAGGGATTAAGGTAGAGAGTTTACTAAGTGGGTTTAAGGGTTTAGGGTTTAGGGTTTAGGGTTGAGGGATTATGGTTGAGGGTAGAGCGTATTGGGTTGAGGGTACATGGCGGACAGTAGATGGTTTAAGGGTTTAGGGTTTAAGGGTTGATGGTTTAGGGTTTAGGTTTTATGGTTCAATGTTTAAGGGTTTTAAGGTTCAGGTTTTAGGGTTGAGGGTTAAGGGTATAAGTTTAAAGGTTTTTGGGTTGACGGTTAAGGGTAGAGGGTAGAGGGTTTAGGGTTTAAGGGTTTAGGGTTGAGGGTTGAGGGTTTAGGGTAGAGGGTAGATGGTTTAGTGTTTAGGGTTTAGGGTTTATGGTTTAGGGCTAAGTATTTAAGGGATTAAGGGTTGAGGGATTAGGGTTGAGGGAACGGGTTAGAGAGGGATGGACGGATGGATAGAGAGATGGAGAGAGAAGTGAGATATAGAGAAGGAGAGAAGAGGAGGGATGGACATAGATATATGAATTTTGAGGATCCAATGTATAGGGTAGAGGGTTGAGAATAGAGGGTATAGGGTATTGCATTGAGGGTATATGGTTGAGATATTAGGGCTGAGGGTAGAGAGTTTAGGGTATAGGGTTGAGGGTATATGGTTGAAGGACTAGGTTGAGGTTTCAATGTAAAGGGTAGAGGGTATAGGGGTTGAGGGTTTAAGGTTTAAGGATTGAGGGTTCGTGGATTAACAGTTGAGGGTTGAGAATTAAGGGTCAAGGGTTTAATGTATAGGGTAGAGGGTAGAGGGTAGAGGGTTTAAGGGTTGATGGTTGATGGTTGAGGGTTTAAGGTTGAGGGTAGAGGATTGAGGGTATAGGGTATAGGGTATAGGATATAGAGTATAGGGTCGAGGGATTAGGGTTGAGGGTCCAATATGTAGGGTAGAGGGTATAGGGGTTGAGGGATTAGGGTCTAATGGTTGAGGGTTGAGGATAAGGGGTAGAGGGTTTAAGGGTTGAGGGATTAAGGGCTGAGGGTTTAGGGATTATGGTAGAGATTTTTCTTGGATTTAAGGGTTTAAGGGTTGAGGGATTAGGTTTGAGAAATTAGGGATTTTCCTAGCTCTATCTTGGACTTCTATTGCCACTGGAAATCTCCCTCAAACAATCAAGTGCTAAATTTTCTCTGGTGGTACATCTATCCACACCTTGTGTGGGGTATTTGGAAAGAACATAATAATAGAATCTTTAGGGATTCTAGTCTTTCAGAGGAAATTATTTTTGGTAAAATTATCAGAGTTGTGGAAGAGAAATTAAATGGGCTAAGCTACAAAACTAAGGCAAAAGTACAAGTTAGGTGTCAATATTATGAGTTCAGAGTTGCCAATGCTTGGAAGATTAATTTTGATATCTCTTATCCCCTTAAACCAAATAAGGGACCAAGAGATGGCATCCATTGGAATTTTCCTCCTCCTGGTTGGGTAAAAATTAACTTTGATGGGATGGCTAAGGGTAATCTTGGGCCTGTTGGGTGTGGGGGAGTGATTAGGGATGAGAATGGAATTTGTATTTCAGCGGTGGCGCTCCCCTTGGGCACCCAAACCAACTACCTTGTTGAAGCCATAGGGGCATTCCAAGCTTTAAATTTTTCATGTTAATTGAACTACAATTATCTTTGGTTAGAAGGGGACTCTAATAATATCATATAATGTATCAAAGGCCTCCAAAAGCCTTCATGGACCCTAGAAAGTTTGATCAATCTATCTAAAAGGATAATAAGCTCTTTTGAAAAATGCTTCATTTCCCATGCCTACTAGGAAATTAACATGGTGGAAGACTTTTTTGCTAACAAGGGTGTTCAGGCCAAAGAAAAAACCATGTGGAAAAGGGGTGACAAGTTGGAGGTTGATGTCATAGTCTTACTCTTGAGTATGACAAAATCCACGAGAAGGCTACTAATTTATCCCTATCAACTAATGATTATGGATGAGGAGTGTCAAGACATGCAATATTGGAACTGCTATTTAATAGTTCCATATTGAAGGTTGGAGTACCAAAGTCTTAATTACTATTCTGAGATATTTTTCCTTGCATACTTTCTGCGTATTTTGGTGATTAGTTTGTGTGGCTTTCAGAAGCCTTCTAAGTGGTTTTGTTACTCTATTGAAATGGGTAGTGACCGTCGTTGTGTGGAACCGATGGACTATGAGGAGTTGAGGAAGAATGCTAAGGTGTGATCACTACTGGAGAAGGGGGGGCTCACCCCTTATAATGAAAAAATTCATGGCTGGAACCTAGAGGTAACGAGGTACTTTGCTAGGGAATGGAAGAATGGTAAAATTAAATTTGTTTGGGAGAAAGGTTGCCATCTACAAGAAACTTATAGCCAAGGTGACGAGGATTTCTATGGAGTGTCTCAAATTTTATAGGGATAGGAAACTCTCAAACCTAGAGGTGAAAAAGTTTCGAAAGACGAAGAAGGAAAAAGAGGACCTTCATAGAGTTTTTAAAAGCAACTATGACTCCAAGAATATTAAGTTTCTCTAGCAGGAGGTTTTAAAGGTGATTATGGAATACATCACTCTGGATAGGAGATACACTGGGGTCTTTGGCTACAATTTTGTGTTCCTCAACCACTTCCAGCATCGGGTAAGGGTTTCTTTTCCTTTCTATCTGTTTACCTCTTTGAATGCCAGCCTTAATGACCCTAGCATGAACCCTCTTAGATACCCTATCCTTCATGAAGGATTTCTTGACTTAATTTTTGAGCATTTTAAATCCACATCGGCCATGTCCCATGCGTCCCCTTCTCCCCACCTATTTGTCTCTACTGAGGATGAACTGGGCACAAGTTACATGAAAAAGGAGGAATGGGAAACAGATTTGGAGGATGAGGTCGGCCCATCCTCGAAGGATTTGGGGAAGGGAAGAAGTAAAGGAAAGATGAAAACTAGCACCCCCTCTACACCTACTTTTTTGACCCCTAAAGGTAGAGTTAAGGGCTCTGAAGATGCCAAATCTAAGGCAAAAGGAAAATCTATTGCCTCCCCCAGGAGAAGGTTAAAAGAAAGGATTTATTAGACCCTTCCTATGATTTTGACCATGAGGAGTCTTAGTCGACCCCTTTGTCGGAGTATTCTAGCTACCTTGCCACTGACAAAGAGGATAGGCCTTGTTTTCCCAACGACCTCAATGTTGATGACCATTATTTCAAAGTTGAATGTGAGTTCCCTGTTGACATCCTCGCCATTGCTCACAACGAGGCTGTGGAATTTTTTAGATTGATGAGATGGGTCTTTTTTGAGATTAAGAAAATTATGTTTAAACGGAGGGCTTTGAGAAGCAAGCTAGAAGGGCCTAAATTGAATAACCACACAATCGGAGACAAAGATAGGGCTACTTACTTATGGATTGAGGAAGAAAAGAAATACATGGTGGACTACCTCAAGATAATAGTTGAAGATCTTCATAAATTTAAGAAAAAATATGTTGAAAAGCTTTCTTTTGTTGAGGAAAAGCTTAAGAATATAAAAGGGTCAATCCAAATGGTGATGAACATGAGCCAAGATATTAAAATCTACTGTAGATACAATGAACATCATGGTTGGCAATCTGGAGAATGTTTATCAAGAAAAGACTGTTGTGGAACTAGATGCTGAAAAAGAGAAAGGCCATGAGGAGTATGTTAGTCCAAGAAAAATAAGTAGAGTGAATATGACGAGAAAGGAAGACAAGGCCCCTGTCAACATTTAGGAGCTAAAGAAAGCGGTGCTCAACATGAACCAACTTGAGCAAGAGGTGGAATACATCCTGAAGAATATGGCCTAGTGGTTGGCTTGTTGCTAGGCTTGTTGGTGGTTTTTTGTGGCGCTATCGGGTAAAAGCACAAAGTTGTGTCATACTTTATAAAGGAAATGGCCAATGTTGATCCAACTTTTAAACTTGAATCACTAAAAAGTGGCATGTATTTTTTAAATTTTGGAATGATGTAAACTAGTAAAACATGTATTTTTTACTATATTTTATGTTTGTATTTTGTATTTTTATTTTTAAATTTATTTTAAACTAGTTTTTAATAAATTAACAATATAATTTAGTTGTTGATAAAATGCTGAAAATTGAAGTTGCATGGGACGTCAAACTTTTATAGTGATTTTTTTTCTTTCATTTTTTTTGTGTGTATTTATAACTTGAAACTTTAGTGCATGGATATTTTTTTTTCCAATTTTAATAAATATATATTTTTAAACAAATATTAAAATGTGCATGAATCAAAAAATAGTTGTTTCTATCAGACGTCAACTTTCATATTAAATATTTAGCTAAAATGAAAAAAAATTATACCATCTTGAAGTAGATTCTTTTATCTAGTGCATCATATTTTTTTTAGTTTTTTATAATAAGTTTTAGTATTTTTCCTTAGCATGGTACTCAACCTAACATTTTGTGTTGATAACCTATTTTTAGTAAAAATAAAAAATAAAATATAAATAATAATTAAACTATTAAAATAAATATGTTTTTGAAAACTACACTTATGGATCTACAAAAGGGTATTTTAATATCTTTTAAAAATGTTATTTACATTATTAGGAGTCATTGAAACTTCAAGTTTTTAAAATAATTTTCTTTTCTTGGTAAGTTGGACTCAAAGTGGTGCTCCATATATTTTTAGCCAACAATTTTAGTTGGAAAAGTTGTGGAAGTATCTAACTTAGCTAGAATGAATCTTACTAGATCATATGTTTGACCAAAATTGATTTTTAGTCAAAAATACTTAAATTTAGTTGTGGTGATAAGTTGGTTGAAAGTGTGACACAACTTTGTGCTTTTACCCTGCCTCTATGTTGGTTTTTATGGATCTTGTTTTCTGGAAGCTCTATGTTTTTTGATCTGTACTTGGTCATGTTATATCTTTCTCTACTTTGTTGTTAAAGGGTTTCGGGGCCCCTTCAAAACCTATTTTTTCCTTAATAAAAAACAAATTCAAAATAAAAAACAAACAATCTTTACCTCTCAAACCTCCTCGTTGATGTGGCGACATCTTGGTGATGAAACAACAATTGTTGATGAAGAATTATGCAAAGTGCCTCCTCCTAGAATGCAAGTGCGGAATATTGGGGTTTTGGTCGCGGGCAACAAAAAAACATAGTCAGAAGTTACAATGAATTCAATTTCTTCTTTTTTGCTTTTAATAGGTCATAACGTGAGCATGATATAATGCGCTCACGTTATCTGATCACTGTGGCCAAGCCTTAGGCTCAGAACACCAATACATAATGTGAGCATGTTGTAACGTTCTCACATTATGAGTTTTCAAAACTTTTTTAAAAAGTTGGCCACAAATTGGCTACCCATCTTTGTGCACCCGCCCATAAACCACCTTCACATCCTTCAAAGTCTAGTTCATCCAAAGCACTTGAGTACAACAAGATGTAACAACAATATATTTTGCTTCTTATGTGGACAAAGACACTAAATCCTACTTTTTATTGAACCGTGAATGATTTCAAACCAATCTGTCTCCCAAAAGAATGCACTTCTTCTTGTACTTCTCTAGTCATCAATACAACCTGCCAAATCAACATTAGTATAGGAACTCAAAGATAAATATTGATCCTTTTTGTACCATTGGCCATAATTTGGAGTACCCGGGTATGTGCAGGATCATGATGGGCCAAAAAGTGGCAATATGTAAGTGATATGATGGCCCATGTGGCTGATGAATTTTTTTTACCCAAAATTGACAAAATGAAAAGGGGTTTTAAAGGATATTCTCATCTTTCTACCAATATAAATTATTCTTTACTTTGAATTTAATAAATAATTATTACTCATTTTCTATTTGAATTACGACTAAAGTCCTGATTGATAGGTTGATTGAAAAACATCTATAGCTTTCAAACGGTATCACATTTTTTGAATCTGAAACATGCGTCACATTCTATGATTTGCACACTGTAGGATTAAAAAAAACAATTGAATTTCATAAAGTTTTGACCAAGTTAAGGTGGTCAAACATACGCATTTTTTATATTTTTTAGAATTTGTAATAAAACAATCATAATTAATTATTTACTTGGACAAAAATTACAAAAAAATATGCATCACATCGGGACATGAGTCCTCTACTTATATCTAAAATATTATTAAAAAATATTAACATTTTATTGTGGTTAGGGTGGTCAGACAGACACCTACTTCTTATTTTTTCCCTGAAATTTAAGTACTATTGCATTGAAATTTCAAATTTTCACCAAATAGATTTAAAAATATATAAAAATAGACCTAGTAGTTTTGAAAATAAATTCAATTTTCTACAAATTCTATTCTTACATAGTTTTTAAATAATATAGATAACTTATTCAAATTTTTATGTCAAGTTGCCTAACTCTGATTTTTTGAATTTTCATCACCACTTAAGGGCCTATTTTTTCCATGATGATTCTGCGCATACCCACCCTTCAAGTATCTAAATATTATTTTCACATCTTTATCAACTAAACATATTGTTTGTTGGTAAACCTAACAACTACACCAACTTATGTAATTCACAAGTACCCAAACATATGTTTTGTAGAATAGATAGATATTGTAGCACACTATTATTTGAAAAATAGAAATTTTTGGCTCACCAGATATTCTCATATAATAAGATAGCATGCACTGGACATGTCCATAGATCTACATGGACAAAAATTTACTTCTGGAAGAACTGTAGAATATTCCAACAAGCCTTCAACATTTCTTCACTATGCTAGTTTGAAACTCTATCACTAGTATCTTTCACTTCAATAGGTATAAAGACTTGAAAGCTTGGATATAATACCTTCACACCTTGATTAACTTAACTTTTGGACCGCAGGACAAAAAAAAATTCAACAAAGAGGAGTAGACCAAAATACCTTGACTTCACCAAAGATAATGCACCATGAATGCATTATTCTCCTGAGACTTTATCTTTATGTGTGGTACTCCAAATGAGAATGAAATCAACTAGAACAAGTGTACCAACATTTACACACCATCTACCTTCACTGAGATCTTCAATGAAGGTTCATTTATGCACAACAGATCTACAGACCGACTAATCTATTTCAATTCATCTTTCATATTGAAATCTTCAATGCCTTTTTCTTTTCAAGGGGAAAAAACATTCTACAAGTGAAATCTCCCCCTGAGACAATTCTCTATCTCATTTTAATCTTAGAATCTTGTGCAAAATGCACAAGTGTAGTATCATCCTTCTTCTCATGGTATTATTTCTAGACCTTTTCATTTCCATTCATTTTTTGATACTGGGGTTCAACATTTTTCTGAAGTAGTGCCTTAACAAAGCCACTTATGTAGTAGTTTGTCTTATGTATCGTATTATTGGCTTTTTAGTACATAATTTTTTGCTTTGGAACAAGGTTGTTTCTCTTCACCTTGGATCTACACTCATCAACCATGTGAGCATAGTTTTTGCAAGCATAGCAATATCAATGAAAAAATACAATATTATTTCTTTGATTTATGAATTACCTTATACCCATGCTATTATTCCTTCTTTGTCTAACTCTACAATCAGCAGCCTTATGCCCAAAAATATTGCAATAAAAATAGTAACCTTGAAAGGATTGATTGAACCTAGAAGGACCATCTTTTTTTGTAGATGCAGAACTTCCATATCCTTTTTGCTTCTACTCAAGAATGGATCCACTTTATTTATTTCCATTTTGAACAATCTTTGCACCTCTGAATCCATTCTTTTTAGAGTCTTTAGTGTAAGATTTTTCCTCCTTTGTTTCAGGCCTTTCAAATTTTTGGAGCTATCCTCATAATCAAACTTCTCTCCTTCATCAATTTTTCCCTTTTCTCTTTTCATGCAATTCCTGAGAGTGGCAATCTCCTCCCCAAGCTTTAAACATTCAACATTCTTATCATTGAGCCTGAAATTTAAGCAATCTCCAATCCTCTTTCCTTCTTCAACCCTTATTTCCAAATCAAAGATCATAATATTTGCCTCTTTTAGTTTGATTTCACATTCTTTCCCTTTTTTAACTTGTATTTCCAATTTGTCATTTTATTCCTTTGATTTTTCAAGAAAGTGTTCATATTTCTAATTTAGTCCCCTTAATTCATTTGGGTTTTTTAGAGCAGGCCAAATTTTTCCTGCAAAGTATATTCCCTAATCATTTGAATTGAAGTCCCAACCTTCAAGTTCCATAGATTCCAAATTCGGGTTAGAGGAAAACATATCTTCAACACTCAAGGAGCTAGATATTACACTTTCTATCACTAGTATTGAAATCCATAAAGAGGGTTTCATCATTTAAATCATTCTCCTCGTCTTCAGAGGAGCCACTTCTTTCTATAGAATAGAGACCCTTTTTAACCTTATCTCTTTTATTGTTGTCATTTGATTCTTTATAAGGGAATTTATATGCAAAATGACCTATTTTTTCCATAATTGAAACACTTGAATAGTAACTTACCTTTGTACTTGCTAGTGCCTTTGTTCAATATTCTCACAAAGTTTCATTCAACCTCATCAAGGTCATCCTTTTATTCAACAACTTCATCTTCAACCTTTTTGTTGGATTTGGATGCAACTTCCTTCTTTGGAACATCTTTATCAAAAAATATCATCTCAAAGACAACAAGAGTACCAAACATTCCATTAATTGAGTAGTGATCTAAGTCCTTTGACTCTTCAATGGAAAAAACTTTGTGACTATAAGATTTTGGGAGAGATCTCAAAACCTTATTTACAATTTAACTTTCTTTCACTTCTCCACCAAGTCCGAAGATGTCAAAGAAAACTTCTTGTACCTAGAGCATATAACTTGCAATGTATTCATCTTCACTCATCTTTAGAGTCTCAAATCTACTTTTAAAGATCTGAATCTTAGATTGCTCCACTTTAGTGTCTCCTTCATAGATTCTACTAATATTTTCCCAAGCATCTTTGGTAGAATTATACTTCATCACCCCAAAATTTCTAAATTATCCAACCCACACAAGAGAGCATTCTTGGCTTTGGCATTGCACTTATATAGTCTGATTTTAGCTCGATCTATAAGGGGAGTGGTAGGAGAAGTATAACCACCTTTGACTAATTTCCACACACCAAACCCAAGAGACTTTAGGTGTCCTTCCATTCTCATTTTCCATGAGTAATTAGTCTCATCAAACCTAGGACCCTTGTATGAACCATCATGTGCTATCCCAGATATGTGCCTCAAGTTGTTAAGCTTTTATAGAGTAACTTGGCTCTGATACCAATTTTTGAACACATTTGAGAGGGGGTGAAATAGTCTACACAAAAATTTAACCCCTTTTGAAACTTAACTCTTTCAACACAATCCAAACTCCTTTATCAAATCAAAACCTTAAAGCATAACAATAACAAAAAATAGTATAGCAGTTTGAATTCTTAGTAACTGAAGCAACCTTTAAGCAATGCAAGATATAGCAGTTCTAGACTTCTAAGAAAAGTAGTAGTGAGAAAGAAATATAGGACACACACATGCACAAGGAGAACACCAGATTTATGTGGAAAACCTAATGAGGAAAGAACCATAGTGAGAGTTAACTCATACTATAAGGCTCACTACCAAAAAGACTTGCAAGAAGGCTCACTTCCATAGAGAAAGATATAAAGTACTTGTTGAACTGAAGATATCATAACTATAGGAGCAATATACATGGACCTAATGAGATTCACTATCTTAGAGTAGGATATAATATTATTGAGATAGAATTACAATGATTGCCAACACAACACTTGGTTGACTTAGGCATTATAGAACAATTGATCTTTACTTTCACACACTTTAGCATTATCACTGTTAGATATTTAATACAATTCACACACAATTCTTCACATTTTTAAACTTCTCCAGGATATTGCATTTCAAATGATCTTGCATTTATATCCACCACAACACTTCAAAACTAAAATTAAGTTCACCAGTAAAAGGATAAAATAATAAATTCAACTAGTCAGCCACCAAAACATAATTTGATCCTATCTAGAAGATAGAGAGGACCAAAAACAATCTTATCACTTATTCCATTGTGATCCTAAACCATTTACATGCAGGCACACATCAACCTCAGTTGGTATCAAAAAAGTGTTTGGATGAGACATTAAAGTGTATAACCAATCGACCCATAAACATCTTATTGAATTGAATTGATCATGTAGTCCTAAGAAGGATAGTTCAAGATCCAAATATATCATAACACGTCTTTCATTGCTAGCGTAGCCCCAAGCACGTGGAATAAGCAAAGGAACATGCCCTATTAGCCAGATATCCACAAATATCCTAGAAAGCTAACTCAAGACACAATGCGACACCAAAGCAACCAATTAGCAACTTGTGGATCACATGGGAATATTCCCTAAATATCCAACAATACTTTCATACACTTTTTTCATACTATCATTCCACCAACAATGACTGCAAATCAAATAGGTACAAAATACTTCATTCAAGAAGCACATAACACATAGCAAGATGATGTAGCATTAGTAGAAAAAATTGTGGATCACTTCAACACATAATATTAGAACTGAGACACTACATATAGATGTTGAGAGAACATTCACTAAGTTACATGAATAGAGACATCAATGTAGAGAAATGTGGAGCATTTCTCGGACCAATCTAGACAACCAGCAACACTGGCAACCTTCAATAATTCATAGAGATATCCTTAGAAACATAAGTGACCTAAAAATATAGGAGTGCAACATCCACATAACACTAACATTGAATACAAAATTGCAATACCAAACCGTCAACAACAAAGGAATACAAAGAATTTTCCTGTCCATAAACTTCACTACATCTTCCTGAACCAAAAACAATTAAAAGAAACTTGTGGAGGCAAAAACTTCCTTTCAACAACACATACTTCATTAGGAACATCAAGAGAGAGCATAAGACATATTGTAGACCCTCAACAACATCTCTCCATTATTATTCATGCTTCTAATCCTCATCTTAATTCTTTTAATCCTCATATGAGTATATCATTATGAAATCAACTCTACTAATAGGGTAAAAGTATAAAGTTGTGTCACACTTTTGGCCAACTTATCAGCACAAATAAATTTTAGTATTTATAACTAAAAATCAATTTTGGTCAAACATATGATCTAGTAAGATTCATTTTAGATAAGCTAAATATGTCCACAACTTTTCCAACTAAATTGTTGGCTAAATGTATATGTAGCACCACGTTGAGGCCAATTTACTAAAATACTGAAATTATTTGAAAATTTTAATGTTTCAACAACTCCTACTCATATAAATAACATAAAATATGTAAAAATACCCTTTTGCAGATCTATAAGTGTAGTTTTCAAATATATATTTATTTTAATAATACAAATTATTATTTATATTTTATTTTTATTTTTATTTTTAACTAAAAGTAGGTTATCACACAAAAATATTAGGTTGATTAACATGTCAAGAAAAATAATAAAACTCATTAAAAAAAATAAAAAATATATGATGCCCTAGATAAAAGAATCTAGATTAAGATAGTATAATTTATTTTCTATTTTAGATAAATATTTAATATAAAATTTGGCGTTGAGTGGAAACAGATGTGTTTTAACACACACACATTTAAATATTTATTTAAAATTATATATTTATTAAAATTTTAAGAAAATACATCCATGTCCTAAAGTTTCATGTTATAAATATACACAAAAAAATTAAAGGAAAAAAAAGAAAATTTACTATATAAAGCTTGGTGTCTCATGTAACGTCATTTTTCAGCATTTTATCAGCAACTAAATTATAGTGTTAATTTATAAAAAACAATATTCAAATAATTTTTTAATTTTTTCAAAAAAATACAAACATAAAATATACTAAAAAGTACATATTTTTTTAGTTTACATCATTTCAAAATTCAAAACATATATGCCACTTTCTAGTCATTCAAGTTTAAAAGTTAGATCAATGTTGGCCATTTCCTTTCTTTCACCCGATAGTAATAATGCATTATACAAACTTCAAAAACTCTTATTTGATAAGGCATGACATCCAATCATAAAATTCAATAATTCTTCTTTGATAAGGCATGATATCCAACCATGAACATCAACAATTCTTCTTTGATAAGGCATGAAATTCATCACCAATATTAGCCCAAACTGAATATAATAATGACAACCAATAGAAATGACTAACACCTTACTTCTCAATCAATGATCCAATAAACAATCAGTGTTTACATCAATTAAAACAACTGCCAACAATATCCTTAGTGTTGACATCAATGACAACAAGTGTCAAAAAAAGGAAGATATAGAGTGGGAAGGGGAGAGTGAGAAGGATACAAGTGAGGGGGATAGAGATAGACATATGGAGGGAGAGTTAGAGAGGAAGTGACATAAAAAGAGGGAGATATAGATGGATAGAGCAATAGGAGAAGTAGAGGGATTCAAAAAGAGAGATAAAGATATAGGGTGAAAGAGATATATATGGAGATGTAGATAGAGATGGAGAGGAAGAGGGGGAGAGATAGAGATAATGAGAGAAGAGGGATGGATATAGATAGGGAGAGATATTGAATAGAGGAGATAGAGATAGAGGGAGAAAGGAAGAAGGAAGGGGATAAATAGTGAGAGATAGAGTGAGAAAGATATAGATATACAAGAGGATATAAAAATATAGGGAGAGTTAAAGAGATGAAGAGATAAATAGATATGAAGATATATATAGAGATAGAGATAGAGAGAGGGGTGGAGTGAGGAAAAGAAAAATATGAAAGAAGAGATAGATGGAGTGAGAAGGAGATAAAGAGATATATGGAGGGAAAGATAAGGATATATATATGAAGAGAGGGATAGATAAATAAGGGGAGAAATATAAAGGGGGAGAGATAAAAAGATAGATACAAAGAGAGAGGGAGAGATTGAGAAACAGTGAAATAGAAAGATAAATGGATAGAGTGAGTGAGATATAGAAGATAGAGATATAGAGAGAGGGAGATATATAGAGGGAGAGATACAGATAAATAAAGAGGGAGAGAGATGAAGAGATATAGAGAGAGATAAAGATAGAGATGGATGAGAGAGGGAGAGGAGGGGAGAGATATATAGAGAGATAAAGATAGAGAGGGATGAGAGAGGGAGAGGAAGGGAGAGATAAAGATAAATATGAGAAAGGGAGATATTTAGAGATGGATATTAAGGGAGATATAGAGAGGGAGAAATATAAAAAAGTGATAGAGAGAGATACAGATAGAGATAGGGAGAGATAGAGATAGAAAAATAGAGATAGAGAGGGGGAGATAAAGATACAAATAGAGAAGGAAAGAGATAGAAAGGGATAGATGGATAAAGAGGGAGATAAATAGTGATAAAGATATAGAAAGGTAGAGAGATAGAAAGAGAGATAGAAAGAGTGATAGAAAGAGAGATGGACAAAGAGGGAGAGATAGAGAAATCAAGACAAAGAGAGGGAGAGATAGGGAGAGATAAAGAGTTAGAGAGCGGTTGGGAGATAAAGAGAGGGGTGGAGAGGTAGGTAGATGGAGGGAGAGGGATAAATGAGATAGAGAGATAGAGAGAGCAGGAGATAGAGAGATAGAGAGAGATATAGAGATAAATATAGGGAGTGACAAGGATAGATAGGATGAGATATAGATGGAGATAGGGATTGGGAGAAATTCATAGAAAGAGAGATATAAATATAGAGAAAGAGAGAAAGATATAGAGATGGGGAGTTTAGAGAGATAGGCAGAGATAAAGAGATAGAGAAAGGGAGAGACAATGGGACCAAATCATGGTTTACTACATGTATAAATTTATAAGAAGGACCATTTCATAGGTTAAAATTATTTTCCTCGTTTATCTAACTTATAGGTGATTTACTCATCTTATTTATTCAAAATTTCATCCCACCTTTTAGTATTGGATGACAAATTCAAAGAATAATACCTCTATGATACCTTGTAAACAAGTATTTTTCACATTCAATAATATTTTAAAACTTCAAAATCATCATGTTTATTTATTTTATAAAAGTTTTGATGAAAGAACAACTAAAATGATAAGCTACTTCTTAGTTTTCTATCCATTTTTTTTTAAATGTTCTAAATAAGTTAAATTGTTTATTTTACTAACATTGAATGATGTCTCGATATTCATCAAATACATATCTTGATTTTCTTTATAATTTAATATGCGTTTATTTAAAATCTAAAAATTATATAAGATTGCATTATATGTTTCATTATATACATAATCAAGACTGTATATTTTTATTATTTATAAATGTAAGTTATGTCATATGTGAACTCAATGATGTGGTATTCAAAATGCATCCATGTTGAAAAATTACAGAAAAATAGTCAATAAAAAATATTTAAAAAATCATAACTTTTAGTACTCACTCTTGTCTATATTTATACAAACTACTTTTTTAAATAAACCTAACTCAGTAAAAAAAAAGAGGCACACACCAAACACTGTTATATTTTAATGGTGAAAATAAGAATTTTTTTGTGTGTGCTCAATATTTCACTCTTTTAAACTTATCCATTTTTAAAAAAATAGTAGTTTACAAACTAAATTTAGATTACTACAATTCTTGTTCTTATTAGATCTTCAAATTTTGAAAATGCATATCTCGAATTACTCATCCAAATTAAATTTTAGCTTATTTCTAGAAGAAAAAAAAACTAATTTTGACTCCCTTTTGTCCCCCATTCATGTGTACTTAAATTAGTTAACTCTAGGATCGATAAAGGAATATTTTTTTTGTCATTCTAAAAATTGGATGTCTATTTTATGAAAAATAGTCCCCTCTATCTATATATCATGCCTCAAATTTTGTGGAATTATGTTGTATGTCTATAATTAGGTCCATACTTATGAGTCACTTCTACATCTAGGAATATATCTTCTAGCACACATATTTGAGGATGCTAGGTGTACACATGTTCCTTGATTCACTAGGTTTTCCTCTATCTTCTCTACACTAGAAAGATCAATGGTATTTAGAAATAAATTTAGAGAAGTATTGGTATGTTGATATGAGACATCTTCTCTTTAATCAATGCTCAAAAAATCTTGTAAAAAGATCGAAGATAGTGTAGACATGCAAAATTGACATCATACATCTCGCTCTAACATCGTGCATCGAATTCTCCTATTAATCAATTAAGACAATTTATTGATTAATTTCCTAAGGTTCATTAAATAAATTAATTTATTTAATCAAATCCTTAAAGTTCTTCTCATTTGATTTAATAAATCAAACTGATTTAATCAAATGTCAAAATCCCTAAAATCTCCTAAGTTAATTAATCTAAATTAATTAACTTCTAAGCATGATTATCATTCTCCAGCTTTTGACTCAACTAGAGTCAAAATCCAAACTCTTAACTAACCCACCCACTTGCACCAATAAATCATTTATTTGATTTATAATTCCTATAATTACATTCAAAATGGCATCAAAATGGAATATTCTTCCATTTTGAATCTTCCCCCCAAAAGGGACTTGTCCCTTCCAACAAGGTTTTAAATGCTATTTGCACAAGTCAACATAGCATTTATTGCACCTTTCATCCCCCCAAAACATGTCAAGTCATTCAAATTCAAATTTGAAATTGGCACATTTGCCAAAACTTGCACATTCCTCACCCTCTCACACCTTGACAAGTGGCATCTTGTCATTGGCCCATGAATGATCCCACATTCATCAATTTGGCCTCTCATCTCTCCAAGCTCAACTATAAGTTGAAGGCTTCTCTCCTTCAAACAACACAACAGCCACATTTGAAAGCACTTGCACTATAGGCAACTTGAGTTCAAGCATCTCATTGTCTATTTCACCTAGCTTATCAAGGATTGGGAAAGGGCTCTTTCACATATTCAAAGAGCACCAATCCAATATGGGATAGTTTTATTTCATATCTTACATGTTTTTGTTCATGTTTAGTTACAATGAATTATGAAATAATATCTCATAAGGATGTGATTTCTGTTATTTTGTTTTTATCATGTTACTAACCATGTTACTAACCAAATTTGCAGATTTTAGTGTCCACAGATAGCAAGCCTCAAACATGCAAAGGATTCTAAAATGATTGTGTAGATCTAGGTTTATTCTAGTGCGCCAAATTGAAGTGTTCTTACAATATAAATGATATTTGAATAAATGCATGAATTATAAATGAATGCAATTAGAAGCCTTTAAATACAAGTATATAACAATAAATCGCACAAAAAAGTGTTTAGTTAGTTCTTGTTAGGAAAGGAATGGGTGAAAGTCAACCAAAACTTGAATTTAAATTTTGAAATGTTAAGAGGTCAAATTTGTATATGTGGGTTTTATTTTGTGGGTATGAGATCAACCCATCAAATTGTAAGAGCAACCTAGTTCATATTTTGTCATTCCTCTTCTAATATATATTAAAAATTTGTAATCTTATATTATAGTTAAAAATTTATGATCGAAGACAACTATTTTTCAGTCACAAAGACAAAAAGATGATGTCCCTAATGAAGTAGAAATAATATGTTTAGAAATAAGTTCATAGATGAGCATATAAATGAAAAATATATGAGAATATGGATAAATATGAAAAAAGATATAAATAAAGATGTGTAAATGTGTATAAATGAAAGAATAATAACATTAATAAAAGAACCTGACTTCATACAAAATTTACCATTAATCTATTTTCTATTTCAATGAAATTCATGTATCTTCAAGAGTTGGGATAAGGTTGTTAGATTTATAAGCATGCGGCCAAATCGAATGAAGATAACACATATCCAACTACGATGCTTTTCCCGAATTTGAATGCATTCGAACACCATGTCGGCCACTTTTTTTTGGATGCGGCATCTCGACGCTACTTTTTCTCTCCTTTTTAAGACTATCCTTCTCTTCTGGAGAATTTTAGATTCTCACAGCACTATCATGTCTTCCTCATACCTAAGCCTTGTCTATTCAATTATCATGTTATTGAATTTTGATTTAAAACTATTTAATACATCTCAATTCTTGTTGTAGCAATTCTAATAGTGAATCCCTTTAATAACATTTATTTCATTTATATTATAAAGATTAATCTAGATTATAATGAAAGAGATTTAAAGATACCTAGTGATTGTATTAGATAAGGTCATGACATCACCGCAAAGTGTCTAATAACTAGTTTTAGAAAAATTGTGTAAAATTACACTTAATTTGCATGGTTTTGGTGTGTCCATTATTTTCTTGGTTGATTATATAAGAATTGGAACTATGAGGCTTTAATAAAGTATAAAATTATGTGGTGTAGAGAAAAGATATCTTCACAACCATATGAATACTAACACAGTGAATGGTTTTCCATTGATACACCTATGGAAAGTGATCTATATAGGCTTTAGGATGTTAGATAGATAAACATTCCACCCCCTTTTATGCATGCTTGCAACCCCCAATACCCATATATATATTAGTTAAATTATCCCCTTCTCCCTAGTACTAATGTGATATATTGGGTTACATTTGGTTATTTAAAAACCTCCAATAAGTAAGCATGTAATAAGGTATTGGGTGAAAGTTGAAAGATGTGTCACACTTCAAGCCAACTGATCAACACAAATAAATTTAAGCATATCCAACTCAAAGTCATTTTTGGTCAAACATATGGTCTAGTTAGATTTGGTATAGTTGGATTAGATATGGGCTACAACTTTTCTAACTAGAACTATATGCTAAATACATATGTAGCATCGCTTTGGGATCAATTTACCAAAAAAAATGTCAAAATTTTGATATATTCACAAATCCTAATCATGTAGCTAAATTTTATGTGAAGTTTTCAAAAGAAAATAAAATTTAATAGTTTAATTATTGTTTATATATATATATACTAAAAGTATATCATTAATACCAAAATATAATGTTGTTTGTCTTGTCGAAAAGATTACTATTTTTTACTAAAATAAATATAAAAAATGTCATGCATTAGCAAAGAGACTCCACATCAAGATGAATTTTTTTTATGTTTTAGATAAAAAGTTAAAATAAAATGTCACATCTCATATAAATAGTTATATTTAGTATATACAACTTTGATATTTATTTTTAAAAATAGAAAAAATAAATAATCCATATATTAATACTCAAGTTATAAATATAAAAAAAATTGAAGTAAAAATTAAATTTACTATATAAGAAGTGACATCCCACTTGACCTAATTTTGCATGGGTGTGTAACACTAAAAAAATCTATATATCATTAGTTTACATCACTTTGAAATTCAAAACATAAATCTCACTTTCTAGTGTGAGATGTTGAAAAATGAATCCAAGGTTAGTGTTAACCTAAATCATAATTTTCAATATTTTATCATTCAAGGGACAAAAATGATCTTAAAAGATCACTTGGCTATTGTCCTCAAGGTAGAGCAAGAATGTTTGATGAGGGATTTGGTCCCCTTAGGGTTTTTTATTGATTAATTTAGTTGATTAGGGTTTGAATTAATGTTTTGTGTGTGATTGCAAACTAGGTCAACTATGAAATTACAACAAACTGATGGAAATTCAAGAGAATATAAAGTTGAATGATAGAAGTAGGAAATAAAAAAGAAAAGAGCAAAGTCAGAGGAACCTGACATTCAAATTTGAGCTCAGACTAACTAGTTAGGGGTGTGGTCACTCTAAAATAAAAATTAGGTTTTTTGGAATCTCAAAATAGGAACAAGTGTGTCACAATCTATTGCGGCGCAAAGCGCAAGGGGCGGATCTTAGGAGGATATAGTTCGGCGATCGACACCATTCGAGACTCCGATGAACTACCGGCCAATTCTGCTCAAGAAGGTTAGACACTCTAGTTCATTGTGCCTGCAAGTGCAATGGATCCTACACTTATCTACCAATGCAAATTGTTGCAATGGCCTCTTCAATCTTCTATTTAAATTTGCATGTAGCTAAGTGATGTTGATTTGTACATGCTGCTCCATTTCGACTCGGCTTCTTTTGCCTTCAAATTTTTTTGATTTTATGTTCCATAATTAAAAGAGATCTCCTTATCTTAGATTTATTCTTGAAACTGCTCTTTTCAACATCCAACATTCAGCTTCGTAGCCTCAACATGTCAGCCCTCCTTCTAGCACCAGTTCTGTTGATAGGTGTTAGGAGGAGAAGGGCATGAGGTGAATGAAGCAATGTCCTTGTTCTGCCCTCCTTCTAGCACCAGTTTTGTTGATGGTGTTTTCATGCACTTCTCAACACAGGTAATGCGTAGGTGCATTACCTCTCTGGAAAAATAATTTTCCACAATTGCTGAACACTATCCCAAGGTCTCTCGGATGTTAGGTCTTGACGATGCTCAGAATATTTCAGTTGTTTATGTGATTTGCTGGAATCACGAGGTGGACTTACGGATGAGTTACAAAGCGGGGAAGTTGGATCTACAAATGGAGTTCTTAAGATGGAAAAGTTACTGAGTGTTTGTTGCATGTTCAAATAGTAGTCTGGAGCTCCATTTCAACATCAGATTTAGCTCTACAATGTGCAATGAACCTTGCCTAAGGTTACTTATTAAAAAAAAGGAAAAAAAGGTAGGGAAGAGAAAAGGTTCCTGGATCTGAAACTACGAATGAACAGTGATCATGGAGGCTGCTACAGTAGACAAACTCCCTAAACTGGGTTTTGCTTGGCCAAGAGGATCCTACAGTTACACAAAACCAGTGCAATCTTCTAAGGATTGTAGATTTTCAGTTTGCATACACACATCATAAGCATGCAAATGAACTAAGTTGCAACAGTCAAACAAAGGAGCCTAGGCTAACTTTGCACAGCATCTTGCCATCAACAAGTGCCAAAAGTATGGGCTGAAAATTCATCAAATACTGTAATAGCAAACACCATCACCACTTCCATTCAAGAAACTACAACTAAAACTAACTTGGAAGGTAGAACCATGCACATATAATGAACAAACTCAAAAGTAACACCCATAGATCATGCAATGTTGCTTTCTATTGCTGCAGAATGTTTTTACAACAACTACAAATGAGGGGAAGACCCCTATTTATAGTTTACCAAAGCCCAAATGAATGGCTATGATTGAGTTACATTGTGTGGCCAGATTCAATTACATTAGGGCTTCACCTACCCCATAATATTCAGCAATTTAAAATACATCTATTGTCTTTTCCCTATTCTGTCTTGTAGTGGCCAGTCACTGTAGCAGTTTTACCTTCTAGCTAATTTCCCTTTTATTGTAGCTGAAACTGACTGAAAGCTACCTTCTCCAAATGAAATTTTAGTATTCCTCATTGGATCAAATGGTTCTATCGACGGACCCATGGTAGGCTTCTTGAAACTAGAAATGAGAGGCCGAAATGTTGTTCTGGAAATGCTGTTTTGAAATGGCCGATGAAGCACGGAACTCCGGATGGTATCTCCTAGCTGAAAATTTGAAATTTGAAAGGTCAAAGGAGGATAAGATCCATTTTTACCATCTGGGTCGAAGTTCATTTTCAAATCGGAGGTGCGCTTGGACATTCCGGAGATTGAATCCCGGAATGTCGTTCTGGAAATTTTGTTTTGAAAACGGCCGCGAGAGCATGGAACTCTAGATGGTACTTCCTGGATGCAAATTTGGAATTTGAAAGGTCAAGGGAGGATAATATCCATTTCTACCATCTGGGTTGAAGTCCGTTTTCAAATCGAAGGTGCGCTTGGACGTTCCAGAGATTGGATCCCGGAATGTCGTTCTGGAAATTTTGTTTTGAAAATGGCCGCAAGAGCATGGATCTCCGGATGGTATCTCCCGGCTGAAAATTTGAAATTTGAAATATCAAGAGAGGATAAGATCCATTTCTACCATCCGGGTCAATGTCCGTTTTCAAATCGGAGGTGCGCTTGGACGTTCTGGAGATTGGATCCCAGAATGTTGTTCTGGAAATTTTATTTTGAAAATGGTCGCGAGAGCATGGATCTCCAGATGGTATCTCCCTACTGCAAATTTGAAATTTTAAAGGTCAAAGGAGGATAAGATCCATTTCTACCATCTGGGTCGAAGTCCGTTTTCAAATCAGAGGTGCGCTTGGATGTTCCAAAGATTAGATCCCGAAATTCCGTTCTGGAAATTCTGTTTTAAAAACGGCCGCGAGAGCATGGATCTCCGGATGGTATCTCCCGGCTGAAAATTTGAAATTTGAAAGGTCAGGGGAGGATAATATCCATTTCTACCATCTAGGTCAAAGTCCGTTTTCAAATTGGAGGTGCGCTTGGACGTTTCAGAGATTGGATCCCAGAATGTCGTTCTGGAAATTCTGTTTTGAAAACGGCTGCGAGAGCACGGATCTTCGGATGGTATCTCCTAGCTACAAATTTGAAATTTGAAAGGTCAGAGGAGGATAAGATCTATTTTTACCATCTGGGTCGAAGTCCGTTTTCAAATCGGAGCTGCACTTGGACATTCTGGAGATTGGATCCCGGAATGCCGTTCTGGAAATTCTATTTTGAAAACGGCCACGAGAGCATGGAACTTTGGATGGTACTTCCCGGCTACAAATTTGGAATTTGAAAGGTAAAGGGAGGATAAGATCCATTTCTACCATTTGGGTCGAAGTTCGTTTTCAAATCGGAGGTGTGCTTGGATGTTTCGAAGATTGGATCCCGGAATGCCGTTGTGGAAATTTTGTTTTGAAAACGGCTGCGAGAGCATGGATCTCTGGATGGTATCTCCTGGCTGAAAATTTGAAATTTGAAATGTCAAGAGAGGATAAGATCCATTTCTACCATCTGGGTCAAAGTCCATTTTCAAATCAGAGGTCCGCTTGGACATTCCGAAGATTGGATCCCAGAATGTCGTTCTGAAAATTCTATTTTGAAAACGGCCGCGAGAGCATGGATCTCTGGATGGTATCTCCTGGCTACAAATTTGAAATTTGAAAGGCTAGGGGAGGATAAGATCCATTTCTACCATTTGGGTCAAAGTCCGTTTTCAAATCAGAGGTGCGTTTGGATGTTCCGGAGATTGAATCCTGGAATGCCGTTCTAGAAATTCTATTTTGAAAACGGCCACGAGAGCATGGATCTCTGGATGGTATCTCCTGGCTGCAAATTTGAATTTTGAAAGGTCAAGGGAGGATAAGATCCATTTCTACCATCTGGGTCGAAGTCCATTTTCAAATCGGAGGTACGCTTGGATGTTTCGGAGATTGGATCCCGGAATGTCGTTCTAGAAATTCTATTTTGAAAATGACCGAGAGAGCATGGATCTCCGGATGGTATCTCCCAGCTTCAAATTTGAAATTTAAAAGGTCAAGGGAGGATAAGATCCATTTCTACCATCTGGTTCAAAGTCCGTTTCTGATTTGGAGGTGCGCTTGTACGGTCCGGAAACATGAGGCCGGAATGCCACTATAGGAATGCTGTTTTGAAATGGCCGACAGAGCATGGAACTCCGGATGGTACTTCCCACACGAAAATTTGGAATTTGAAAATCCAAGGGAGGATAAGACCCCATTTTGGCATTTGGGTTGAGTTTCGTTTCTGATTTGGAGGTGCGCTTTTACGTTCCAGAAACATGAGGCCGGAATGCCGCTACAGAAACACAGTTTTGGAATTTTCAAAACTTCCTGAAACTTAATGAAACCTTGTCAGTTCACTTAGGCACCACAAAAACATCCAAAATCCATAGGAAATCTATCCCCAAAGTCAAAGAATGAAGGAAAAAATGAATTGAGCGAGTGGGGGGGGGGGCGAAGCTTGAAAAACCCAAGACTTAGCCATTTTTATTTTAGGAGAAAAATATGGTTAGCCAAAAATGAGACTTTGAAGGGCACGTTGACCAACTAGGATAGCAAAATGAGGGGCATGCAAAACGAGATGAGAGCAAAGAAGCCCGTCGAGACCTAAAAAGAGGGTCCCTGCCTACGGCGGGGCGTGTGTGCAAAATATGCACAACAATTAGGACTTAGTTGTCTCATGTGATAGGATTAAGACACGTTTCATGATATTGTCTAATCCTATTCACTGCCTTTCCTATATAAGCAAGACATCATATGTACTTTATCATATTCAATTTGGTATTCTCACATCCTTAATGATAGCATGATATTTCTATAATTTTTCTCTTGTAGAAGTTATTTTGTCTTGTAGATTATCCTAGGGTGTTTGAGGATTTCACCATAAACTCCTACATCAATGAAATATAACATAAAAGAAGAGATAATATGTCATATAGATAAATTATATGAATGGCTCTCACACATATTTCAATACTTGTGTGAAGGTATTTTTCTGATCCTACTACAAAAAAAAATTGTGCTCGTCTTCAAAAAATTACAACACAATACATTATTTTTGTTAATGTATTATATTGAAGATCATATAACGGTCTCCTTCTTTGTCGCCTTAATAAAGAAATGATCCCTATGGCCCTTAAGGAAGCCCATTCAGGTGCATGTGGAGGAAATTTCGATGGCCAATCTTTGATTCAAAATGTAATTTGTATGGAATATTATTGGCAAAGCATGGAACAAGATTCTTTCACCTTTGTAATTTTTTTTCCTAAGTGTCAATATCATAACAATTAGATTCACGCTCCTGCTCACAAATGTCACAGCCAAGTAGCTATTTGGCCATTTTATGTATGGGGTTTGGATATTATTGGGAAGATTTCTCCTCCATCATCCCTAGGATATAATTTTATTATCATGGCTAAATATTTCTTCATGAAGTGGGTAAAGGTAGTTCCTCTTCATTCCACAATAACTGATGTTACTTTTCATTTTATCTTAAAGATAGCATCATATCACAATTCAGTCTTCCTTTAATTGTGATTATCAATTATGAGTGCCAATAGGGATTCTGAGTGATGGGATGTGGGTGTAATGAGTTCTAGATATATCATACACTTTTTGGGTGCTAAGGGTGTTTCCTTCCCTTTTATTGATTGTTGAGGCCTAATGAATAGTGATTGTGGTTTATTTGTCGAGGTTATATCTATTACTATGGGAGGTGATAGGAGTAGATTGGCACTCCTTTCTTGTGATGGGTTTTGTCAAAATCAAAGGGTGTAGAGGATTGTGGAGGAAGGAGTAATTTCTCCTTACTTGGTGAAGCTTCATGGTCATGAGCCAAAGGCTACAAATATCTTTATTAAATAATAGAAAAATAGAGTGTTGTGTGTGCATAGAAAGGAAATGACAATTAATGAGGAGGAGATTTCCAAAATTATAGGGCTCTCGGAGCATGGAAGGATTTTTTTTTGAGATAGAAAGGCTGATGAGGAAGCCCTAAACCAATTCTTTAAGGGGAATGAGTATATTAAGCTAGTGAAGTTGTCCTCTTGGAGATACGATCAATTATCCATCAAACCCATATAGGTGGAGGTAGTTGAGGTCACATGTGATACATCATGTTGGATGGTAGGTTCATAATAATATGTGGTGTACATTTCATATTCCTAAACCAATTTCATCATAAAATATTGGTTTCATTTCCTTATTTTTTTGTTAGCAACTATTTAGATCATTTTGTTAAGGAAGACTTAAAAAAACCTAATTTTCCTATTCTGCATGAGGGGTTAATCCTTTTCATATCTAAGTAGTGCACCACCATAGGTTTCTATTTTCTTTAGCATTGAATTTCAACTAAGATGAACATTTCATGACACCAGTAATGAGGATGATGGTGAGGAATGGAAAGAGGATGATGAGGGTGACAGTTTTGTGGAAATGTTCTTTATGTATTCATTAGAGGTTGCATATCTCAAGAAAATAAAGATCTCTCATGAGAAGAATTCCCCTAGAATGAAAGTGAAGAGAAATATTTCCTGGTCTGAGGGCTCACAAATAGGGGAGGAGAATGATGGGGACAATACTCACATGAAGGGGAAGAATATTTTGGAAAAAAAAGGGGATGCATCTTATAAAGGTAAGGAGAAAGTTGATGACAAAATGGATGCAATTATCTAGTCATCGAAGAAAGAAAATCAGAAGGATAAGCAAGGTTTCCTCGATTTCCCTTATTTTTTAAAGGATTTTACATATCTCCATGCTAATAGAGAGGAGATTTATGATGTTTGGTGTTGGATAGGAAAGGGGTTACAAACCATTTTAATGTCTAATTTTTTTTTTATCTTGAAATTAAAGAAATCAATATTAATATCAACATTTGCTCCCTATAGGAGAAAAACACCAATGAGCATAGGGATCAGCCATGGTTTGGAAATAGGGATGTGAATAACAAGATAGAAGGTTTGGACAACTCTATTAATGTTTTAAAACTAGAGTTTGAGAAATGTAGGACTAACTTGAAAGATATGGTTTAGAAAACAAGTAAATATCCAAAAAAACTGTTGAAGATTAGTCATTGCTCTATAAAAATAGTGCTAAGGGGATAATGATTTTTATAGAGAAGCTCAACGAATTGAGAGAGGATAAAATAATTGAAGTGATCCTCGAGGAAACTAAACAGGATGATTAGATCAACAAAGATAAAGGTAATAAATAGGTGTAAACCAAGACCCATCTCAAAGACATAGGGGAGTAAGAAGACATACATTGAGGAGGAAAAGAAAGAGTTGTTGAATCTAGCTAATCTTCATCAAAAAATTTATAATTAGGAGTTGGAAGTGGTGGACGCTCTTTTAAGAATATGAAATAGTTTGTTTCGTATGACTATTTTTTAGCTTTTAGTTTGTTGTTGGTTGGTTGTTGTATGGATATATTTTAATCTTGTAGCAATATTTTATTTGCTAGGATTTTGGGTTCCTCCAAAACTTATTTTTCCTATTAATCAAAAACATCATCATAATAAACATAAACTATATATCCAAAATACTCAACACAATCACATTTTTTGGAAAAATACTTCATATCATCACAAATAAAATTGTCATGACAAACAGTATTGTTGTAAAAAAATAAAAATTCATTACCAATAGTAGCTTCAAAAACACTCAACATAACCTTATTTGGATCACCTTGCTGAATATATGCCAAAGATGTCACAACTGCAATATCTAAAGAAGCATCTTATGTCTTCCTTGGGGCTGGTTCAAACAAAGGATTAACAACACATAACATACATTTTTGCGATTTCTTTTTAAAACAATGAAAGGAACCATGAGTATGTTGACAATGTGAAGAACACTAATGCATATCAAAGAAAGTACTAGAAATATGACCTTGAAATTTTCAATGGGAACAAAATTTGATATTATTGGACTTAATGCATATTTCTTATGATTTCTTAGATTTTTGAACTTCAGAATAATCATAAAAAAATGTTGACTCAATGTGACATTTATTCATATGTCCCCTTGACACAAATTTTATAGATTTAGAATATTTTGGGACATATAAGAGAAAAAAAACTTTGTAACCAAGACCAAATATTCCCTTATTTCTTTTCTAAGATTACCAAAATCTCATAATGGGTTTATGATTTTGTGACTTTGGTTGGTGGCATTTTTGTGCCATAGGCTTAGACACAATATTTGGGCTTTGTGATAAAAGAGAATACAAAACATATTTCTTTGAACACATATTGGTTTTATTTGCTTGCTTTGTTGAAATGCTAGAAGAAGGTACATCTTTCTCAATATCTTTCTATTGCATGTTTCTTAACTGATCTTGTAATCTATTAAATTATTTTCTCAATAATATTTATTGATAAAAATATTACATGAATGGATGTTTATATTGTCTCCAAAATTTAGATATTAATTATGCATCATATTTTGTACTTACATGAATTTGTAGAGACAATATGCCATCAATTCAGAATGTGGACATGATTGTATGTAGGGAAACCAAAAAATTGACAAAAACTTGATAAAATCAATTATATCCTTATTTACCCATATACCCTTATTACTCCAAAAGGTAAACTTAATACTCCATAAATAATCAAGTTAAAAAGAGAGAATATCAATGGCCACAAAACATAGCTTACAAGTTTGAATAACTTGGCAAGTAATGAAAGAATGTACCATTCCGCAATTATTTACAATATAAGAGGTGTGCAATCTTGTATCATGACCATCGAAAATCACAAACCATGTATGTGTCAATCTACAACTATTAAAAAAAGTTCTTTCCCCTTTGACAAAAAATACTAGATTTGGATGCATCTTCTTTCACTCACTCCAACAATTCATTTGAACAATGTTGTTTTTTGTGAAATGAAATTCTAGTTTGATTTCCCAACTAACATTCCTTGCATATGGCATTAGTAGGCTTTACCAACTTAGGAGGATCTCTCATAGCCTGTGATGAACTTATCTTGATAATATTGTAAATGTTTACATGACACATTATTCTATGCCATAACCAACTTTCATCAACTTGAGCAATCAAACAACTTTTACGACCAACATTCGGATGAAAGATGTTACCTTTTGTTTTAGTACCAGAAGCAATCACATTTCCAGAACTTCCTAGTATGCTACATTTTCCATCTTTGAATTGAAGATTGCATCCTTTATCAACCATTTGTCCAACACTCAAAATATTATGCTTCAAACCTTCAACATAAAGAACATCATCAGTATTATGCTTACCATCAAAAGAAATACATCCTCTACAACTGATTATACCACCATCGTTATCACCAAATATTACAACACCACCATCATACTTTTCTAGGCTTATAAATTTTCTTTTATGATCTCATGTCATGTGATGTGAGCATCCACTGTCAATTATCCATTCATCTTTTTATTCAACTCGAGCAGCTAGGGCTTTCTCCACATTTGTACAACTAGCAGTTTCAGTAGACATAGGATTATTTTCATTGATGGCAATAAATACAAACTCATCTTCATCATTGTCAGATTCATCATCTATCACACCTTCATCAACAACATAATAACACTTCTTTTTAAATTTAGGCTTGTAATTTTTTATCTTATGAACTCTTTCAGGACACCTTGATGCAAAATGACCTATCTTGTTGCAAGAAAAATATTTAATAGGAAACTTTCCTTTATACTTACCTTATCCTCTAGCTTCCCTTTTGACAATAAGTTCTTCAAGCACATCTAGTATCTTTCTTCTTCTTCAATCTATCTCATTTCTTCCTCATATTTGAATACCTTTCTAGAAGAACTTTCACCTGGATCATATCTTTTCTTGTCTCTCCCAAAAGTAGTAGTTTTAAATGCAGATTTTTTCTCGGGAAGGGCATCACCAAATTGACTCAACTCAGAAGCAGTAAGTTTACCAACCAACATATCTCTAGTTATATTTGTCACAGTTTGGAGATCCTCAATGGCTATAGCTTTAATTTTGTATGCATCAGGCAAAGATCTAAGCACTTTAGCAACAATCTCTTGTTCATCTACCTATCCACCAACACATTTGAGGCCACACACAAGTTCATTCACTCTTTGCATGAAAGTAGCAATATTCTCATCATTTCCCATCTTCAACAGTTCATATTTTCCTTTCAAACACTATAGCTTATCCATCTTCACATTAGCATCACCTTCATATAAAGTTTCCAACTTTTTCCAAATCTCATAAGTAGTTTTTAGATCCATAACATTTGTCATCTCAGTATCAGTCAAAGCACTCAACAATGCTTCCTTAGCCCTGATGTTATATTCAACATCTCTAAGCTCAGTAGTAGAAGTAGAACCACCTAGAGGAATAGCATATGTATTACACGTAATGTGCCAATAGGATTCACCAATTCATCTCAGATGACACTCCATTCGAGTCTTCCATAGAGAATAATTTGTTCCATCAAATCTCGGACTATCCTTCTTGTATCTCGCCATCCCGGATCACCTCAAGCTGTAAAAATTCTTCCAAGGAACCTACTCTGATACCAATTGTTGGAAACACAAGGGAAGACAACTAAGATGGGGGGTGAATCAATTGTCACATATTTTCAAACTTATTAAAATTATTAACCTTTAATCTTAGATCTAATTAACAACAGTGAAAGAATGAATGAACAACACATCAGAAGCACACATACCACCAAGATTTTTTGTGTGGAAACCCTGTTAGGGGAAAAACCATGGTGGAGGTTAATCCACAAGTTATACCATGTTAAAAGTATAAAGAAGAATATATGGGGAATGTAAATGCATTCAAGTGCACTGCCTAGAGCACACTGCTCAAAGGAAGACTCGTTGTCTTACAAAAATATTCAGATTAAAACCATTTGAAGAATTTGAACTGAAAAATTAGCTTCTGCAAAAGCTTGATTATAGTTCTAGTTAAGCACATAAATACTTCTTCACACTTCTACATTCTCTACTTTTCTTTTGAATGATTTGAACCCTTTTTGCACATATCACTCAGAAATTTCACATTTCACACTTACACACACTTCAAATGAAGAAACAATCACTTATATATATCTGCAATAAGAAATTACATTATTTTATGTCGGCTTCAACACAAGAATAAAATGAATTATAATTGTTGGCTCAATTCATAATCAATTCTTAATGCACACCAACCAAATTCGGCCACAACATAGTAGAGATCCAAAACAACATCTTCGAACATGAAACACCTTCAAATATTCTTTCTCAAAGATCCACAACACGCTTCAACCACCTTGTCGGCCATGGACATGAAAAACATGAACACGCAAGAGAAAATCTTGGATTGCGAGCATGATGATCAATACGGATGTGCAACATGAATAGAACATGATCTAGAAACATCCATGAACACCACAGTAACATACACAACAACTCATATTACCAGAAACACATTATCTTCTTCCATGAACACCATTTGTAGTAAAAAAATAGCTATGAGAACACAGAAACTTATAACTTGCTCAAATCTTCATGTGCACCTCTGAAACTTATGGAGTAGAAATTAGATAGGCTTGACAAAAAACCCTTTAATCTACAAATTTTGATGACCAACATACTGAAATTTCTACCATTCTGATCTTCACTAATTCACAAACAACCTGTAACATATTTATTACAATTTTCTCAATATCCTCGACATATACAACCTTAAATGCATCAATGCTAATAGTGTTGACATCAATGAAAACCACATATCAACAACTCAACCACAACATCCAACAAATGCCCTAATGTGAGACTATAAAACCTAATATTTTTCCACTATCCACAAAAAGACACACTTCCTAGGATTTAATCTCATATTATACTTTCAAATTCACTCAAATATTTGATGAAGAATTTTGAAATTATCTTGATATTTTATAGATTTAACCAAGGTATCATCAACATAATCCTCATGAATGTTATGTATAAAGTCATGAAATATTTTTTGAGAATATGTATCTCAAACTCATTAGTAGAAACCCTAATTTTGTCACCAAGCAGCAAAGTTTCTTAAGTGTTTTGTTTAAAGATTTTACCTCTATACCATTGGGGGCTTATGAGAGAGGTGTGGTAGCACGGTGTATACTGCCATACCGCAGGAGACCTCTGATTGAGGCGTGGTGGCACAGTTACTGCCATACCGTAGGCACCTCTTATCTGTGTAGCAGTAGTGTGATGGATACCACCATACTATGGGCATCTTTTCTATGGGTTGCAGTGGCACGGTTACCACCATACCACAGGAGCTTATCGGACATCTAGAGGTAGAGTGGTTACCACTATACCATGGGAGCCTCTTTCCTATCAAACGGTAGTGTGGTGTGTTACCGCCATACCGCTGAGGTGTGTGAACTATCAAGCAGTAGTGCAATTACCACTATACCTCGATTGTTGTCGACTTGTCCAGTAGTAGCGAGGTAAAATTCCACACCACAAGAGCTTGTTGAGTGAGAAGTGGTAACATGGTATAAAGGATAAAAGAACATGTTGAATGTTTGCTGAGATGTAAGCCGTTATGTGGAATTTGCTGACTTGGAATGAGGCTGTTTGGATTCTTGAGAAGTTCAACGGTTGGTCTGTGGAGGAAATTGAATGGATCATTGTTTGTTGTTGCTATACATTGCAACGTATAGGAACTGTGAAAATATTAGGCTGGTTAAATGATCGAATGGTCTATTTTTGTGAGTATCCTTGTATGCTGATATGAGAGCATTATAACAGTGTTATTCTGTGTGAGGCTGATCTAAGAAATATTGTTGTTGCAATATTATCATCTAGAAGGAGAGTCTGGAACTTGTATGTAAATTCATTTACTATAATACAAGTGATATTCTTTAGTGTGGTGATTTTTTCTCCTGTAAGGGTTTTCCCATGTAAATCAGGTGTCGATTGTGTTTGAGTTTATTTCTCCATTTTGTTATTTCTTTCATGTGCATCTTATGAACTGTAATTGTAAAATTTAAAGGCATATCTTCATTCTCCTCTAACTTTTGACATTAGGAAAGTTTGTTCTACATTTGAATTTTTCCTAACAAGTAGTATCAAAGCCTGGCCAGTTGTGTTATCCTTGTGGGTAGGTTGGGTTTTTTGTGTCAAATTTTGTAAATAGTGGGATTTTTTGTAAAAGTCTTGAAATTTGTTAAATTACAGATTGAGATGGCAACGACAACTACGTCTGGAAGGATTGAAATCAAGAAATTTAATGGTAAAAATTTTGAGTTGTGGAAACTCAAAATGGAAGATCTGTTGGTTGATCGTGAACTTTGGGTTGTTGTGTCTGGAAAAAAACCTACAGGCATGAAGCAAGAAGATTGGGAACTAGCAGATCAAAAAGTAAAGGGGCTAATAAGGCTTTGTTTGGCCGATTTTGTTCTTCTGAATGTTCATGAAGAGAAGATTGCATCTTCTTTATCGAAAAGATTGGGAGATATTTATCAAGGCAAGTCCTTGGTGAATAAGTTGTTCTTGAGGAAGAATTTGTACTTTTTGAAAATGGAAGGAGGAACATCTATTATTGATCATTTGAATAATTTTAACATGTTGATTGCTCAGTTAACATATGTAGGTGTGAATATTGATGAAGAAGATCGTTCTATGCTCTTGTTGTGTTCTTTTACCGAATTCATGGGATCACTTGGTGATGGCGATTAGGTGCATGAAAACCACTTTCAAGATGGAAGACACAGTTGCTTCTTTGTTATCAAAATAGATGAGAAGGAATTCCTCTAAGATGGAAAACGAGGCTCTGGTTGTTCGAGGCAGATCGAAAGAAAAAGGAAAGAAGTCCAAATTGAAATCAGAAGGGAGATCAAAGTCTCCTAGTAAGAAGTCCAAGGTGAAGTGCTATAATTTTGGGCAGCTTGGTCATGTCCGAAAGGATAAAAAAGAGGATAAAAAGAAGAAGAAGAAGAGGAATTCTTCCGACAATGATTCTTCTCAGAGTGATGCAGATGCCTTCATTGCAGCCTTGACAACACAGGGATCAGATGATGTCTGGTTGATTGATTCTAGAGCATCATTCCACATGACATCTCATAGAGACTAGTTTACAAAGAAGAATATGATGGTGGAAAGGTGTATTTGGCAAGTGATTCATCTCTAGAAATAGTTGGCCATGGAAGAGTCAGAATTTAGTTTCTTGATGGAAGAATTAAGGGAATTGATGGCGTAATGCATATATACCAGGTTTGGCTCAAAATTTACTTTTTGTAAGCAAGCTAAATGATGTTGGAGTGCAATTCTCGTTCTCAAGAAATGGTTGTAAAATGACTAGAGGCTCGATGGTGTTGGCTAGGGTTTCCCAAATTGGTACTCTGTACAAGTTGGGTGCAGTGGCTATTCAATGCAATAGTGTCTCTGCAAAGTCACAGGAGGTTGTTCATAAAGAGAAGAATGAAAATGTTCTTATTGGGGAAAATTCCTTGGAAGTTAAACTTCCAGCAGAAAATACTATGCTTCGACATCAAAGGCTAGATCACATTGTTGAAAAAGGTTTGAAAGCTCTGAAAAATAAAAACCCGATTGAGGGGCTTGATGATTGTAACCTTGAATTTGAATTCTGTGAACATTGTATATATGGAAAACAACACCGTGTTTCATTTTACTCTAGTCCTCAAAAATCTTATGGTGTTCTAGATTATATTCATTTTGATGTGTGTGGTCCAGTGTATGTTCCTTCGTTATCGAAGTCTAATTATTATGTTTCTTTCATTGATGATTATTCAATAAGGGAATTTGTGTATCTTTTTAAAAGTAAATCAGAAGTGTTCAGTCATTTTAAGGAATTTAAAACCTTGTGGAAAATCAGACTGGAACAAAAATAAAGTGTCTAAGAACTGACAACGGCGGTGAGTTTTGTTCTGATGAGTTTGAAAGGTATTGCAAAGACCATGGGATTAAGAGGCATAAAAAAACACCTTACACTCTGCAACAAAATGGAGTTGCTGAAAGGTTAAACATGACATTGATGGAGAAGGCAAGACGTATGTTGAGCAATGTGAGTCTGGAGAAAAATTTCTAGGCTGAGGTTGTGGCTACAACATGTTACATGTCGAATAGGTCTCCTTCATCCGCACTTTTTCACAAAACGCCTATGGAAGCTTGGTTTGCTAAGAATCCCTCTCTAATACATGTTCGTGTCTTTGGCTGTGAAGCATATGTTTATGTACCTGATGTGAAAAGATCTAAATTGGACAAAAAAGCTAAAAAATGTATCTTCATTGGGTATGGACTTGGTGTGAAAGGATACAAGCTTTGGAATCTTGTGACTAAGAAGGTATTGTATAGCAAAAGTGTAATCTTCTGGGAACTAAGACCTTCTTCAGTGGATTTGCAGTCAGAGATGAAAGAAAAAGAAGAGAAGAATGATTTTTTTGAGATACCTCTAACTCTAGAAAAAGAGGAACAACACATTGAAAGTGTACTTGAATTTGAGGAGAGTTCAAAAAGCTCTGAGAGTTCTGAACAAGAAGAAGAACCACAACCTCAACCTTAGCCTGTGAGGAGGTCTACACATGAGAAGAAACAACCAAATAGGTATGGATTCTCTATGATAGAGTCTAGTTGTTCTTATGCTTTTATTACTAACATGGATCAGCCTAGGACTGTAAAAGAGGAAATTGAAATGACTGATTTAGATTCTTGGTTGGAAGCCATGAATGAAGAAAAGGCATCATTAAGGAAAAATGATACTTGGGATCTAGTTCCATTGCTTGAAGGTAGAATCATGTGGGCTGCAAATGGGCGTTGAAAAATAAAATTGGTCTGGATGGCTGTGTTGAAAAGTATAAAGTGAGGTTGCTTGTGAAGGGTTATTCCCAGGTAGAGGGAATTGAATATGGGGAAATATTTTCTCCGGTAATAAAGCTAACATCTATCAGATTTATTTTGTCACTTGCAGCAGCATATGATTTGGATATTGAGCAGATGGATGTGAAGATAGAATTTCTTCATGGTGATCTTGAAGAATAAATTTATATGTCCCAACCTAAGCACTTTGTGAAAAAAGGTAAAGAAAATCTGGGGGTCAAAGTTGAAAAAATCTTTGTATGGTTTGAAACAATCGCCTAGGATGTGGTTCCAAAAATTTGACACATTTTTTTTTTCATTGGGATTTGAAAGGTCAAAATCATATCATTGTGTGTACTACGAGACTGGAAATGATCAGGTTCTTATTATTCCCCTTTATGTTGATGATATGTTGTTCATAGGAAATAGTAAGTTAATGATTTCTAATCTAAAGTCTCATTTGTCTGCAAAGTTTGAAATGAAAAATCTTTGTGCAACTAGGTACATTCTAGGGATAGAAATAACCAGGGATAAAAAGAGCAAAACACTTTGGCTCAACCAAAGTAAGTATACTAACACTGTTCTAGAGAGATTTGGTATGAATGATTGCTAGTTGTAGCTAGTTGTTCCAGTTTTGTAGGGAACAAAGCTATTTGTTGAAGATTGTCCAAAATCTCCTATTGACATGGAGGACATGACCAAAGTTCCTTATGCTAGTGTAGTTGGAAGTTTAATGTATGCAATGGTTTGTACAAGGCCATACATTGCACAAGTAGTGGGATTTCTTAGCCGATTTATGGTGAATCTAGGAAGGACACATTGGGATGCTATGAAAAGAGTGTTTAGATATCTGAGGGCCACTTCAGAATATGCTTTGTGTTACCATGGAAATTTGGTTGGGTCACAGAGGACTCTTAGCATTCATGGGTATGTGGATTTTAATTGGGCAGGGGACATTGACAGTAGAAGATCCACCAGTGGATATTATTTCATGATGAATGCTGGTGCAGTTAGTTGGATGAGCAAGCAATAGGTTGTAGTCGCTTTGTCCACTACGAAGGCTGAGTACATGGAAAAAACTCACGCCTGTAAGGAAGCCATTTGGCTTAGAAGGTTATGTTTTGGTATTTTTTTTTGATACAGAGCAGATTTTTATCAGCTATGACAGTCAGAGTGCCATTTGTCTGGCAAAAAATCCTACTTTCCATGCCAGGATGAAACATATTCATATGCAGTACCATTTTGTACGATATATGGTGGAGGATGGAAAGGTCTATTTGGAAAAGGTGGATACTCTGAGGAATGTTGTTAATGATTTGACAAAGCCAGTGAGCACGGACAAGTTCAGATGGTGTGCAAATTCAATGGGCCTTCGGGTCCAGAATATTTAATGACTCCAGTTATTGAAAAGGGTTCAGTGAGTTCTTCATCAAGTGGGAGATTGTTGAGAATATGTGTCTCAAACTCACTGTTAGAAACCTTGATTCTCTCAATAAGCAGCAAATTTTCTTAAGTGTTTTGTTTAAAGATTTTACCTCTATACTGTCGGGTTCTTATGAGAGAGGCATGGTAGCATGGTGTATACCACCATACCGTAGGAGACCTCTAAATGAGGCATGGTGGCACAGTTACCTCCATGCCATGGGCACCTCTTATCTATGTAGCGGTAGTGCGGTGGACACCTCCATACCACTGGCATCTTTTCTCTAGGTTGTGGTGGCACGATTACCGCCATATCATAGGAGCTTATCAGATGTCTAGTGGTAGCGTGGTTACCACTATATCACAAGATCCTCTTACCTATCGAGCAGTATTGTGATGTGTTATCGCCATACCACTGAGGTGTGCGAATTTTCAAGTGGTAGTGTGATTATCGCTATACCTCGGGTGTTGTCGACCTATCTGGTGGTGGTGAGGTAAACTGCCACACCACGAGAACTTGTTGAATGTCCAACGATAGCGCGATATAAAGGAAAAAAGCATAGGCTGAATATTTGTTGAGATGTAAGTCATTATGTGGATTTTGTTGACTTGGAATGAGGCCATTTGGATTCTTGAGAAGTTTGATGGTTGGTCTGTGGAGGAAGTTGAATGGATCATTGTTTGTTGTTGCTATACATTGCAACATACAGGAACTATGAAAAGGTTAGGTTGGTTAAATTATTGAATGGTCTTTTTTTGTGACTACCATTGTATGTTGATATGAGAGCATTGTAACAGTGTTATTCTATGTGAGGCTGATTTGAGAAATATTGCTACTATAATATTATCATCTGGAAGGAGAGTCTGGAATTTGTATGTAAATTCATTTATTGTAATACAAGTGATATTCTTTGGTGTGGTGGGTTTTTCTCCCGTAAGGGTTTTCCCACATAAATCAGGTGTCAATTGTGTTTGAGTTTATTTCTCCATTTTGTTATTTCTTTCATGTGCATCTTAATGAACTGTAATTGTAAAATTTAAAGGAATATCTTCCTTCTCCTCTGAGTTTTGACATTAGGAAAGTTTGCTCCACACTCAATTTTTTCCTAACAATATTAACATTATAGCTATTTGATATGTTACTCCAACATTTTTTAATCCAAATGACAACCCAATAAAATGTTCCCTAAGGTGTAATAAAAAAAAAGTTATATTAGTCTTGGGGATTGATAAAAATTTGATTATATCTATAATCCATCCATAAATTATAATAAAGTATGTATCTAATGGTTGAATCCACAATCAGGTCTATGTTTGGAAGGATAAAATCATCTTTTAAAGATGTTTTGTTAAGATCACAAAAATCCATACACATTTGAATACGATTGTCTAGTTTTTGTAACAACCACTATGTATGATATCCAAGGTGAATGGTCAATTAGGCCAATAAAGCTAGCTTGTAAAATCCTTTTAATCTCAACCTTAGACAAAAAATATCCTTAGTATTTATTTTACAAATATTTTTTCTCATTGGTTTATCATCATCTTCTAACAGAATGTTGTGTCACTATCTTAGGATCTATGATAGGCATTTCAGAATAAGACCACACAAATAATTTAGGAAAATCATGCAATAACATAATATGTTATTATTATTCATCAAATTCAAGTCATTTTCCTATTAATATGACCTTTTGATCATTAAATGGGTCCATCGAGACATCAACAATATCTCATATGAGTATCATACTACAATTTGGAGTGTTAGAGAGTTTTTGGGGTGTGTCTTTAAAATCTATCACGTCATCTGATATCTAATCCTCTTTCCCAAAGTATGCTTCAACATTTAAAAACAATAAGGAAATCAACAATCATGATGATAAATAGGTAAATTATCATAAATTCCCAAAAATTCCACCAAGGACTCATCATTTTGAAAAAGACCTAATGATATATTAATACTTGTGTCATCTATCAATTCAGGATGAAATAGATTGAGAGATATCTTAGGAAGGTCTTGTGTTATTGTTTTAACACTAATTGAAGGTCTTTGTGAAGCCTTAGTGGATTGTGAAGGAAGATAATCAAGACCACTTATTTTTCCTTGCATGTTTAACTCTACAGGGACTCTAATTACTTGTTCCTTTATACCACATCCCTTACCACTATATCCAAATTCATAAATGAGTTTAAATAGCCTCTTCCATAAATGACTTCCAATTCTTTTGAAGAAGGTGGTTTTTCATAGTCATTCTCATCATAGACCAATGTATAAATGGTGTTTTCATTATTAGGAATGGTTGCAAAATTGGATGTTTGAGGAAGATCTATGGGAGATTGTGTAGACACCACAATAGTTTATTTTACTTCAAATTTTGATGGTGAGATTTTGTATTCCCATATGAAAGTAGGTGTGAAATCTAATGACCTCCAATCATCATCAAATAATATTTTTGTGAGAAACACATTCATCTATGTGTTCAACATGTATGGATTCTACTTTTGAGGATGACATCGAAGTGTTAAAGGATCTTGTATTCCCTATTTTAGTTTGAAAGAAAATTTTGGACTTAGGATCAGATTTCACCATGTATACTTTGTTGTTATATGTGTATTTCATGGGGCAGTGAAGAGTTTAAGGAAATCCCTATCTCATGGATCCATAGTCTTCCTAAGAGAATTTTATTTGATAGAGCATCTGGCATGACATGAATAATGTTAGGTAACACAATAGGACTTACTTTAATAGGTAATGTGACTGTTCCCAATGGTTGTCTTCCCACATTATCAAAACCATGAGTAGATAGAGCATCAAGTTGAATAAGAGACTTATCCACACCTAACTTGTTTAAAAGGTCAATGCTACAAATGTTAAGACCCGACCTAGTATCAATGAGAGTACATCTAATGCCAGTTTTGTTAATAGAAACCACTATCATCAAGCCATCATTTTTATTTTGTATTTCAAGAGGGGATAATTTATTTTGATGAAATAAAAAAATCCATATTTGTTGAATTCATACCCTCAAGTACATTAGCTTCATGATTTGGTTTAGCACTATAAGGCACAACAACTTTTTTGTAAAGCCTCTTGGAGCATCTTAAGGTATATTGGTGAGTTTTGAATCAAATACCACAACGAAATCTTAGCAAGAGTAGCATGAATATATCTACAACATCATACTCATTACCATTATGTTGAGTCAAATGAGGTATAGTAGGGAGAATGGGTTGTGGAAAAGGAATTGACGAAGAGATAGTTTGCACTTGCTTTAGTTTCTTGTTGTTTTGTGTGTTGTATGTATGAGAGAAAACATGATAATGTTGTTGTGATACATCTTTTTTTACATTTTTATATTGAGTCAATTGTCATGTAAAGTTTAGGATATGGCCAGGTGTTGTTGGTTTGTTTTGTGGTTAAGGTTTATTTGAAGGTGGGTAAATAACTAATTAAGGTGTAACTACATTTATTGTTCATTAACAGGATGATACCTTACAATTCATAGTGGATAATTTAGGAGAGATGAAATCCTCAAGGGAATCATAACATATCAAAATAATCGCAACTAAAAGACTTGTTATATATAGGAAACTTGTAGAAAGAGATCTAGCATGATTAGATTGTTGAAATTTCTCCAAGATGTTAATTATAATATTAATTATATTTTATGTTTATCAATGTGAACTACAACCAAATATAGTCTCATAGACCTGTTACAGTGACATATATGAGAAATAAAGTTCAAATTTGTAGGAGAGATATAGATATCAATTTATGACTGAAATCTGAGCCAAAATGAGAAGGTCTAGGGTACAATGTACCCTAGACTAGCTTGATTGAATAGTCAATTGATTGACTGAAAAAATGTATGTGGTCTTAAGATTAAGTGCATATAAGGATTTAATGAACTAAAATGCTAAAAACCCTACTCAAATATGTTAGAGAAGGATTCCTAAATGACATAAACGAGATCAACCTAAGATAAAGTCAAATACCCTTAAGAATGTCTAAAATGCAATAATACCTTCCTTGGGGAAATGAGTAGATCAAATATTGAAGATCAGAACACTCATAAAACAATTCATTAAGTGGTTGAAGAGAGCCAAAGCAATCTCTAAAACCTAGAATCCATCATGTTTTTTCATTGGCATCAAACTCCAATCATTGTAGCAAACTTGATTAAATCTAAAATTCTTCTTGAAGACATGTAAATTTGAATATATTTTGGACGAGTATATTTGTCTTATAAATCTCTCCCTTAATTTTAAAGTAATAATTCATTTTTATATAGTGGAGTTTAGGATAAATTAATGTTTAGACTAACTCATTTAAATTCAAATTTTGGGATTAAATTACCGTCAAGGCCCAAATTTGAAATTGCATCTCTAAAATTAGAGACTGAGAAAAATAGAAAATCAAATCTATCAGGAAAAATAATTGGTGTAGAGTGTAGTGCACCCTAGACTCTCACACTCAACAAATTTTTGTTTGGGTTTTTAGAGTTTGCTAAAATTGGGACTTCTATGTGGTGAGGGCACTTGTCATAGTTAATTTAATTATGTTTAATCAATAAGATGTTTTCTAGGGTAGTATAGACACACTCTTCTGGGTTCATAAGAAAATTTAGGGCTAGGGAATGTCTAAATGCATTGATGTAAAAGGTCACTCAATTTGGTTCCAAATAGAGCATGAAATTCTATGTTCACGTAAAAGGGAGTATAAATTTTGATGCTATAGTTTTAATTTATATTAATTTAAAATTTATATTTTAAATGAAACATATATTTAATTGTTTGTAAAAGCTTAATGAATATATATTTAATTGAAATATATATATATATCTTAAAATTAGTATTGAGTGGTTTAATATTTAATATTTTAATTTCTTTCTTTCTTTTCTTTTTTGTGTAGAAAAAGGAAAGTATACTTCCACACCAAAATAAGCAATATATTTTTATGTGAAAATGTAGAAAATATCAAACATCAAAGAGTGAAAATTTGTCTTGTGCAATGAAATTCACATTACATTTGATAGAGAATTAAAATATAAAAATTCTCTCTTAAATTACATTATACCATTACTTCAACAGTTATTGACAAATCCAATCAATTCCTTGACTATTTTTTCAACAAATACTTTTAAATGTAAACCTTAGATATATGATTTAAAATCAGTATAACTCTATCCAAAGTATATAAAATAAAAATATAGAGAATAAATTTACTACTATAAATTAATAAAAAACACAATCACAATCATGATCTTGTCCAAACTATACACTCTTTTATCTTTTACAATCATAAAAAGAAAGAAAGAAATTTTAAAAAAAAAACACAAAAGAAAAAAAATGCTCACTAATTCATTTATCCAACTATGCCTTGTAAATACCTTCCACCCATCTAAAGGGCCCTTCCATTGCACATCCTAAAATAAAAGTAAAGTTTTATTTAAAATTTATTTAATCATAACTAAATATAAGTCCTATATTCAGTCAACCAATATTGACAATGAATACTAACCCCTCAAGTATGTATTTTATAAATTAGTATTCAGTCAACTAATACTGGAAGTCAATGGCCAATTCATTATTTGATATGGTCGAAAGCACTTTGCAGTCAAGTCAAGATATGAATACCCCACAACCTATTCTACACAATGTCTGTGCGTAGTGATTTATATGCATGTTCCTTTTCATAAAACACACGGAATTCATGAGAAATCAAGAGCACTTCAGATCAATTTTGATTGACTGGGATGAAATGTTGAAGTCATGGCAAGGAGATGATTGTTGTTTGGAGAGGTGTCTACAATAATAAAATAGAATCAAATATACATTTTATTAAATTGGACATTAGTAACTTTGATCTTCGATGTATGAATGGAAAACAATATCATAATGTTAGAGAAATTTCAACAACATATCTCTTTATAAAATTATGTTATACTACATCTCCATCTTAGGCATCCATATATCAACAATATAAATTAAGAAACCATAAGTAGTAAACCATGAACCATGGGAGAATACCACTCCCAAAAATGTTTCTCAAATCCCAATGGGGAATTTCAATGGGCACCAAGTATCATGATACATCAACATGCTAATATTGAGATTCTCTTATGCTAATATAATTTTTCATAATCAATTCACCAAACTAGGCACTCCATTTTGACTCCATCATCCCCATTCTAAGATGCATTTTGATGGGTCATGGCATGCATCATAAAATTGTTTAAATTTCAAGTCTACTATGTGAATCTCTATAATAATGCTCTTTTATGCATCATAAAATTTATCATAAACCCCACATCTTATAATGTCATAATAAAATTATATGCTCTTACAACTTCTTGCACACGTTAAATAGTATTTAATATATGACAAAAAATTTCACCTCAAATTGGGATGCCTTCTTTCCCATGTGAGGATAAAATAATAAATAACTAAACATAAAACATTGCAATGGAAGGTTGAGACACCTTTCCCAACACAAACACACAAAATCCAAGTCCAAAATTTTATTTATTTCACATTAATCTGATCTCAATTGTCTTATTAATATGCATAAACTATACATTTGAATCTTGTAATATCTTGTGAGAATCAATATCTCAATTCATTCTTAGACAATTATATAATTTTATATATATATATATAAAATTAAATTCATGTATGTTATATGATCTTTATTTTCATATACAATTTTGGAAATGATTATATCCTTTAGTTACATACACAACATATTATATTTACTTAGGAGAGATTCTTTGGTCTTGTATCAATAAGACATTACAATTGTTGTTTAATGACAAATCTTTGGAAATGACCTACACATAGTGTATGGTTTTCTAAGGAATCAATTATGTTAATTTCATTTCTCTTAATTATCTTATCTTAACCTTTAGGAACACTCTTCTAGTGCATACAAATCTTAAGGTGAAGAAGAATTGGCTACTTCACCAATCTAGACTGACTTTCTTCCCTTAAGATATGCCATGAGATCCATTCTTTAGGTTTGTGGGGTATATATTTTTGGAACCAATGCTCTTAATATTTTTGAAGAATTTAATGGGCATGTGCAAAAGGATGGGGGACCAAAAAGTGGCCACCCCACTTTTTGTGCCCCATGAAAGCATAATGCAATTGAGTTATGCACTATTCAAAGAATAAAAAACCAAAAAGATATTTTATTCTAATTTTTCCTTCAACCCGCGGCCTAAGCATAATTCAAAGCACACTTGTGTTGTTACAAACCTCATTTTTCATCAAAATCTTTGCCAAATCATCACCAAAATGCCATGAAGATTCTAGTGAAGCCAAAGAAGTATTTTTAGTTTTTAGTGTCAAATTTGGATTAAATAGGTAGATTGAGCTAGATCTTTAACTGAAAATAGTTTAATTTTTAGGAGTTGATAATCCATCCCCAAATGTTCAAAATCCTAATTCACTTCTTCATGAAAACACTCTTGAAGAATAGCCACAACAAACACATCCTACAATTCCTCACCATGCTCCAAGAACACAAAAAAACATATTTGGGAAAATTGAAAATAATAGTTCTAAAAGAACTCGAGGAGTTAATTGCAATGTTGAAATATCTTGCAGGAACAAACTCCCATAGGACCACCCTTGCTTAATCACTATAATCTATTGTGTCTTATGTAGAATCAATTAGTGGGGAAATAAATAGTTGGTCTGGTCTGACAAGAGGGAGCACCAAAAATAATTTTGTCAGACAAATTATCATGTGAACAAGTTAAAGAAAAAAATATTTTTGTGAACTCTTCACCGACCCACGAACCAATCAAACCTTACACAATTCATGTAAGAGGTTTCATACCATTAGTGCCACCACCAAGGGATAAAGAGTATTTTTTGGGACATGTTGTGGTGGATGGTTTTTTACCATCCTCCATGTAATAAATATGAGGTACCAAGGTACTTTTTGAGGAAACTCTATTGTGTGTTTATCCTCAATAAAATCTCAAATTAATTTGATATGTGGGAGTTCTAGGATAGAGGTGGGGGCTCCACATAGGATAGAATTGCAGCACAACATAAGCCAAATCAAGCACTGAGACCACTAGCTAGACCAAAGTTAGAGTATGTGACTATCCCTTCCATTGTGAATGAGGGTATTAAGGTGGAGATCTTAGTGTCAATTATCTTGATCATTTAGACCCTTATACAACATACCAGACCTCTAGTATAGGGTGATGCAGGCAATTCTTCTAGGCATCGAGTTCCACCTCGCATATGTTGGTCTTGTAGGTCTCTCTATGTTTATGATCCTAAGGATAGTGAGGATGCATGTGCCCAAGATACATTTGTAGAAAATTAGATTGTCATTATAGAAGCTTTGTTGAGTGATATATTCGGCTTTGAGAGTCGAGTAAATTGAACAACAAGTTCATTTGATTCAATTTATTAAATTTTATTTTGAAATGTAAGATTAACTAAATTAGTAGAATGGTTACAATAAAATTTCAAGGTCGTTGAATGCACACAAGACAATTGAGAAGGGGCTTGAATCATTACATTAAAACATCCAAAACCATCATAAGCATTCAGATCCACATCAACTTAATTAACCCTTAATCTGACAGAATGATTTAGTGTAAAAGTAAATAACATAAACTGAAACACATCAACACCATGCATAATAGAATAGTAGATTTACATGGAAAACCCAAGAAGGGAAAAACCACAATGAGGATTAGCTAACAATATAAAGTAATTGCAACACCAAATACAATAGGCTCTCTTTTGGAGGGCTCATTGCCCAAAAGAAAGAAGGGATTGTTGCCAAATTATAAAAAAAAAGAAGAAAGAAGAATTTTACAATGAGAAATCCATCTCAATGCAATAGAAAAGATCCACCACAACATCACCAACACATTCACAACCTATTTGAAGATTTTAAACACCTTCTGCTCATTGTTTCCAATAGTTTAGCTCATTAAGGTCGCACTACACTTCATAAATTCACACTTTACAACTTTATAATTCACATAACACACTTCACGACACAATTCTCCATCAACTCAACACTTATTTATACCATCTTCAACCTTGAAATTTTTTTCCAAGGTCGGCTATGCACCTCAACCATGCAAATTCAAATTAGGTCAAAACTAAGAATTCCTTTGGTGGCAAGGAATGAAAGTGGGTCACACCACATCTTAACTCAAACCCAAATCATACATATACATCATGCCACACTTTTGCAATCACTGAAGCAAATCCACATTTAGTGTAAACACCCAAAGTCAAATGAGCCAGCGTACACACCATTAAAATTTAAGTACATGCTTCTTCAAATCCATAGACAACTCATGGACCATGCATAACATTCAAACACAATCTGGAATATTCCAAAAATATCTTTAAATCCAACAAATTCCTTTGCAACAACTTATAATTGAAGAATGTACACACCTAGTACACTCAGACAATCTTCCATACACAGTAACTCAAGAAATCAACTTCTAAAGCACCAAACCATGAAAAAAATTGACTGAAGGCAAATATGAACCTTATCAGTACACTTCTAGAATTGCAAGACTAGAAACCAAACTACAGAGAAATGTGGAGAAAAACCATTTTTCCTAGACACCACTAAAACACAATTCACACACTAGTGAACACAACTTCTTCTGCACAATGATCTAGACCAAAAAATTATGTAAATAGAACCTCTAAACACCTCTTACCAACATATCTAAACCACACAAGAAGATCTTTAACACGGAAGAAATGTTGAGAAAAACTAAAACACCACATTGTACACCAAAACACCTCTACAACACATTGTTTCCTCTTTTTTAAAAATTTTATCAAAAGAACTTGGAAACCAAGCATTAGAGACACATACTCATCCTATTTAGCACTTCCTCATCATTACTAAACCAACAACATGCACCAACAGAATCTTATGAAAGCAACACTAGAGTTTGACACAAGTAGAACTTACTAATGACAACATAATGAAACTAATCATAGCATCAACATAACTTCTAAACTGTCAATAGTCATTAATGACAACATAAACATAATCCTGCTGACAAATGACAACACTAAATACTCATACTTACAACAATATGTTGGCATAATGTTTTCATTTATGTAAAATGGGATGTCATTGAGTTCAATGGATTAGATTCTAGAAGTATTGGTGAAGAATGATGGGGTGAAGAGCATTTTTTATAAATATTATAATGTTTTTCAAAAAAATTCAAAGTTGTCATGAAATTTTAGTCACAATTTTGCAGAGGTCTCTTCCAGAAGTCAGAGGAGAAAACTAAGGCTATATTTTTTATGGGTCTTCTAAGAGGATTCGATTGGTGTGTTCTGCATGATCAAGAGACATGAAATGTGCTCAAAATTTATTTATCTTTGCTCTCTAGACAAACTAGAGTTTTGCAGAAAACCCTAAGGTGTTGTAGTCATGGTGATGAATAGCTTTTATGTTTTAATATTGACTGATTGTTGGCAGTAGTAGGTCACATAATTTACAACTTATGTCCTTTGTATCATTAAGGATATCAGCCCCTTTACCTAGTGCTACCAATTGGCGGGGTTTGTGTACATCACATTGACTCTTCACATCGTGGTTTGTGGTCACTGCGACCATGCTAAATTTGTGATGTGTGCTATACCCTTCAAGGGAGATCAATGGTGAATATTGGAGCATGGATGATTGAATGGCTATCACATAATTTCTTCACATTGCACTTTGAATTCACCTCAACATATGCTTTGAGCGATTTGTGATGGAGACAAAAATGATGGAGAACAGACAAAGAAGATCTAATGGCCATCACTTAATTGCTTCACTTTTATTTTGTGAAGTAAATGGGAGTTATGCATTTTGTGATATGTGATACTCAAAAGATCAATGGTATGTGCAGAGGTCCTTGGAGATCAATGACTAGCATTACATCGCAAGACTTTAGTTCATCGTGTTTTTTATGTTTAACCACTCAATTTATATATGTGATACGCAATTGGAAGAAGATTAGAGGAGGATGACATAAGCAAACATAGATGGCGAAATGAGATTCCATCACAAGGAGTGTTCACATCACATGTATACCCCTTCAAGACATGAAGCTTTTAGTGATACACTAAAGGGTAGCGATGAAGACTTTGGTGGGTCCACTCTTAAAAGTGTGATGGATCGATAAGGTAGAAACATGCTTTGCAAGACATATGATAGTTTTCTATTGCATCATGAGGTCTCTTTATATCATGATTTATACTCTTTATGTGCAAATGAAGATGCGCTAGGCAAAGAGAACGTGATGAAAATCCAACGAAAGAGGTTATGAGGTGAATATTGGATAGTCATCGCAAGACCTCTTCACATCATGGAAATGAAGGTCGATGCCCTAGGAAAATTTTTGATATGTTAAGTATGTGTGATTGCTATTTACAAAGATAAATATCAATGGTGTCAATTAAAAGGAAATCAATCATATGGTTGGGTTTTAAATTTGAACAATGGATGGAGATCATTAAAAAAATTGGCATAAAGAACTATATCAATGGCCTAGGTTCAAATTTGAGGATCAGCAATTCAAGCTTCGTAAGGATAATGTTGGAAAAACCCTCATTTGAGAAGGTAGCTGACACAGAGCATAAAATTAATGACTATAACAACTCCAGTTGCCAAGTTTTATGGTGATTGGATTTTTTAGGTAGTGAAGATCATGATTCCTATCAAACAAAATATTGGATATAGAGAATGTGCATTAATAAACATAAACCTTAATTAATTACATACTAAAAAATAGCATTGGTAAAAAATTTGATGATGAGTGTGTTTGCATCGATACACAAGAAGCTTGCTAGAGAAGAAAGTGAGTAGAAAACCCTAACAAATGTTTCTAGATCAAAAATTTTAATTTTGCAAATAATCTAGATGATGGTGTGTTGCTTGAGGAACTATTGATTGTCGATGAAGATATGAAAAAGGTAGAAAATCAAAAATTGGCTTAAGTGTTGATGCATGTAGCAGAGAGAGTGAGGAAGAAGAGGAGCAGACAGAGAATGCACATGTGAAGATTGAGTAGAACCCAAAAAAAAAACTAGAAATCATCATCAAGGGTTTTGATTCAAGTTGCAGAACAGAGAGAGGTGCAAAGCAAAAAATAGAGTTGTAGAGATTGCAACAAAGTGTGAGCAGTTACAAATAGAGTTGCAACATTGAAGTGGATTCAATAGAATCAAATTTTAATAACACTCATTGTAAATATGATTGATGGGTGTCATCGGATAACTAGTTAGGTGCTGAGTGAAGGAAGTGGGTCCTTCCTTGGAGTGGGTGCTCCTAAAACTAGGGGATTGATGTCTCCTTAGGGTTGGTGCCCTTAACCATTATAATTAGAAGATTTAATTGTGAGGTTGGATTAGGATAATAGATCCTAGTAGCTATTCTCACTGTGGTTTTTCCCATCTTGGGTTTTCCACATATATGTTGTGCTATGTGTAATTGTGTTTGATTTTTTATTTCTCTACTAGTTTAGTTTAATCTACACAAAAGGTCTAAAATGAATTAATCTTCTTGAAAAGTTAAAGGGATAAATTTTAATTGATCTACTAATTTACCCCCCCTCTCAGTAGATTGGTGTTTCCAAAAATTGGTATCAGAGCCCCGGTTCCCTTAGAGAAGCTTAATCAGCTCGAGTAGATCTTGGAAAAGTGAATATAATGGCCACTCAAGAGGGTTCATCTACAAACAAAGCACCTATGTTTGATGGATCAGACAACTTTTTGGAGAATTTAGATGGAGAAATATTTGGCATCTTTAGGGTTTGATGTATGGATGTCTATTAAAAATGGATATACACCTCCTGATACTGCTTCTACTAATGTTGCAAGAAAGAAATATTTTGGGAATGCAAAGGTAAAGCATGTTATTCTTTGTGGATTGTCTAGCTCAGTCTTTGTTAAAGTGATGCATTGCAATACTACACATGATGTTTGGAATAAGTTGAAGAGAATATATGAAGGAGATGATAAGGTAAAACTAGCACAGCTGCAAACTCTTAAAGCAAAGATCAAAATTCTTAGGATGAATGAAGAAGAAAAGATTACAGATTATCTTCTTAGAGTTGATGAAATAGTGAACTCAATCAAAGGGTTCAGAGAAGAAGTAAAAAATGCAGTCATTGTTTAGAAGGTTTTAAGGTCCATGTTATCCAAGTATGACTCCAAGATATATGCAATATAGAGGAATTAGGAGAATAGATAAACTCATTGTTGATGAATTGCATGGCATATTCACTACTTATGAAATGAGAATGGAAAATGTAGAGTCATACAAAAGAGAAGTTGCACTCAAGACTACCAAAAAGGAGAAGGTTGAGGCATCCAAGAAAGACAAGGAAGAAGCCTCTATATTTGAACATGAAGAGATTCATGAGGAAGAATCAAACTTCATTAAAATATTAAGGAGAGGCTCTGGAAAATATAGAGGTAAGTTACCCTTCAATTTTTATGGTTGTGGTAAAGTAGGACATTTTGTTGCCAAATTCCCCTACAATAAGAAGGATAACTTTGAACAAGAAGTAGATGGTAAACAGAAGAAACCCTACTTTCCTAAGAAGAAATTATTTTAGAAGAAGAAAGTGTGTACATCCAAGAGGAAATTGATTCATTTGATGCTAGTGATAGTTTAGATGATGAACAATATTCTTCATTAGTAATAGAAGAAAAATAATTTATTTTCATGGCAAAAGACTCTAAAGAACAGAAATATGGAAAGGTTGAAAATATTGATTAATAAGGTGAAGATGAAGGAGAATTCTACCTTGAAGGTGAATTGATTTGTGCTTTAGAAGAAATTGAAAACTTGAGAGAGGATATTTTTAGTCTAAAAGGGGAGAGAAGCATCAAAAAAGCTTGCACAAAAGTAGACTAAAAAGAAAACTAAAAATATTGAAGAATCCAATCATATGATAGTAAGCTCGAAGATACAAGTGGAGGAAGCCAAAATAATTGAAGATGTAATCAATTCTAAACTACAAGCTAAGGTTGACAAATTTATATGTAGATAGAGGCAAAAATAGTTTCCCTAAGAAAAGATTTGGAAAAGGTAAGAGAACAAATAGAAAAGATACTAAAGTTGAAGGGAGATTTAGAGATTCTTGATGAGTTAATCAGCACACAAAAACCTTCTTCAAATCAGGATTGGGTTTAGAGAAAGGAAAAAATACTTTTAGTAGTACTTCTACAAAGTCATATGAGAGATTTAGAGCAGAAGAAAAGTCTAGTAAAGATGGTGAGAAATTTTGTAAGGATAACACCTCTGAAGAGGAAAAGAAGACTATTGAGATAAAGAAAGTTGAAGAAGAAAATAAGCCTTCTACAGATAAAAAGAGCATTCAATCAATTCATGATCATCCAAAGAAGAAGCAAAACATAAGAAGAACTAATGTGGATGGATTCACAAGGGTGAGAGATCTAAAGAAGCCAAAGAAAAAAGGACCCCCTCATCATGTTCAAGGAAGTACTATGACTAGGTATTCCTCATACTTCTATGGGTATTTCTATACTTGGAATCAATTTGGTCATAGTGCTAAAGATTGTAGAGTTGTTCCTAAAAGGAGTATAAATTTTGTAAGAAAAAATCAATTTTCTCCTTTCGTAGATGTGAATGTAATGTATTACAATTATAATAATTTTGGTCATATAGCTAAGAATTTTATAACAAAGTTTATAAGGGAAAATGTTCAAAGTGAGAAAAAATAAAATCATACCTCCTAAAGTGAATAAAGAGCTTAAAATCTCTGAAAGGGAAGGAGAGAAGATAGAGAAGAAGCCTAAGAAGGTGTGGAAAGAAACAGAGAAAATACCCACACAATAAATTATTGCACAAATGACATTTCATGCCAAGAAGAAAAATCTATTGGTGATAGATAGTGGCTGCTCTAAACATATGACTAGTGACAAGGGCTAATTCATTCAATTTAATAAATGCAAGGAAGGATCAGTCGATTTAGGTGACAACGCTGTTGTAAACATTTGTGGTAAAGGAACAATTAGCATAGATGGTAAATCACCTACAAAATATGTCATTTATGTTGAAGGTTTAAAGCACAACATGTTGAGTGTGAGTCAGATGTGTGACAATGGTTATAAATTCACATTAATTCAAAAGGATGCAAAATTAGGAAAATGGAAAAATAATTGCACAAGTGGTCAGAACATATAGAAACCTTTATAATATCAATGAAGTAAAAGGGCATAATTGTCTGATAATTCAAGTTGATGAGAGGTGGTTGTGGCATAAGAGAATGGGGAATGCAAATTTTAATAATTTGGTGAAGGTGAGTTCAAAAGGGTTGGTAAGAAACATTCTAAAGATAACTAATCCTGCAAACACCATTTGCAAAGAATTTCAAATAGGCAAGAAAACAAGGGTCAAATTTTAGACAAAACAATACTCAACTAAAAAGCACTTGCAACTGGTTCATACTGATTTGTGTGTTGCTACAAGGACAAGAGGATTGAAAGGTGAAAAATACTTCATGTTGTTGATTGATGGCTATTCAAGGATGACATGGGTAAAATTTCTAAAGGACAAGTCACAAGCATTTGAGAGATTCAAGATATTTAGAGCCATGGTCAAAAAGGAAACTAGTAGGAGGATCAAATGCTTAAGGTCATATAGAGGTGGAGAATTCACATCAAATGAATTCATTAAATATTGTGAGAAGAATGGAATCAAAAGACAATTCTTTACATCAAGAACTCCACAACATAATGGAGTAGTTGAGAGGAAAAATAGGAAAGTTAAGGAGATATCTAGAATAATGTTGAATGAGGCCAAATTAATAGATGTGTATTGGAGAGAAGCAGCACATACTATAGTTTATATTTTGAATAGATTTGAAAGAAGAGTAAATAATGATAAAACTCCCTATGAACTTTGGTATGATAAGTCAGCATCTATCATGTATTTCAAAGTGTTTGGTAGAAAATGCTACATCAAGAAAGAAGAAGATAATTTGGGAAGCTTTGACTCTAGATGTGATGTAGGACTATTTCTTGGCTATTCCACCCAAATCAAAACTTACAAGTTCTATAACAAAAGGCTGCACAAAATTATAGAAAGTATTAGTGTCAAGATTGATGAAGATCTAAAACATGTTAAATCTAACAAAGATAACTTTGAAGATGAATCGGACTATGAAGAAGAGATTGTTGATGAAGAGCCAAAAGAAGAGAATGAAAAAGAACTTACAAAACATTTACAAAAGGATCATCCTACAAATTAAATAATTTAAAAAAACAATGATGGTGTTCAAACAAGAAGAAGAGCAACAAAGAACAAGTAACAAGTGAATTTTTCTCTCTTGTCATAGATTGAACCCAAAAGCTATGATGAGTCTAGCAGTGATGAGAGTTGGATAAAGGCCATGGAAGAAGAGTTGAATTAGACTAAGAAAAATAAAACATGGGAATTAGTTCCTAGACCCCTAAGCAAAAATATGATAGGCACTAAATGGGTGTTTAGAAACAAGCTAAATGAAGATGGATTTGTAGTAAGGAACAATGCAAGATTGGTGTGCAAAGGATATGCACAAGTTGAAGGCATATAATTTGAAGAAACATTTGCACCTGTTGCAAGATTAGAAGCCATAAGGATGTTTCTTGCATTTTCAGTTTATAAAGGATTTAAGTCTATTAGATGGATGTAAAATATGATTTCTTGAATGGAAACCTTGAAGAAGAAGTCTATATAGAATAACTAGAAGGTTTTCAGCTGCTAGAAGAAGAAGATTATGTTTGCAAACTGAAGAAAGCATTGTATGGTCTAAAACAAGCACCAAGAGCATGGTATTCAAGATTAGACCAAATCTACAACAACAAATATTCAAGAAAGGATGTGTAGATAGTAATTTTTATTTTAAATATGAAGGTGATCACATGATAGTTTTTTTATATGTGGATGAAAACATATTTGGTGGTAGCAATGACAGTATGTGTAAAGAATTTTCTGCTCAAATGCAAGATGAATTTGAAATTTCAATGCTAGGAGAACTGACATTTTTCCTTGGTTTACAAATAGCACAAACTGATGGTGGGATATTCATATCTCAAACTAAGTATGATAAATAAATGCTTAAAAATTTTGGAATGGAAGATATCATTGTTTAGTACTCCTATGGTAATTGGATTTAAATTGAGCAAGTCAAATGAGCCCCCAAATAAAAATTAAACAATGTATAGGTCAATGATTGGAAGCTTATTGTAATTAATTGCATCAAGACCTAACATAATGTAAGTTGTGTGTATGGTTGCAATATTTTAGGCTACTCCTAAAGATTCTAATGTTAATGCAGTAAAAATAATTTTTAGATATATCAAAGGTATTGTTGACTATGGACTATGAGATCCCAAGAGTAAATATTTTACTTTAATAGCATATACAAATGTTGATTGGGCAAGAAGTGTAGATGATAAAAGAAGCACTAATGGTGGTGCATTTTTCTTAGGAGATAAACTTGTTTCCTAGATGAGAAAAAAGCAAGAATCAATCACTCGTTCTATAGCAAAAGAAGAGTATGTAGAAGCTGCAGCATGTTGTACTCAGGTATTATGAATGAAGCAGACACTCAAATACATCAAGGTTGAGTACGAATAACCTATCTATATTCTTTGTGATAATTCAAGGGAAATAAACATCTCAAAGAATTCAATGATGCATTCTAGGAAAAAGAGCATATAGACCAAGTTTCACTTCATAAGAGAGAAGGTATCAGATCAAGAAGTTAGTATGGAATATGTGCCAACTAAAGACGAGATTGCTAACCTATTCACCAAACCTCTTCCCAAGGAACAATTTAAATTTATGAGCCAAAAATTATGAGTTATTGCTCCCACGTCATATCACTAAATGTTAGTGATAGGGCATGATTCCAAGGGAGCTTCATTGAATTTTTATTCATCCTTGGATATGAAGGAGAGATCAAGTCAGGTAAACTTGGTTTTACAAATTTCTAATGACTTGATGGTTACAGATATATAGATCTTTTCTTTCTCTTTGAATGGTCAATCAAAGGGGAGAATATATATAAGTAGTACAAATTGATATCAGTTGAAGGGGAAGCATGGTCCCTTTTCTATTTCCAAGTGGGGGAGGACCTGATTTCAGTAAATGCATGGAGAGACCATGTGCCATTGATGTCAAAGGGGAAGAAACCCAAATTTCTCTATGCCTACAAGAAGAGGAGATATGTCTAAGGGGGATTTTTTATACAAGGGCACACATATGGTGGTATTATAATCGGTATAGATCAGCTCAATTGGTACAGGGCATTTAGAACATTTGGTTTTACCATCAATGGAAAAGGGGGGATTGTTGGCATAATTTTATCATTGATATAAAAAGGTGTCATTGATATCAAAGGGGATTTCATTGAGTTTAGTGGATTAGATTCTAGAAGTATTGGTGAAGAATGATGGAGTGAAGAGCATGTTTTGCAAATATTGCAAAGTTGCTCAAAAAGTTGCAAATTTGTCATGAAATATTGTCATAATTTTACAAAGGTCTCTTCAAAAAGTCAGAGGAGAAAACTAAGGCCAAATTTGTTATGGGTTTTTCAAGAGGATTCAATTGGTGTGGTTTGCATGATCAGGAGACATGAAATGTGCTTAAAATTTATTTATCTTTTCTCTTTGGTCAAACTAGGGTTTTGCAGAAAACCCTAAGGTGTTGCATTCATGGCGATGAATAGTTTTTAATGTTTTGATGTTGACTGATTTTTGGCAGTAGAAAGCCACGTAAGTTACAAATTATGTCCTTTGTATCATTAAGGATACCATCCCCTTTACCTAGCGCTACTGGTTGGTGGAGTTTGTGTACATCACAATGACTCATCACATAATGGTTTTTGTTCACTATGACCATACTAAATTTTTGGTGTGTGATATACCCTTCAAGGGAGATCAACAGTGAAGACTGGAGTATGGATGATCAGATGGATATCACACAATATCTTTGCATCATGCTTTGAAGTTTACCTTTGAATAGTAATCATGATATGGAGACTTAGTCACGCATCCTAGATTGGAATTATCAATATTAGAAATTTTTATTTTCACCAAAACTTGAGTCAACTATATATCACAAAAATTCCAAGCTTAATCCCAATATTCTAGGTTCAACAAATAGTGCAAGATGCCTTATGGATTTATTTTAAGGGTTCGATGATTCCAACACTTGAAAATGTAAGAGTTGGCTATGGAGATAGCCACCCAAGCTCTAGAGGCCAAAAGGAAAGCACAATGAAAAGAGAAGATCAATATGACAAGAATAAATTGCATTCCTATCAATGAATGCAAATAGAATGAATGTACAATGTATGAGAGACCCTTGGTTATATAGCCAAGGTGAGACATAGGATTAGACAATATAATGACAAGTGTTGTAATTATATGACATGAGATAAATAATATTAAATGACCTATGACACAAGAATTAAATGACTTAATATAATATTAGGTCTAATTCCAACTAAGATTTCTAGAAAGATTCCTAGGACCTAAGTAAGCTTAATATGTTAATAAGACCTACTAGGTGAACTAGTTAGATAAAATACACCAACAGAATGTATACTACACTTTTAAAAAGAGTTTATTATGAATATATTAAATAAAAATAACCCAATGTAACTCTCTTATATGAAAATTAATTGGACTTCATATATTTATAGCACAAAGCAGTCAAAAAAATATAAAACCTCCACCTCCCAAAAACGCTCATAACCTGTAAAAATTTAAAATTTTGATTCTGCAAATAAAAAATTAGCTCAAGATCTAGAGTCCCACAAGGCATGCCAAAAATATGAGGTTAAATCAAATAGAATGAAATTGAGAATAAAACACTATGAATTTAATTACTCTAAATGAAATAAAATACTCTCACCTTTTGATTGAGTTCAATAATAATTAGCATCAAAACAAAAGGAAATGAACCACATATTCTAAATCAATACAAATCATCATTTTTTATGGATTGGATATGCTCACAAGATTTAATATGTTTGTTTCTCAATGCGACAAAACCTACTTACTTGATTTAGGATGGTGAAAAGGGGGGATTAAGGTCCAATCGATAGAACTTTTAAGAGAAAAGTGAATGGCAGATATTTAATCTTAAATCATGTGTTAGATCCACAAATGGTGTATGTGATGGGATATGTGGCAATCAATGTTTCAATTGGATGGAGGTAACTAGGTAGTCAAATTATTTGATTGGTAAGTTTCAATAATTATTTGATTTATTAATTGATTTGTGATCTTGAGTTGGCCAAATTGATTGGATTGTCAATGGATTTAATTTGTGAGTTAAAACTAAAATGATTATTTAATTAACTATTTTGATTGGATAGCTAACATGTGAGGTGTAATTTAGGATTTAAATTAATTTAATTGTGATCATTTATATTTAAATTTAAATATTTGAGTATTTGGTGGAAAATGATCCATTTTAAATTAATTATAGAAGAAGTACTATTTAATGAATTTAATTGTGATAAAGTAATGAAATTATGGTAGGATTAATTATTTTTATAGACTAAGAGGTGGTAAGTGTGCTAAATTTTAACATGAGATGATATTATGTAAATTAGTGTATAATTTATTTCAGTATCTACAAGGAGAACTACCACACTCAAACCCACCCCTAGCCCTCCACTCTAATTGTCAAAAGCCTTCAACTCCAAATGTAAGGGAGTCTTTACGAAAATTTATCAAAAATAATATATGACATAGAGGATTTTTTGGAAGTTTGAGGAATTTTTTCATTAATGATGTTGTTTGGCAATATGAGCATGAAAGGTACATAACGATGTGTTGTGGTGTTGTCATTGATTTCAACGTTGTTGTGGATCATCTTGATTAGTTCTAAAAGGTTTTTTTAGTGTCAAGGAAGACATTTGTGCAAGATGATTTGGTCCAGAAAGATCGCTTGTGTGGAAATTTGACTAAGTGTTAAATCTGACAATTCAATGTATAGTGCATCAGTTTTTGGATCTGCACTAATTCATAAATGAAAATTTTACTCTAATTCTAACATAATTTTGGTGGATGTTAGATGTATCTAATTCCAATATTTCATCATGTTTTGAAAAATGGTTCGAGAGTTATGAGCAATAGAGTTCATCCTGGCAAATTATAGTGATTTTTTGTACAGTATGTTTATGTGGGAGAATCCGCACTTCTCCACGAATGAGTTTTTGGCATTATACTTTTGAGGATAAGTTACCAAATGGTTATAGAATATGAATTTTAGTTGGCATCAAATTTTTGAGATCCACATGTCGAGATGTGGATACATAATTGAAGGTTTTTGTTTTAGGTCTTATGTGGTGCAAACCTAACACATTTGATGTTGTATGAAAGGTTAAATAAGTTAATGATATCAATTTTCCACAATCCATATCGATTAATGTTGCACGTGTTTCTAGATTAGATTGTGTGAGATTTTTTTGCATCAACGTTTTAGATCACACTCTATGATCCATCATCGGGATGAAAGAGCTCAAGGAGAAAAGTGGTTAGTTGCAAACCAAGCACAACCTAAATAGAAAAATAAGAGGGGGGGGGAGAAAGGAGGGTGTGGGGAAGGCTACACAATGACCAAAGAAGACAAGACATATAAGATTAAAAAATAAATAAAGAACAAGAAAACAAAGATAACATGTATGTTATAGTTTAATTGATGAAATAAAATTAAAATCAAACTATAACATATATGTTATAGGTTAAATAAGTGTTTTTGTCTTATGTGGGATCTATTATAGGTCCATGCTAACCTATTTTAGTTTTTTTAAGATTTGAATCATGGCGCAAGATATGTATGAAATTTTTTGGAGCCAACAAGTTATATTTCGGGTGTTACATCTAATTAGCCTGACCTAATTGATGTTATACTTTATGTGGATATATATGTTAAAAAAAATTCAGTGTTTTATATAGATTACAAGTGCTAAGAATGTTCTCCATGTATATGATGCAAATTTGACCAAAGCAGTGTTCAAAGTTAAGTTGCAAATGTTGAGCTGAAGATCATAATTGTGTGAATGAAGAGCATGGTACAGTGTTGAATCTAAATCAGATAAATATTATTTATTAAGCTTCATTGGAACTATATTCATGCATATGTAAGATGCAAATTATAACAGTTCAAAAATAGGTTGTGAGCCACCATCTATGTTTTTTTCTTTTTTCTTTGTGGCCAATGAGTCCACTTGGATAGTGAGTCCACCTGCAGTGAGATTTCTTCTATAAATATACTATAAATGGTTATAATATATTATGAGCTAACCCTCACAATGGTTTATCCCATTTTGGGTTTTCCACATAAAAATCCTGGTGCTCATGTGTTGGGTGATGTTCTGAATGTTTCATGCTTTCATTCCTTATTACAATTGAATATGCTTTGGTGATTGGATGCTTAATATTTTAATGGTTTAAAATAATATTGATTCACCTCCCCCCCTTCTTAGTATTCTGGGTGTTCAAAAATTGGTATCAAAACTTGGTTCCCTAGAAGGAGCTTAACCACTTTGGGAAGGCCTTGGAGATTGAACACATGACTGACAAAAAAATCCTATTTCTTTGGAAGAGATTCCTATTGTTGATTTTATAGAAGATTGCATGCTTGACAAAGATGGAGAACTCAAATTTGTTCTTTAATATCTAGAAAGAATTGAAGGTGAAAATAGAGATCTAAAGGAAAATTTCAAAAGAAGCAAATGAGTGTATCAAAAATTTGAGAGAGAAAATCAAGAAGTTCAGAGAAAGGCACAAGGAAGTTAGTGAACAGTTGAAACAAGCAAATGAAAACATCACCAGATTGAAAGTACAAGTTGAAGAAAAGAAAAGAGATGAAGAATGCTTGAATGTAATGGTGAAAATAAAATATGATGAATGAATAAGGCTTGAACAAGAAGTGGTAAACCTAAGATCAAATCTAGAAAGAGCAAGAAATCATGAAGAAAAATTCAATATGAGTTCTGCAATGCTTGATGAGATGATTGTAGGTCAAAAAGCATCCAAAGAAAAAGGTGGTTTAGAATTTGAAAAAGGTGAAAGCTCAAAAGTAGATCAAACACCTAGTGCAGAAGAGAAGATTAATGAACTAAAGAAGACTGAAAATAAGAAGAACAATGAAAACATCTAGAATCAAAGAAATAAGCTAGAAGACCACTTATAAGACAACCAAATGCACAAAGGCACCCAAAATTCAATGGTTTTTCTATTCTTACAATAAATTTGGACACAAAGCAATGGAATGTAGAAGCATAATGAATCAAAATGATCCATCCTTTTTTGGTCAATTTTTTGCATGCAAAAGATTTGGTCATAGAGCAAGTGAATGTAGAAGTCAAATAACGAATGCATATAACAATGGTAGAATGATTCAATCCTTCAATGGTTACTGTTATATGTGATATGGATCTAGACACAAGGCTAATCAATGTGGATCTAGAGTGAATGGAAGGAATACTACTCAGAAGAATGTCACATGTTACAATTGCAGTACACCTAGACATATTGCCAATTTTTATAGAAGTAGAAATATAAGGAAGGATAATCTGGTAAAGTAGAATGAACTTGTGTAAAATATTGATCCTGAAGAGATAAAGAAGGAGATGAATAAGATTTGGAAAAATAAGGAAGAGATAGAATTCAAGTAATAATATGTACCATCCTTTGGTGCAAATGTTTCCTCTAGAAACTAAGCTAAGAGCTTTGGCCTAGGGGGGAGCTTTAATGGAAATATTTTTTCCCCTGCCAAAAAGGAGGTGTTGATGCCTCAACACAAAGATATGTGATGTAGATCAATGTTCTTGATCTATTGGTGAAGATTGAAAAATAAAATATGATGATGCAAAAGTTTTTGGAGCTTCAAAAGTTGACTATGCATACAGATGAAGGGTTCTCAACTTTATGGTTTGACACATTTAATGCAAATTTTGAGTAGATCAGTGAATTATAGGTAAATTCACTAAGGAAAATTCATTTTACAAAGGCATTCAAGAAGGAGCAGAGCAACAAAGAAAGAATTCAAATCGTTCAAGGAGATTTGTGTTTTAATGCATCAAAACCCTAATTTGGCAAGCGTAGAAAAGGTATTTACGAATCTATTTACCCTAATTTTTGAAGAAATTTTCTTGGAAATAGTTTGAATCTATTTTTCAATGGCTAGACCAAGGTTCATAGAGGTTACGAAGAAACCACAACCAAAATTCAAAAGGTATCCTATGAAAGCCATAGAAGATGACCCATTAGGCGCATTCTCACATATTCCATATGGGGTTTTACCAACTAAAGATATTAGGGCTTATATTCATGGGAAAATAGAAGAGAATTATTCCAATAAGTTAGGAGATATATGGGAAAATGAGTTAACGGGAGGTGACTTTCACCCTAAAGCCAGAATATAAAAACCTAGTTGAGAAGAAACTGGATGTGTGGCAATGGTTCCCTAATTTATTTTATGATGTCAAGTGGATCAGAATGGCTTTGAGTAGAATACACAATCAATTTGTTTGGACTAATATGCCTAATATGATCAATAAGGAAATAATAAGAGAATTCATCGGTCTATGCTCCATTGGACCCGTCCCTATTTTGAGGGTGAAATCACAATACTATGTCTCACTTTTTTCCCAAGATGGACGTTTAAATCAATATTTCTAACTGAATCTTCATCTTTTGAGACCTATAGAAGCTAAATCGTTAAGAATTTGAAGATGATGTGAACTAGTGATTTTTGGAAATTTGTATTAGTGATTTGTGGTAATTTTTGTGTAGATTCTAAATGTTTTTTAAAAAATCCAAAATAAATCATGAAATTTTCAACATCTCCTTTAATAACTAGTTTTAAACAAAAAATATCATTTTTAGAAAGTGACATTTGTGTCATCCAACATAAAAAAAAATTATAAAGGATTAAATTATAATTTTTAAAATATAGATTCCCAACATTAATATCTAGGGAAAGGATATTTTTTCATGATTTTTGTTATATGTTTTTTAATTAATTTCTAAAGTCGTCGTAACTATAATTTGGACATATGTGTGTGTTGTCCAACCTAATTTGTTGTGTATATATCAAAATCTAATTTTTTTTGGTGAGACAAGGACATCAATACCTAGGGAAAGGGCATTTTAGAAGAATTTACAATGGTTACTATTTTTCCACCTCTATAGAATGAAGAGCTTTGTGTTTGGAGAGAAACCATGTTCAATAAAAATTGAAAATTAAATACATGAAAAAATGAAAACATATCAAAACTTTACTTGTTGGAAATATCATTTTGAGGGCTACAAACTTGTAAAATATAATTTCTAAATGATGCTATTTAATCCCTCAAAAGGTAAAGAAAAAGTGATTTTTCTAGCATTTTGATAGGTGTGAAGGAGACTTCATTGTGGTTATGATTTAATACTAGAGGGGTTATATCCAAAGGGATTCGATCTAAGGGGGGTCTTATCTATCCCTCTTCAATTAAAAACCTTTATATGGAACCTCTCAACGCTTAAATCATTATTTTTTCTAAGAAAAGTGATTTTAGGCAAAAATCAGCATGTCCCAAAAGTGAGACACACTATTGTGGCAGCATCCTCGAAATCCATTAAAAAAGAAGTGGTTATGGAGAGAACAGGTGCAACATATGAAAAGAGAGCCCTTGTAATAAAGCACATTAGAAATCTAGTTATAAGATACATATCTAGGATGATCGATTACAAAATATATTCTACAAACAGAGATAATTCTATATCTGCCACTGCAATCAATGTGGCATATGAGAGTAGAAAATTGTGCAAATTATGACCTGTGTGAGTTGCTTAGGAAACAATTGATGGATAATTTAAAGCATACTAAGGAAAAGAAATATGTATTTAAGTATGGCACTATAGTCATGTGCTTACTCTTTTACTTCTTGAAAGAGCTTCCCATAATTGGAAGTGTAACTTGGATAAGAGGAAGACAAGTTGCACATCAAATTACAGATAATATGAGGAATCTTGGAGATGTCAAAGCACAAGATGGTGCCCTTACTACTTTCTTTGCAGTATTTCAAAAGAGAATGCATGAGAGAGAGATAATTCCAAGGGAAATTATTGAAAGATATAAAAATGGCATCACATTCCTTGTATCTAATGCCTTATGGAGGCAATGGAACCAAGAAATATTTGGGTTCTTGAACTAGTTTATGAGGTGATAGATGCGGATCTTATTAGTTATGAAAATATCTTGTTGAAGAGCCCCAAAGACACCACAAAACCAAGATATGACACTTATGAGGAAAAATCTATGGAATTTAACATGGAACAAAGGAAACCGTAGCTCAAGAAGAATGTGGATAAGATGGTTGATGTGTATGCTAAAGAAATGGGTTTTTCTAAAGAAAGAGTGTAGTGTGCTAGAGAGAGAGCCAAGGTAGATTCAAGTGATGCAAAAGCATCTAGGAGCTCAAGAAAATATGGTAGAATAGCTACCACTCCACCTACTACTTAGAAGTCCTTTGATACTTTACCTTCTATTGGAGAGAAAAGAAAGACTACTACTATTCCTCTGGTAAGGGAGATATCCCCTTCGTTTGTGCACATTGCCAGGGCTGAGAAGAAGAAAAATACCAGTACTACATCCATTGTTTCCCCTGCTAAGAGAATAGTTAAATGGAAATCCATGAGAGAAAAGAGAATAGGTATTAATGTTGTTGAAGAATAGGAAGAATTGGAAGAAGAGGGACCACAATATTTTGGAGAAGAAGAAGTGATGCTTCACAAGGTGAAGCTAGCACCAAAAGAAGAAGAGTTGTTATCATCAAAATTGAGAGTGAAGAGGAGATAGCGAAATAAAAATAATCATTCAAGATACATATAAGGGAAAAGAAGAAGGAAGCCAAGAAGGATTCTCCGAAGAAGAAGAAGAATAAAGACACAAAGAAGACTCTAGTTAAAATCAAAGAACAAAGATAAAAATAACCAATAAGGCCACATCCCCCCATGAAGTTAGAGGCATTGTTTAAGAACATTTTACAAAACAATATGTTGGCAGAGATCAAAAATTTATATAAAGATGCAGATGAGATAGACAAAGCCACCATCATTGAAGTTATAATCAAGTACATTTTTCTTGAAGTGGACATGCAAAACATCAAAACATGTTCTTAAAGATTTATGGAACATCTTGCTAGAAATAAGGCAAGAATCCATAAAAGAACATGAAAGGCTTAAGGAAGAGGCATTGGAGAGAATAAATGTTCATCTATCTGAGGATAATAGAGCCACATTGTCCATTATATTTATCAAGGATTTGAGAACAAAACAAAGGGTAACAACCCTTATGGGAAAAGATAAAGATGATCTTGAAAGGATTCGGAAGGAAAGTAATGAAAAAGTTGAGATAGCTCAAAAATTGGGGATGTTACCAATTGATAACGAAGAAGAGAATGTAGAGATCCCTCTAGAATAAAATGTGTATACATATGATGCTCAACATGAGAATCATATAAATGAAGAAATTGCATTGGACAACACTCCTCCAAAATTGGAGGACATGACAAAAAAGGCTAATGAAGAAGCAATGATCAAAGAAGACATTGCAAAGGAAAACACCATCACTCCTCTGATAAAAGAAGAAGTCACTCTGGTAAGTATTGAAAATACTATAGAGGATTAAAAGAAGGATGATAATGTTGATGTGAAAGAAGGATATCCAAAAAAGAAATATGAAGAGGAGGAGGATGAGGAGAAAGAAGAAAATGATAATAAGGAAAGTGAAGACAAGACTAAGGATGCATCCAAAGATGCACAAATAGAAAAAGATAAAATAGTTGACTCTGAAAGTGTAGAAGAAAAGGGAAAAGCTATGGAAACAACTAAGGTTTCTAGTGAATCTTCTAGCTCCTCTAGAGATTCTCTAAAAAATTATAGAGTATACAACCAAATTTCCAACCAGTTGTATCTTCATAACTTTTGCAATTATCAATGCATCGAGGCAATGTTGATCTAGAAAAAAAATATCCCATCCATAACCTTCAATTGGGATACATGTTTCATGCATCTGCAAGGAAATAAATCATTGAAACACATCAAAAGAGCAGTGAATTGATGGAAGAAGTAGTTAAAGCACTATAGGAAACCATACCCGGTGTGAATGTTGACACCTCACTCTCTAGTATGAAAAGTTTCAAACTGTTGATTGACTATTTTTAAGATTTATGCATCTAGTTTGAAGGAATAAGGAGAAAAAGAAGATGAGAAAATATTTAATGATAAGAGGATGATGGAAATAGTTGAGAAATGTGCCTCTCTAGCACATAAAAAATTATTAGAATTATTGAAGGATGCTAAAGGATGTATTGATGAGGTGAAGGTATTGTTTTAGTATGGTATGAAGTGGCTTAGAGCCACAAAAAGCATAAGAAAGGAGATGGGATCTATTGAGTCTCAAATTGATGTTACCTCAAGTTCTTATGATCTAACTGTTGACCTCACTAGAGAAACAAGGAACACAATAGAAGGCATGCACAAGAATTTCTTTTGATTGCAAGCATAGAAAGAACACATTATTTTGTAGTTTAGAGATGTAAAGGATCTATTCAATCCCAAAATTATACTTGTTTCAAAAGCTCTTCTAAGTGCAAACAAAGTTAAGAAGATGAGATCTGGTACCTACCACTCCAAAAGAAGGAGAAGAACTATTATTGGAGTTTGAAACATAGAATAGACTTCTTGCAAAGGCTAAAATAGAATGGGAACATGGTAGGCAAGCCTAGGAAGACCATTTGAAGAAGTTGCAAGCTTCAACCACCTTCGGTTGAGTGGTTTCTTATATTTTTATGTATTTCCAATATCTCTATTCAAAATTATTTGTGCATATGCAGACAATATAGAGAAGTTTTCCAGTACCTTTTTTTATTTTTGCTTTGGTATATGACTCAAGGTGAGTCAATTAATTATTTTCAACTTGTATATATGCTTACATTTCTCAAGGGGAGTTCTAGTGACAATCAAAACAAGTAGAAAAGGCACCCTTTTCCCTTGATGTCAAAGGGGAGGAATATTTTGGAGATTTTTGGCATGTTACCATCAATGGAAAAGAGGGAGATTATTGGAAGTTTGAGGAATTTTTTCATTGATGATGTTGTTTGGCAACATGAGCATGAAAGGTACATAATGATGTGTTTTAGTGTTTTCATTGATGTCAACATCATTTTGGATCATCTTGATTAGTTCTAATAGGTTTTTGTAGTGTTAAGGAAGACATTTGTGCAAGATGATTTGGTCCAGAAAGATCAGTTATGTGGAAATTTGACTAAGTGTCAAATTTGCTAGTTTAGTGCAATAGTGCGTCAGTTTTGGGGTTCACACCACTCCGCAAATGAATATTTAATTCTATTCTTCTAAATTGATTTTGGTGGATGTTAGATGTATCTAATTCTAATATTTCATCATGTTTTGACAAATGGTTTGAGAGTTACAAGCAACAAAGTTCGGCTTGGCAAATTACAGTGATTTATTGTATAGAGTGTTTGTGAGGGAGAATCTGCACTTCTCCATGGATGAGATTTTGGAATTGTGCTTTCAAGGATAAGTTTCTAGATGGAAATGGAGTATGAATCCTAGTTGGTATCAATTTTGAGGTCCACATGTCAAGATGTGGATACACAATTGAAGTTTTTTGGTTTAGGTCTTATGTGGTGCCGACCTAACACATTTGATGTTGTGTGAAGGTTAAATAAGTGTTGTTGTCTAATGTGGGATCTATTCTAGTTCCATTCTAACCTATTTCAAGTGTTTTTAAGATTTGAATTGTGGCACGAGATATGTATGAAATGTTTTGGAGCCGACAAGTTATATTTTGGGTGTTACATCTAATTAGGCAGACCTAATTGATGTTATACTTGATGCAAATATATATGTTAGATTGTTTTTGGTGTGTTGATATAGATTTCAAGTTCTAAGAATGTTCCACATGTATATGATGTGAATTTTATCAAAGCAGTGTGAAGTTAAGTTGTGAATTTTGAGTTGAAGATCAGATTTGTACGAATGAAGAGCATGTGCTGAATCTGAATCAGATAAATATTTTTTATTGAGCTTCATTGGAAATGTATTCATGCATTTGTAAGATGCAAATTGTTATAGTTCAAAAACAAGTTGTGAGCCACCATCTTTGTTCTATCTTTTTCTTTGTGTACAATGAGTCCACTTGTAGTGAGCACTTCTATAAATATACTATAACCGGTTATAATATATTGTGATCTAACTCTCATTGTGTATTTTCCCATTTTAGGTTTTCCACATAAAAATCCTAGCGTTCATGTGTTATGTGGTGTTGTGAATGTTCCATACTTTCATTCCTTATTACAATTGAATATTCTTTGGTGATTGGTTGTTTAATGTTTGAATGGTTTAAAAGAATACTAATTCACCCTCCCCCCTTAGTATTCTAGTTGTTCAATAGGATTGTGTAAATATCACACTATCCAAATATTTCTTTTGTTGAATGAGATATATTTAGAAAAAATGGAGGTAACATGGTGGAACATTATTGTTAGTCTCTTCCACCATACATATCTATACCTCCCTATATGTTTTTAGGTTCTTGGTTGCCACCTCTTAATTTGTTTCTTATGTGATGTTAAGATCAATACCTTTTTGGATGGGAAACATCAGAAGTTTAACTTTTCTTGGTGAGTTTCAATGTCTTAAATGGCTCCATAACTAGTAGCTTATCAAATCTTCATTTCCTCAAATACCTTGACATGACTAATGATGACATCATGAGTATTATCTAGGCTATCATAAATTATACTAGTCACTTAGATAATTGGATCTATTAACTAATAAGATGGCTAATAGGATACCTTCAAATTTAGAGGATTTTTCTAACTTGGGTTTACTCATTAATATTACTCACATAGATCTTAGCTACAATAGGCTTAGTGATCCATGATCTCCTTCTATAGGAAATATATTATGTCTTATTATGTTATATACATATGATAATAAATTGTGATGTAGCATCTGCTTTAGTTTAGGTAAAATTAGCACACTTAAAATGTTAACCCTTTCCAACAATAGGATGAGTGGATACCTTCCCTTTTCATTTTCTCAATTTTCTTCACTCATCAATATTGATCTAAGAAAAAAAATGAATGGAATTATTCCTTCCTTTCTCATGCTACCATCTTCTCTCCAAAAAAAAACTCTCAAATAATAGCATTGTAGGAATAGTTTTTGTTCAAGTTATCATGTATAATTGTTCAAGGTTAGAATAATTGGAATTATTGCATAGTGGAATAAATATCCACATCAAGACTCAACACCTTGGATTCAAACTTTTAGATTCATAGCTTTAATTTGAGAAAGTATAAAATTGGAGGTTTATTTCCTAGCTCTATTTCAACTCAATTTGAACTTCAAAATGTGAACCTATCAAACACCAATCATTTGGAAGATCGTCCATCTTGGCTATAGTAATTTTTATTGGAATTGGGTATTTGAATCAATTAAAAAAACATTTGGAGTATACTTTCACTATTACTTCAATCTCACTTCCATTAGATATGTTGGACCTATATATAGATAAATTGAGTTGCTCTTTAGTTGGAAACAACAAAATTAAGGATTAATACCAATTTCCTTAGAGACTATGACATATTTAATCCTTCTAACATGTCAAATAATCAACTAAGAGGAAATATTCATGTTATTTTGGACAACTTGGCATATCCCAAGGTTCTGAATTTAGAGAACAATCATTTAACTCGATGACTCCCTATTAGCCTAACAAACCTCTTAGGACTTATAATGCTTAACATGTCATGCCCCAAAAATTTAACTCAACCTAAGCCAAACATAGCTACCAATTTTTTTTAAACTTCCTAATGTTATACAAGTTCTATAGTTAATCATAAATGATGACATCAAGTTTACAATGTCATCTCATCACTTAAACTATTCTAACTCTCATGCTTCCCTAAGTGTTGCAAAATTGAGATGTTCAAACTCCAAGGAAAACTAAAGATCTTCTCTACAAAGCATCGAATTACTATCAATTACTAATTTTCTTATTTACAAACTATACTTGTTTCTCTAGTTAAGCTATATAGAGAGAAATTTTGAATATATAAAGAATATAAGGAAAGAACTATGTACAAATAAGTAACTTTTCACCTACATAAACATGTTTCGAAACATTTTCAAGTAAATGAAAGTCATCCATACTTCACGTTGCACCAACATGATAAATCAAACTAAATAATTTTAAAATATGAGATCTATGTTAAATATTAATGTTTGCTTACTTCAAGGTACTATGCTAGAAACAAAAACAAATGGAGATGATTTGCAACTTCATTTAAATCATCAATAACAAAGGATATATTTTCCTCCTACCAACTTATTCTACGAGCCCTATGTTAAGGTTAATGGTCGATAACTATATACTCCATTCAAGTTTAAACTAAAACTCTCTTAGAGTTGGTAATCAACAAACATTGACAAGAAGAACACTACCTATTACCATTATGAGGCGACATGAATGTGAAAACCCAAATTTATTACATAACGTTAGTTTTACACAATGATAGTCTACACTTTTCCGCACTACTAACTTCTTCCAAATTTATACCCTTACAAGACTAAGTGTTTTAGATTAGACATTTATATTGCCTATTAGAATTCATTTATCTCCTATTCAAATTTTTAGATAAACGTTTTCAATTTCTATTTAACCAACCAATTATATAAATACAATATCTAAATCTTTCCAAGAACATTACTTTATTGATATCAATTAGAGGATAACACCTATGAGGGTCGTAGCACTTGCCCGCCCTCACCAACACAACTCTAGTTTATTTTCCTATTCGGAGCATGCCTAGGACAACTACTACGTTGCAGAAGTATCGACCAGATTTAAATTATTTACAGACGCTTTTAATCTGAATTAACCTACGTATTACTATTGAGATCGGTTAGTTTGTGAACACAGATTCTGAAGGGTTCTGATTAAACTTTCATCAGTACCAGTTTGACATCTTATCTTAGATGATTTGTTGGTTACGTGTGCTACGGTTACTTAAATTTTATGAATGTTTGAAACATGATATTAGAACATCCACTTAGTCGTATTATATGAGACTTATAGATATGTGAGTAAACAATATATGGTTAGAATTAAGTTCATTTCCTATCACTATTATGCTTTAGTTAAACTGGATTAATTATTTGTCATAGATCTCTAACGAGCATAGAATTTCATTTAGTCGATCAATTCCTTGTCATTTTTAGTTTATATTAACTCGATGCTACACATATAGTTTTCTTTTTTCTTTTTTCTTTGAAAACTACAATTAGATGTAACCATACTACCATCTTGTCCAAGGATCCTATTTTGGTTATGATCAAGTTAGATTATAGTTTTCTTTAGCATACACACCAACATTAAATACTTCATTTATTTTTAGAAAAACATGGATTGATACAATATTTCAATTGCCAATATTCCTTCCTCAAAAATTATCATAAAAGTAAAGACATACAAGCAAGATTGACTAATAGAACACAATGTATCAATTCTTTACACATGAAATCCTCTTTTTTTACACCACTTAAATAAGCATCCTGGAATACCACTAAAACGTCATTTTGTCAATGTATTACAACTCTTGTAAAGATTCATAGAACTTGGAGTGCAAGTACAAAATTAAGACATCTTTTCTTGAATCCAATATAGCAATTATTTTCTCCCGAAAGGACTTATACAATTTCCACTACATCTTCAAAAACTCCCTCAAAGAAACCTGAAATGAACAAGTGTGGAAAAGACAACATTATGTTGATGGGCTCTCCACCCATTCGTAGGGTTGTGAGACAACACACCCCTGAGCAAGGGAAAAACACTTAGCCGCATGGATAAGCTCAACTCAAATCAGAACACATTTAACACAAAATTACTTCACAAAAGACTTACACATTAAGCCATTCCCGAAAATACAAAACACTTTATCTACCACAATGGTTTGCCACAAAGGCAACCCATTTAGGGGAGTAGGGGCTCAACCTGAAATGGGGAAACAAATATATATAAACACCATAGTCAAAATCTGCATATTAAAAACTCCACATCAATACCCTTATTCCTCAATAAGCAACCAATCTATATTAAGTAAGATGGGATACTCATATCCCAAATAATAAAATGCCTCCATGTATGGGAGTCATGCCCACTTGAGCCCCTGCAAATGGAGGACCAAAATATCCTCTTCACAAGAGGGGGTCAATTCCCTAAGGACACAAGAAAAAGGACAATGCAAAACATACAACAAAGCACATCACATCAAGAAACCCCAAAATCAAACCTCGTAAAACAAGGTTACACGTTATTGCATAAAATCAAGAAGGATAATGTCCTACCTCAAATCGTAATCATCCCAACAATGGTAGGCTTATTGAATGGAAACCGTCCTCCTCCAAGCCTTCTCTTTGGCCTCCTCCTCTTCTCAACACCCTCTCCCTTTTTCTCTCTCAAGAAATCCAAAAACAAAATCACAAAATTCTAAAACAAAAAATGATGCATGGTAACCCTCTCCTCTCCATAAGGGGGGAGTTTTAAAAAGAAGGGAGAGATAACTTCCTCCCATAACTAACAAAACCACCCAACCACCCTCTCTTTTTCGCCACTTTTGTAAGTGGGGGTAAAAGGAGGGTCTAAACACTTTTCATAAGATTATAAATGATAAAAATAACATCACAATTGATACATCTAGGTCCTAGGCTAATTTATAACACATAAAATACACCCTAGACCTCTTAAAAATACTTTAAAAAATCTCAAATCAAAACTTGCACAAAACATAACCACATAACACTTAAAAATTGCATTTCCCAATATAATGACCAATAAACCATAGGATCACATGCCTAGGTCCCATATCATACAAAATAAACTAGAGTGGCTAAGTGACTCCCCATCAATTTCATCGGCATTAAAATCCATGTACACTCAACGAAAGGTGTCAGTACAATATATATATAATCAAAATAAATCCATCGTAATCACATATCATCATGAATCAATTAATCAATCATAAGATAACATATGCAATACACATTTCACAATTACAATAATCACAAATGATTGTATCAAAGATTATTACATGAGCTACATAAAACCTAACAACCATAAGCATATCAATAACATCCATGGAAATAAAGTGTGCATCATCTATGAATATTATATGCATCAAAATGTATCAAGTACATCATCTATCACAAGAAAAATAGAAGTGCATGAAGTAGGGGTCTCACACAACCTAGAAAATAATAAATTGGAGGGTGAGATACCTAAGGAGTTTGGAAAATCAGCATAGCTTTTGTCTGTCCACTTTGAAAAGGATAATATACAAGGGCTTCTTTCTCTATCATTAACAAAAAAAATTATAGCCTAAAAATGATTAATGTAGGAGAAAAAAATTAGAGGAAACATTCTAACTTGGATTGCTAAATATCCAAGTCTACAAGAAATCTTATGATGAGATTAAAAAAAATCATACGCAAACTACCTCCATAAATTGGTAAAATGTTTGAGCTATTGAGATGGGTGTATACTCCATGCAATATCATAATGGTCAAATCATTTCTTTAACTATTTATTTAATTACTTGCACCCACATATTTGGGGGGCTTCCAGTTGGAATCACTTGGTTTCACCTATAGTTTATATTTCAAATTAGTGTCATGAAAGTTACTAATTGTAACTATGAAAAAATTTAAGGTGTGTAATAGTTTCCAAAAAGGAAATGTTGTGATGAAAGGGAATTAATTGTGTTCTTGGACAAAATCATGGAGTGTTTATGAAAAAGGTAGGATAAGAATACTTGGGCGCCTAAGTTTGGTAGTGAAAAATTCTAAATTTTTATGTTAATAAAGATTAATTTGGGTATTGAGATATTTGCATGGATATGGATGCCTAAATTAGATAGTGGTTTCCAATACATGGTTTTAGAAACCATTCATGGTTTGTGGTATTGATTAGGCCTATATATTGAGTACTCAAGTTGAATATAATATATGATGTATTTGCAAGTACACTCATGCTTTTATATTACTAGAGATATAAGTATATGGTATTGATGTACTTCCATTTTTTAAGAATAATACAAACTTGGGTCTTTGTAGTGATGGATTTTTTCTTGCAATGGTCTATCCACATATATCATGTGTTATTGAAAAGTATTGTGTTTTATATTCTCTCTATTGTGGTTTTTTCTATTCCCTACATGATCTGCCAATATTGATGAATTTGAATACACTAAGGTACAATAATTTTTAACTATATTTTTTACCATGTTATCAACATTTTATGAGATCCTGGCTGGAATGATTAGAAGGGGGAACCTTTCTTTTGGAGATTGGTATTTTTGTTGTAGTGTGATCTTTTGTGGTTTTTATCAAGATTTAACTTTGGTGATAGAGATCATGTCCAAGATGTCTCACATGGAGATCAAGAATGTTAATGGAACATGATATTAACTTTGGAAACTAAAAATGAAGGATCTCTTGAAATAGAAAGACAATGGGTAGTTATAATGATAACAAACCCAAAAAAAATCAAATAAAAATAAGGTAAAAATAAATAAGAAAGTTTGAGGTAATATAAGGTTGTTTTTCCAATTATATTAACTTGGGTGTCTATAATGAAACTACAACATGTAATTTTTGGAAAATAATATGTGAGATTCATAAGACTAAGAATCACCTTAACCAAATTTATCTTAAAAGTAAAGTATATTCAATAAAAATAAAAGATGGAGACTCAATTACAAAACACTTGAATTCAATTAATATAATCTTGAGCCAATTAAATTTTATACATATTAAGATAGAAGAAGAGGATAAATATATTTTTTTACTTCATCTATTGCCTAAACCATGGGAAAATTTAATTGTTGTATTTAGTTACTCTATGATAGATCCAATTGTTATAAATTTAATCAATGATGATATGAGGACAAATTATGTGGATGATGGTTCTGAGGATGAATTGCATGTGTAGATAATCCAAGGAAAAATCCGGTGGCAAGATAAAAGGGGTAAAGATAATTCTAAATATAGATCTAAATTGAAAAGAAGATCTAAAACCCTTATAATAGTAGGCTGAGATGTTGTACCTATGTTAAATGAGGCCATTTCAAGAAGGAATGTAAAAAGAAGAAAAATAATGTTGAAGATTCCTCTACGGGCATATCCTCTACTAAAATATCCTTTAATGATGAAGCTACTAATCTTAAATTATTTCAACTAGCATGGCTTTTGATGATTCATGGTTGATAGATTCAAGTGCATCTTACTATATGACTCCTCATAAGGAGTATATTCTTTGCACACATAGAATATGATGGTAGGGATTTTTTCCTTAGGGATAAGGAGAGGTAAAACTAGTATTTAGTGATGGGAGAGTGAAACTCTCGTAGATATACTGCATATCCCAAGTTTAGCAATAAATTTAAGCTATATTTTAAAAATTAATAATTCTAGGGTGTATGTCATATTTGAAAAGAGTGGTTACAAATTGACTAAAGAGAATATTGTATTGGCTAGGGGCGCATGGTGTGGAACCCTATTTTTTGGAAACATGATCATGTTGGTATATGGTGTTGTCATTGATAGAAACCCATTATAGAAATTTAAAAGTGTTGTTCCGAAGAAGACTAAGTGTTTTGGAGAATTGACTAAGTCCTAGTGTGCATATTCAGTGATCAAAGGAACAGTTTTGTGGTTTACATTGCTCTGCTATGTAGAATCTTGTCATGTGGTTTTGATTTGTTCATGGTATGTTTTATACGTGTCTACATCCAAATTTTTAGGGTTGTATTCCTTCCATAGTTGAAGATATTGTTGACAATGTACCAAGCATAGTAATGGTAGTGTTATAGGTGCAGAGTGCATGTTGGAATGCTCTGCATTCCACCATGGATGAATATTATACTGTGTGGTTTTGAGGAAGTGTTGGAAGGTGTCAAATGTGTGTGTATTACAAGTGTCCAGTGATTTGGTGGTCCATGTTTCAAGTTGTGAATGAACAATTGGTTCATTCAATTGTTACTTCACCGGCGGTGCCGATCTAAAGGTGTTGGGGTCATGTGGAGTTGAATTGTGTATAAAGAGGAACCATGGGAGTGATTATAGGTCATGTTGACCTATTTTGGTTTGCTACACATTTTGGTTCCTTATGCAAGGCTTGTGTGATGTATTTTTATGTCAACGGGTCATGGTGTTACAAGGTTCATGCAATTAGATCGACCTAATTGACTTTGTGGGTGTTTACGGTATATATAGAAGGTTGATTTCATGTGTCAAGAGTGTATGAGATATTATGTAAGAAGTGTATTGGGTTTAAGTAAGAGTGTATGAAAGATATTATGTAGTGTGAAGTATGAAAGGTGATAGTGGTGAAGTATGAAGTGTGTAAAATTTATTTTAGCTTAATTGGAACTGTATCTTCAACATGTTGTAGATGCATTGTTAGTAGTTCATCTCTTGCAGTGAGCCACCCTTTCTTCTATCTCTTGATGTTTTGGTTAGTGAGGCATTGGCAATGAGCCTTTGGTAGTGAGACATTATTTTTGGACTGCGAGTCTACCATTCTATAAATCCTTTGTAACCGATTATAATATATTGTGAGCTAATCATCACTGTGGTTTTTCCCTTTCAAGATTTTCCATGTAAATCTGGTGTTCTTGTGTTTATTGATGTGATGCATGCTTTAATTATTCATTTCCATTTCTGCAAGTTTGATGAGATTATTTGGTTGAATGTTTAAGTTGATGAAGTTAATGAATTTCAGTGAATATTGATTCAACCCCCCTCTTAGTATTTTGGGTGTTCAATAATTGGTATTAGATCTTGGTTCCTTCAATTGGCTTAATTGTTGAGGTAGATCTTGGAGGTTGAACACATGGCACTTAGGAGGTATCATATCCCTTCAGAAGAGATCATCCCTAAAGGTTTTACTAAATAATACTATGAAGTTGATATGAAAGGAGAACTCAAATCAACTCTTGATGATTTGGATAAAGCATAATGTGAGAAAATAGATCTGAAAGAAAATATTAAGGAAGCAGATGAGTGCATGCATCAAGAAGTTGAGGGAGAAAATCAAGAAAGCTAAAGAAATATTCAAGGAAACAAATGAGTAGCTCAAACAATAAAATGAGACAATCACTAGTCTGAAAGTGCAAGTTGAAGAAGGAAAAAGAGTTGAAGACTACCTGAATGCCAAATTGAAAGACAAGCCTACAGAATGTTCAAAGTCTGAACAAGAGATTACGACTTTGAGGACAGATCTGATAAAAGAAAAGATTCAAGAAGAGCTCCATCTTTCTTGATGATATGCATGCTAGTCAGAAGGCTTCTAAGGATAAAGAAGGTTTAGGATTTTTAAAAGGAGAAATTTCAAAGGAAAATTAGACTTCAAACAATGTTGAAAAGAAGAATGATGAACAAAGGAAGACTGAGATAAGAAGAGCACTACCAAACAGATTTAGAACCAGAAGAAATATTTTAAAAGGTTTCCTATTAGACAACCAACTACACAAAGGTATTCATCTTTTAATGATTATTGTTTTTCTTGCAATAAATTTGGGCATAGAGTAGTAGAGTGTAGAAGTAGAATGAATCAGAAAGTTTTGATCATTTTTCGATTAGTGTTATACATGCAATAGATTTGGTCATAAGGCTAGTGAATGCAGATGTTAGATGATGAATGGTTACAATAATGGTATGGTGTTCCAATCATTCAATGGTTACTATTATACATACAATGGATTTGGGCATAAGGCTTTTGAATGCAAATCTAAAATGGAAAGAAGTGATTTTGTTCATAAAAAAGGTGTGATATGTCACAAATGTAATAAGTCAGAACACACAGCTAAGTTTTACAGAAGCAAGAATGTGAAACCCTCTATTTCACAGAAGAAGGTTGATCTGGTGAAGAAGATTGATCTAATGGAGATAAAGAAGGAAATAAATAAGGTCGGGAAGAAAAAGGAAGAGAATTAGGCGAAGAATGAGTATCTGTCAGCTCTTGGTGTAGATGTTTCCTTCGAAAACTAGATAGAGAGCTTTGGCTCAAGGGGAGCTTTTAAAATAAATATTTTAAAGCCCTCACCAAGGATGTGATGTTGATATCTTTAGCATACTGGTTAGTTATTGTGTCTGATCTGTTGGTGGTATCTCTAGTGTGAAATATCTTGTTGAGGAAATTTTTTAAGTGATTGAAGGTGCCTGTGACAACACAATAAGGGTTTGTCAGCTTTTTAATCTAACTTTTCACTATTGTAATTAATTCATATTAGGTCACTATAAAAGGGTTTATATTATATTTTGAGTTTTTTAAGTCATTTGTGATTGAGAATTTGAAGTGGAGAGTAGAGAAAAAAGTGTTGAAACAATTATGAAGTGTTGTTTGAAACCCTACCAGCGGAATCCAAAGGTATTTATCTATTTCTTATAAACCCTAGTTCTATGAAGATTCAAAATGTTTACTCCTCAAGTGATTGATGTGCTTGAGTGACCAAGACCTAAATTCAAGAAGCACCCATATAAATCTATGGAGACAAACCCTGAAGGTGCATTCTTTAGGGTTTCAAGCGGTGTAATGCACATAGAGGATATGCAGGTCTACATTCATGCAAAGATGGAAGAGTATGATAATTTGAAGATGGAAGAATATTGGGAGAAGGTGTTGACTGAAGATGACTTCGAGCTAAATCCAAAGTATGAGAGTCTAACGAAGAATAAAATGGATGTATGGAATAATTTCCCCAATTTATGTTATGAGGATGAGTGAGTTAATTATGCACTTAGTAGAATTAATGACAAATTCATGTGGTTGGACATGTTGCAGATGATTAACAAATAGAAAATTAGGGTTGTAACTTGTTTATGATCTAATTGATGAGTTCTGACATTGAATGCCATGAAGAATGATGTGATGATGAATCTCACTAGTGTGAAGCTCAACAATTGTGTCCTAACGGTAAATGGAATTGATGATCTGGAAATAAAGTATGCTTCAATGGTGATAGGCTACAATATATTCTATGCAAACATAGAGAACTCTATTTTGGCCACCGTAATTCACATAACTCATCAAATGGTGAAAGAAGGTGAAGACATAGCTTATTATTTTACTTTCTTATAGAGTTTCTCAAAACAAAGAATGTTATATGGGATAATAGTGTTCTTGTTGTTGTACAAATAAGAGATCACCTAAGAAGTTTTCCAAATTTTAAGTCTCAAAAGTAAACCATGTGGGGATTCTTCAAAACTTTTCAAGACAAGATGCAAGAGAGGTACAGGATCCCGACAAGTGTTGTTGATAAATATAAGGCATAACTTTCATTGTGAGTAGAGACCATTGTTTTATAGAAGCAGTTGAACCCATAACTATTTGGGTTCCAAAACTACCTTATGAGGTAGATGAGTCTATATGCACTAGTCTTACAAAAATTGTGTTAAGTAAGCCTAGAGATGTAATTATGGATAGATTTGGAACATATGTAGAGAAATCCTACCAAGTAAACCTAGAAAATAATAAGAAGGAAATTGAGGAGAATGGTGAGAAGAAATCTAAGTTGGAGGATATGGTGAACCCAGCCAAGGGTTCTGGAGAGAAATCCAAAGCCACATTTGTTGCTTTTTAGGATACTCCAAGTAGCTCACCTAGAACCTCTACCCCCTCTCTTGATGTTCTTAAGCCCTCCATAATAAATCCTTTCAGAACTCTTTTTGAAACAAATCCTGGAAGTGGTTAAAAGAAGAAAGATACATCTACCACGACTATGCAATAGAAGTCTCCCAAGAGGAGAAGGAAAGAAAAGGAAACTGGAGAGAAAATAATATCAATTGTGAAGATGAAGAAGAAGAAGGAGCTCAATTGGTCCAGAAAATGAAATCTAGTGTCTCTCAGGAAGAGACCGGATCAAAAAGAAAGAAAATTAATATTATGGATATAGAAAGTGAAGAGGAAGTAGAAAATAAAAAGAAATATTTTTTTTTCGAAGAAGAGAAAAGATTAAGAAATATGAGAAGAGCACCCTAGTCCAAAAGCATAGTCCTATGAAGTTGGATGCATTGTTCAGTAGCATTGTAGAGTTTGGTATGCTAAAGGAAACTGTTGAAGTGTATATGGATGCAAATGATGAAGATAGGGTAACACTTGAAGAGGCTATTGTTAAATACATGGTAACATCTGATACTAGACTAGATAAGATTGAGGATCAATTTCCTGATGATCTAAAAAGTGTTTTAATTGCTAGAAGACAAGAGGCTATTTTAGAGGATGAAAATATGAAGACATTCTCTTTGGAGAAGATTGGATCATCATTGTCTCATGAGGATAGACACAAGTTGTCTAAGTTGTGTAGCGAAATATTCAAGAAAAAACAAGAATAGGTACTCTTATGAGAAAAGATAAGGAAGACATTGAGAAGTTAAGGAAGGAAACACTACAAATAGTTGAAGATCTTGCTAAAGTGTTGGGAGCCTCTCCAAAAAATAAAGATCAAATACTGGATGACAATCCCCTTCCAAAAATCAATGAGCCTATTAATGAACAACATGCGTATGAGCATGTACAAGAAGAGATGTTGACTGATAACACCCCTCCATTTGTGGAGAATATTGTCGATGAAGAGAAGGAAGAAGATAAGCATGATGCCCTAGAGAAGAATGAAGCTCAAAATGAAAAAAATTTTCCCCCTCTAGATAAAGAGATAGATGGGCAGAATAAAGAAGACATGCAAGGTGTCCTAGAGAATACTAAGGCACAAAAAAAAGGCACTTTGCCTCCTCCAAAAGTAGAGAAGAATATTGAAGAGTGATATAGTAGTGGATAAAAGGAGAAGAGTGATTAAAAAAAAGTGAAAAATCTATTGGTGAATCCTCCAGAGCCTCTGGAAATTCACTAAAAGATCTATTGGACGTGCAGTTGAGTTTGAACTGGTGATATTTGCACAACTACTGAATATTCTCATGCAACAAGGTTAGGTGGACCTGGATAATATTTCCCCTTTGTACAAACTATAGCTTGGTGATATATTCCATACCTCCATTAGGAAGGGAATTCTGCAAACTCACCACAAGAGTGTAGAGTTGGTAGATGAAGAAGTGAAGGTGTTGTGGGAAGGTATTTCCAAAATAACTCTTGATAATTCTTTATCTAATGTGGAGAAATTGAAATTATTGCTTGATTATTTTAAGGATTATTCTACTAGTTTGAAAGAAAATATTGAGAAGGAAATGGAAAATAAGGTCAATGCTAAGAGGTTAGCAGAAGTTGCTAATAAATGTGGTACTGCGGATGGTAAGTTGTAAGGCAACTTGGAAGATGTCAAGATGTGTTTGGATGAAGCCAAAAAATTATTTTAGTTCTATTTGAAGTGGATTGTATCTACAAGGTGCATCAAAGATCAAATGGACTCAATTGAGTCACAATTGCTCAGGCCTTAGGAGTTTATGGTCCATTCAATGATGTAGATGGAACTACAAGAGCAATTGTTGAAAATTTGCATGGTCAATTCTTTCTATTAAAAGAAAAAAAAGAGAAAATCATAATGCGTTATGATCAACTCGGAGATATGGTGAGTGCAAGGCTCTCCCCTTTAACTAAAGTTTTAGTTGATGTTGAGAAGGTTGTGCAAATGAATCCAGTGCCTAGTTCTCTAGAAGAAGGAGAATACCTCCATATTCAATTTGAGAATCAGTTCCATATGCTTGTCTTTGCTAAGAAGTATTGTGAGGTTGCAAAGAAGAATTGAGAGACACACCTTACCAAGCTGAAGGTGTCTTATTAGGGTATTTTACCCTTTACTAGCTAGGTTGTACATTTTTTCTCTATATATGCAGTTTTCTTATTTTAATGTACATATGTGGAAGTAGTTGATGGTGTTGTGGTACAATTTTTGTCATTTTTGGTGGATAAAATTGTTAGGTGGAGACACTTTGATGTAAATATTTCACTAAGGGGAAGATTATTGGAGAAGTGTGTTGAGTATAGAAGATAAGTATCTTTTTGGTACCCTTTACCCTTGATGTCAAAGGGGGGGTAGTTTTGGAAGAGTTTTTTGTCATAAATGACAAAGGGGGAGATTGTTGGAAACATGAGAATGTTGGTATATGGTGTTTTCATTGATGGAAACCCATTATAGAAATGTATAATTGTTTGTCCAAAGAAGACCAAGTGCTATGGAGAATTGACTGAGTCCTAATGTGCATATTCAATTATCAGAGGAACAATTCTATGGTCCACATTGCTCTATTATGCATAATCTTGTCATATAATTTTGAGGTGTTCATGGTATGTGTCAGACATGTCTACATTTAAATTTTCAAGTTTGTATGCCTTTTGTAGTTGAAGATATTGTTGACAACGTATTGGGATTAGTAATAACAGTGTTACAAGTGTAGAGTGCATGTTGGAATGCTTTGTATTCCACCGCAAATGAATATTATGATGTGTGGTTTTGAGGAATTTTTGGAAGGTTTTAGAAGTGTGTTCACTCTAAGTGGTAAGTGATTTGGTGTTCCATGTGCCAAATTGTGAATGAATAGTTGGTTCATTCAATTGTTTCTTCACTAACGGTGTTGACCTAAAGGTGTTGGGGTTGTGCAGAGTTGAATTGTGTATAAAGAAGAATCATGGCAGTGATTATAGGTCATGCAAAACTATTTTGATTGGGTACATTTTTTGGTTCTTTCTGGGCTGATGCAAGAAGTTGGGTCCACAAAAAGCTCAAAAAGTGGAAGTGTTTTTGTTGTTTTTCATAATTTGTCATACTTGGACTGAAAATTTGAGGCACTTACACAATGAATTTTTTAAAAAATCAGTAAAATGAAAGTTTGAATTTTGAATCTAGTTTCTAAATATGTAAATTATTCAAATACCCAAATTGTAGAAATTAAATTTTGATAGGGATCTATAAAAACCACTTTTTAAAAGTCCCTGTTTTTTTACCATACCATGCACGTGTACGGACACCACTTTTTGACCCAAATAAAAGTATTTTGCTAATTCCTTTTGAGGAAAGAGAGCTAACAACATGAAGATTGATGAGGAATTTTTTTTGTAATTTTTTGTTGAATATTTTTTTTTTTATTAAATTTTTATTGGCCTTAATTGTTGTTTTTAAAAATCAACGTGTACGGACAACATAATTTGACCTAAACTAAACATTTTTTGAAACTTTTTTTTTTCATTCTGTAAAGAATTGTCTAAAGATTGATGTCATATAATTTTTTTTACAAGAAACTTCACCAAAAAAAAGTTATTAAAAAACAAAAAAAGTCTGATATTTCATGTTTAAGGACTAGTTTGCTTTGAAATTAATTTAAAAATATCAAATATAATCCAATATTAATAAAAATTATATATTTGGAAACTAGAAATCGTGTTCTGTAATGGGTTTTAATTTTATAGATTGATTCAGAAAAAAAGTCCATCAACCATATTGTCAAAGATGGACATTCTTCTTCAATCTGCCTTAGTTTTTTAGTTGCAGGTCAAAGGCTAAGGCTCGGATTGCCAAGCCTTTCCCGAGCCTAAAACCAAGGCTGCAAGTGGGTTGGAGATTCAAGTTTTTAATAACGCGTATGCGTTTTTAAAAACGCGTACACGTTACAAAATGCATATGCGCTCTTTATTTGTTTGATTATTTTTTTTTAAAAATGCTTTTTAGAAACGCGTACGCGTTTTGAAAAAACAAACGCGTACGCATTTCTAAAAAGCAAAAGCGTACGCGTTTTAAAACGCGTACGCATTTCTAAAAAGTATTTTTTTAAAAATAAATTATTTGTATGCACTCAAAAACGCGTATGCGTTTTATAACGCGTACGCGTTTTATAACGCATACGCAATTTTTTAGGCTCGGGTACCCAATGCATAACGCATACGCGTTTTTTAATAACGCGTACGTGTTTTTTTAATAACGCGTACGTGTTTTTTTAATAACGCGTACGTGTTTTTTTAATAACGCATACGCGTTTTCTACGAGATTTTATTTTTTGGCCGAAACTTCCCCTCTTCATGGACCCAACTTCTTGCACTTACCCTTCTTCAAGGCGTGTGTGATGGATTTTTATACCAACAGGTCATGGTGTTACACGGTTCATGTAATTAGTCCAACCAAATTGATGTTGTGAGTGTTTGTGGTATATATAGAAGGTTGATTTAGTGTGTGAAGAGTGTATGAGGTATTGTGTAATAAGTGTATTAGATGTAAGAGTGTGTGAAAGATCTAATGTAGTGTGAAGTGTGTGTTGATAAAATGTGTCTCAACCTTGCAATTACATAAGTTACTATTGATATATAAGGTATTGTTCATCCAACGGCAACGCAGGGGTGCAGCAGGTCTCCCCTCACAAGGGGTCTGAGGTATCATCCCTCGGATATCAAACTCTCAGAATACATCACAATGCACAATTATAATATAATTCTCTAATAAAATAGGGTTTCCTTCTAGGTAAATTCAAGCTAATAAAATATTAGTCATCAGATATAAGACATAATGATGAACGTGGCGCAGGATCATTTGTGAGTCTGACTCGCAGGTTGTGGTGAACTTGTTGAATAGGTAGAATTTATATGATGTTAGCTGGCTTTTGGCTCTGATTGTGGAAGAGATTCTCAACCTTTGTACTTCTCTAGAGGTTTCTACTTTCACTCATATTCCTAGGGAGTGGAATGGTGTTGCAGATGGTTTGGCTAAATGGGCCTCTGGTCATATTCATGACTGGACCATGCTAGATCGGGGTCAATTATCCCCTGATTTGTCTCAACAATTGGACCACTTGGTGGAGCTTGATAGGGCTATGTAACGGCCTTGCTTTGTATTTGTCCTTGGTTTAATAAATTTTTTACCCCTCTTTTACTTAAATGATGAACAGTCCAGATTTACAATAATAAAATATAATTAAAATTTTCCTTTCTAGGTGGAGATTTTTACTCAATTGTTTCATTAGTTTTTTCATTGATTTAAACCTCTAGTATGGTCATGTTGAGAAGGATTTGTGGTGTTGAGCAAGTGTTGTTGATGTAGTTGGTTCACTTGGTTTCCAAGTACTTTTGAGAAAATTTGAATAGGGTGTACAAGGTGACAGAGTTGTGTTCTACACTATGCTCCACATATATATGGTTGTACATGTGCTTTTTTGGTTTGGATGAGATGATAAAAGGTGTTTAGAGGTGTTACATCTAGAGTTTCAGGTTTTGGATTGTGTGGAAGTAGAAGATATGTCTGACAGTGTGTTGCATGTGAAGAAGGTTGTCTAGGAGAAATAGAATTTCTCCACATTTCTCTGTGTTGAGGTTTCTTATCTTATGGATTTGGTAACTTATTTATATTTCTTGCATCTACCTTTCCCTACAGTGTTTGGTGTTTAGTTTTTCTGTAAGGTTGGTTAGTGAGTTATATGTTTGTGACAGTGTGGCCAATTGCACATGATGATAGCATTCTCAATTTTAGGTGGTTACAACAATGTTGTTGAATATTTTGATAATTTTGGAATATTCCAAGTTTTTGTGTGATGTTTCTATGTGGTCTTTAGGGATGTTTCTAGACTTGGTGAAGAGTGAATTGATTGTTTAATATTGTTAGTGTAGGTTTTTCCAACTTGGCATGCTAGCGTTGATTGCGGAGATGGTTTTTTGTTTGTGGAAGCATGGTGTAGCATGTCGATGTAGATATGGGTTTTATTTAACCGTGGGTTTGGTTCACCTTCATTTCTTTCCACCACACAAATTTTTGGTGTCGACCTATTTGATGGTTGCATGTTTGAGGTGCATATGTTTTGTTAAGGCTAACCTAGAGAAGTTATTCAAGGTCACAAAAGATATATAATCAAGGTTAATTGTTGGATATGTGCATGATGAATAGTGATGTGAAGGATTATTTGAATATAATCAGGTGTTTTATATGAGTGTGAGCTTAGATTCCTAAGGATACTGGAAGCAATGAGAAAAGGTGTCTACATTTTTAGTGTACCTAAAATTGTTGGAAGCAGTGAGCCAAAGGTTGTGGATGGTGTATATTTTTTGTGGTGGGTCTTCATGTTTCTCTAAGGTAGTGAGCTTACTTTTAATAGTCTTCTTCTATTCTCTTTCTATTCCAGATAGTGAGTCCTTTGGGTAGTGAGCCATTCTTTTCTTCTAGGTAATGAGCCCTTCCAACAGTGAACCTTTTGTAATTGGTGTTGTTATTCATATATATGTGAGTTAATCCTCACCATGGTTTTTCCCTTATTATGGTTTTCCACGTAAATTTGGTGTTCTACAGTGTATGGTTGTGAATGTGTTTATGTTTCATTAGTTTACATTCATGTTGATGCATAATAAGGGTTTGAAGGTTAATGAGGGTTTTAATGTTTTAATGTACAACTGATTCACGCCCCCCCCTCAATTGTCCTATGTGTCTAACACCTTTCAAGTTTTCACAATAGTTCAATTCTATTATTGGAGGGGCAGTTTTAAAATTGCTTTCAATGCTCTCTCAAATTAATAGTTTCCACAATATTTTGGGACTTGTCAAGATGGTAGAGCTAAATTTTGTGCCATTGATTGAATTTTATAGCTCAATAGATAGTGAATAATGCCTCATGATAATTAAAAAATCATGGTTAAAACAAAGTGGAGTCATTGATTCAATTCAATAATAAGGCCACATGGAAGCATGCTACAACTTATAAACTTTATCAATCTAAAAAAATTGTATACTATAGTTCCTAGTAGTTTTTAAGAAGTTAAAATAAATAAAAGGTGATGATGACACAAATTATATTTGGTGCTACTACAAAAATATTTAAGGTTGTTAGTTTGGCATAATCAAGGTGTTATGCTATTTTTCACAAGGATCTAATTTGTCAAAGGTGGTTTTATCTCCTTAAAATAAATTAAACAAGATATAGGACTAAGTGGATTCATTGATCACTTTTCAAATCAATGGCACATGTAACATATAAACATTGTCAGACTAAAAACTTTTAATCAATGTGTTATTGGTTGCAAAGGCTAGGTCAGCTTATTACGTGGTCTCACCACATAAATAAATGGTTGTGCTTTTGGGTGTTGATTGATTGGGAAAAGGGATCTAGGTCCTAAATCGCACTTATCCAAATTTGGTTTGAAGTATTAGAAATGATCTCAAATCCACTTGACTACTAAACCTAATAGGAAGACTCAAAATGGTGGATCAGGGTTCTAATCCTTGTGATATGTTTATTGTGGTTGTTTTTTGTGATGATGATGTGATAATTTTTTATTGTTAATTGACTAATTTTGAATGATGAGATGAACTAACTATGTAAACTATGAAAATGTGATAATCTATTATGAATTCTAAGAAATTAAATGCAACAAGTTGAAAATAGAATCCAGAAATGTAAAAGGCGGATATAGAGGAACCTAGGATATAAGTTTGAGCTTGAATTGGTTGGTCTATGGCGCAGTGCACCATAGACTATCCTCCATTATTGTAAGATCTAAAAGTATAGGCATGAGTTCCCTAGTTTGTAGCTCTTGTTCTTTCGAGGGTATTGTTGAAACTTCTTTTATTGATGATAAAATCTAGTTTTGTGCCTTGAAAACTTGTAGGCTTGAACGCACAAATGAGAAATTATTCCTTTATCTTCCTCCAAATATCTTTAGAATATTGGAAACTTGCACACATGATAGAGGGGGAAGGGTTGTGTTGTATAGGGGCTTTCCTAAGTCAAACACCATTTTTGTATTTCTACCTCCACAACAGCTATGATGATATGAAAAGAGACATTACCCTCATTGGGGAAAAGGATAAATGATAAACAAGTAATGAATTGAATAATTTTTCAACTCACCACTTAGATTTGCATCCCTTGATGGACTGAATTTAAATACTCATCACCTTCGAGGAGAATTTGATAGCTTGATTGAAGTCTTGCAAGTGTTAGTGTTAGTGTTAGAAATGGCTATGGCTGCCAAGATCTTGAGGCCAAATGGAAAGCACAAAGAGAGAGAATATAATGGTGACAAGAATAAATTGTATTCTTATCAATATGATTCAATTGATATGAAAAAATGTAGTAGAAATCCCTTGGCTATATAGACAAGGTGAGATACAAGATGTCATAGGATTATGACAAGTGTCTTAATCATATGACATGAGACAACTTATCATGCTTACCTAGGTTCACATGTGTTACAAGTCAAAAGATAAGATAACAACTAATGACAACTAACACCTTCTAGAAAGATTCCTTCCTAGGACCTAAGTAAACTTAACATGTAAATAAGTCCCCTAGTAATGAATTAACTAGGTACAAGACTTTATTTACAACAACACCCCCCCTTAAGTGCAACTTAAGGAGTATTTGATTATTATGCAAATGACACAAATATAAAAGGATGGGTCTCGGCTACTATTCCATGTTAGGTACCCATGTACAAATGCAAATGAAATGACAAAGAAATCTCTCACAATCGGAGAAAAGGAGAAAACCCAGTGGGATAAAACTTCTCCCCAAAAGAGAGATGAAATAAAATAAAGAAATGCTCTCAATGATACATGAAAATTCCAAAACCCCATGTGAGGAAAAATATCCCCCCATAAGAGAGAAGAAGAAGAGAGACAAGGCAGCCCCCCTCAATGTTGATTCTCCTATAATGATGGTAGAAGCTCGACATTGAATGTTGAAGATGATCCAATCTTGTCAAACAACATTCCTCCCCTTAACAAAAAAACAAAACTAAGATGGTATGCAAGATCTCAAGAAGATGGATGATACATGATATCTCTAAAGCATGCTCAAGTGTCTCCATGTCGATGTTGAAAGTTGACACACTCCAAACAAGTGTTCTAGGCCACACTACTGAAGAAGACAATACAAAATCTAGTAGAGATGAATGTAGAACATTATTCAAAGAGAAAGATATCCCCTCTGAAGACAAAGAAGCCTCCTCCAAATGTTATCCAAAAGGATCTATAGTCATTTCAAACTGAAAAGAATGATCATGTAGAGAATGAACAAGAGGTTCAAGGTGTTCCCTCGCAACAACTAAAGAAGGATCTTCTCCATCAAAGAGAAGATGAATGTCATCAATGATGTCCCCCAAATCTGCAAGATGAGACTCCACAAACAAGTCTGAAATACCTATCAAGAAGCCATCCAAAGTAGCCAAATTTGAAAGACAATGAATGTCTTGCTACACTGAATCACAAGGAACCCAAACTATGGAAACACAAGTATCATCATATGCAACAATAGATGAAGCTGAGATCTCAATAGGAGGAGAAGAAGCAAGAAGAGAAGTCTCTTTGTCAATTGGACATTCAAGACATTTATTATACTCAAGCTCCTCTAAAGTATCATCATCATAGGGTACATTATCAACATCATCAAGGGGAATTAAACAATCTATAGTATGATCATCTAGGAATGGAGAGATATGATGGTCTCCAAAAATCTCCCAAATCTTGGTCCAAAGTGTGTGTGGGCACTCAATATCTGAGATCTCCATAGGAATATAAACACCAATATGTGTACCAACTAATCCTACAATGTGATCATTATTATTATGCCAAATTGATTGCTTCCAAGGTGTGTCTGGTTCAAGTATGAGCCCATAAAGGTATGGAAAAAGCTTAAGCCACCCAAGATGTGTTAGGATACCTTTCTTTCAAGACTCATAATTATCCTTATTTAGCATTACCATAGAAGGATGAATAGAAAATACCCATGATACCTCCTCAAATGATCAACACAAATGAATCAACCATAAGATTACCCCCCCAAATTCACTCAATCAAAGAACCCCCCCAACAATATATGAGCTTGGCACTTTATGAGTAGTGCATTACAGTTGCCACTTTCCAAAAATAGTGAAGTGGAATTTGATCTTGGTACATGCAAATGCCTAAATTGACCACAAAATCAAGTATAATTTTGGTACAAAATGAGATCAATATGATCATACCACAAAAAATTACAGGAAAAAATATGTACTTTTAAAAAAACTACAACCAAAAATGTTATCGTAGGAGCAAGATATGAGCTCCTGAAGTTCCCAAAAATGAGGACGAAGAAGCAACACCTATGAGAATCTGAAATTTCTAGAATAATCATTGCACCACCATGAAGAGCATGAAAAATTAGCCCAAATCAAAAAAAAATTCTCGAAAAAAGGAGTCAAAATGAGCAAGTTATGAAGCTTTGAAGTCAGACTACAAAATCAAAAAGTCCAATGGTGAGGGGGCCAAAAATTTTTAGGATGCTGACATCAGAAATTCACATGATTAAATTTGGAATCCCTCGAGCCATCAAAAAGGAATATTCTCTTTCCTGCGAAATATGCTTGATTTCTTTTGCTTAATTTTGACGGCTTGTTGCATGTCATAGGTCACTAGAATATTTTCGGGAATATTCTTTAGATCTGTGTTTTAAATTTGACGCTCGCTTTGAATTTTTTCACCACCGGATTTTATTGAATGGTGGTTAGTTTTTTATTATGCACCACCAGTACAATTTTTGCCACATTTCTATATTGGACATCATAAATCCTTTATACTCACTGGTTGCTTTATTGCATTTGTTGGTTTGTTTTACCGGCTGCGTGGGAGAGGGGACTCGCATGACAGGATAAGATGCCACCACATGTCATTGTCGGATACCCCCAGTACCATCGAGTACTGTAGACTACACAGGTACTTGCTACAAAAAATATTTCCTTTTTTTTTGTTTTTTTTAATTTTTAAAATAAAAAATTTAAATGAAACTTTACAAAAAATTGCGGTTTTTTTTTTAAACAATTTTGAAAAAAATTGAAATAATAATATTTTTTTTTTTTTAAATTGTACCCAATGCAATGATGACCACTTGGGGGGCCATACAGTTCCTTGGGAAAAAAAAAAATCCTCACTACACAACTACTTCGAATTCGACGAATTAATAGTTGATCTTAGGGTTTTTGGCCCTTCTGGACGTGATGGCAGGGTCGGATTTGACCCAAAATACTTCAAAATTGCAGCTACCTTCTAGATCTAACAACTACTCTTTAGCTTCAAACCCTCATAGATTTGGACGAAACAAAAGGAAAAATCGACTTTCTTGAACCTTTTTGATGCAATGGTGAGCTTAGTTTTGCACCAAAAATCTCCAATTTGAACCTGCAATAAAGAGCCAAAAATGGAACCCCTCCAGATTTGGTTTTTCTTTTCAAGCTTTTCTGATTCTCCAGATCATCATACGATGCAAGAGAAGAGCATACTCAACTTTTCAAGATTTACCATCTCTCTTCAGAAAAATACTATCCAATGGCACCTAACTCGCTCTGATACCATGTTAGAATTGGCTATGGTTGCCAAGATCTTGAGGCCAAATGGAAAGTACATAGAGAGAATAGAATGTGACAAGAATATACTATATTCTTATCAATATGATTTAATTGATATGAAAAATGTAGTAGAAACCCCTTAGTTATATAGCCAAGGTGAGATACAAGATGTCATAGGATTATGACAAGTGTCTTAATCATGTGAGATGAGACAACTTATCACACTTACCTAGGTTCACATGTGTTACAACTCAAAAGATAAGATAACAAATAATGACAACTAACACCTTCTAAAAAGATTATTTCCTAGGACCTAAGTAAACTTAACATGTAAATAAATCCCCTAGTAATGAATTAAATAGGTACAAGACTTTATTTACACCAATAGTTAGTGCTCATAAAATATGAACAAACTTACATGAAAACATGCTTGATGCTTAACATGATGCTTGAGATAAATAAATATTGCTCAAATACTAATAAATATGCTCTTGAATTCTCTTAAGTGCTTGTGCAATAATCTTAATTGCTTCCTTGATCATGCTAGGATTAAAATGGTGAAAATGACAACTATTTATATGCAATTCTTCTAATTTCCTAAAAATTAAATTTCAATAGCCGACAATTGAAATTAGAAATTCAAATAATAAAATATGGCACGAACATATTTGGATTTGGGCCCAAAAGTAATGGTCTAGGGTGTAGTGTACCCTAGACCATACCCATTCTTTTCAAGGCCCAAAGTGTCGAGGGTAGATATTGAATGCTTGTTTTTATTTCCCTTTGTTTGATTTTCTGATAATGTTTGTAAAACGGGAAATTAAATGCATAATTAGGTCCAAGCACATAATGGGGAGTTGAACCTAATGTAAAATTGTCAAGGGTAACAATTTTTTATGCTACATTTAGCCTTCACTTTAGTGAGAGTGTGAACTTATGCTTAGACTCACACTAAAGCAATAATATGTAAAGAGGGATTAAATTATCCAAATATTAAAGAGATAGGATAGCCTTGAATGTAGGGATGCATTAGCCCCTAGGATTCAAGATCCTATGGCAAGACAACATGAGGAAAAAGGAACACACATGTGAAGTGAAATGTAACATGGTAAACATGAAGCACGTACAATGAAGACATATGGCATAACACAAATAGAAAATACAAACATAATGCAAACACAATGCAAACGCAATGCAAACATGCAATGAATATATACGAAGGGGGTATGACATTCACGGGCTAGTAAGCTCCATAGAATTTTTACAAGGATCCATACCTAAGGCATTCGTGGGTCATAGGTTAACAAAGTCTGATATTTGTTAAGTGAACCATGAACCAAAATCACCACGGGCTAGTGAAGTCCAATATTTACTAGGTGAGCTTCCTAGTAGTAGCAAATGAGAAACACACAAGGGCTAGTGAGGACCAGTTTTCACTAGGTGTGATCCCATGTCAACCAAACTAAGAACTATTGTCCCAATAAATTTGATAAGGTGCTACACAAAATGATCAAAGTATCAAGACAACACATCACCAAGTCCAACATGTATGAACAAAGTGAAGCACATAATGGAATGCATGCCCCCTCCCTAAAGTAATTGCTAAACCCCAACTGTGAGTAATTGCTTTAAGGTAGAAGTAGAATGATAAATGCAAGATGATAAGGTCATGAGAGTTTATTAGAAATCCCTATACCAATAATTTATGTTCCCAATAAAGCTAACTAATGACAAGGGGTTGCCCCCAAGACAAAACCACATAACAAGACAAAAGATGTCACATAATGGATCCCAAATCTTGTATCCTTTCACACCATAATTGTATCTAATGAAGATACATTTCACAGCCTTATTCTCCAGCTTTGTTCGCTTCTCCTTTGGAACATGTGCATATGCCTCACAACCAAAAACTCTGAGATGTCTTAATGAATGCTTGTGACCTGACCATGCCTCTATAGGAATCTTATCAACAAGAGTTGATGTAGGAGATATATTAATCAAGTAACAAGTAGTGGCAACAACTTCATCCCAAAACCTTTGTTCTAGACCAACCCCACTCAACATATTCCTAGCCTTCTCCATTAGTGTCATGTTCATTATTTCTACAACTCCATTCTATTGTGGAGAATATGGAGTTGTCTTTTGTCTATGAACACCATAATCTTTACAAAATCTATCAAAATAATTAGAGTAAAATTCATCATCATTATCAGTCCTCAAACATTTTATTTTATTTCCAGTTTGCAACTCAACCATTGATTTAAATTATTTAAATTGATTGAAAACTTCAGATTTACTCTTTAGAAAATATACCCATGTCCTTAAACTATAATCATCTATTAATGAAACATAATATATGGATTTTCCAATTGAAGGAACATCTATAGGACCAAACACATCAGAATGAATAAGATCCAATACACCACAAGATTTATGAGAACTTGAGTAAAACTAAATGTGGTTTTGTTTTCCATAAATACAATACTCACATAAATCAAATTCAATATTACAATCAGACAAACCTTCAACAAGGTTTTTTATTTTTTAAGGTCCTTGGACCCTTTTCTCCAATGTGGCCAAGTCTCTAGTGCCATAACATAGTTTTCTCTACAGGTAACTTTGATTCAGAAGAAAGAGCACCCTTGGGTACCCAAAATCTATGGCCATTTTTTGAAGGTGAGACCCTCACCTCTTCTACAAAATTTATTTTCACATAAGTACTATTGTATAGTGCATGCATCAAGCTTATACAATGTGTCATATCTGAAACCTCTAGCAATCACCATAGCACCTTGAACCATCTTGCATCTTGCATCAAAAAATACTACCTGCACACCTACATCTATTAGTTTTCTCACAAATAATAAATTCTATGTTGAATCGGGGATATGCAACACGCCATTAACCCTTTTTATTCTACCATTAGGAAACCTGATTCTAACTTTACCATGGCCAATAATGTTCAAATAAGAATCATCACCCAAGTACACCTTACCTCCATCAAATTCTTCATATTCAAAAATCCAATATTTGTTAAAGGTCATATGGAAAGATCCACCCGATTCAATTAACCATGCATCATTACCTACACGAGTTACCAAAGTTGCGATAAATGCATCACCATCTTCCTTCTCAAACTCAAAATCAGAACCAAATTTCTTCTTTTTCTTCTTCTTTTCTTCTTTGCAAGCCTTACAAACATGTCCAAGGTTTCTGTAGTTCCAACAAATAACTTTGGACTTTCTAAGATATTTGGACCTCCCCTTGGACTTGGATTTATCATGCTTCTCATTCTTCTTTCCTTTTTCCTTAGGTCTTCCACAAACATTTAGGTCCTCCTTGGCACTAATGGATACCTTCCTCCTCATCTCTTCAAAAAGCAAAGAACCCACCACATCTTCAATCTTCAATATAATAAAAGTACTCCTAATAGCCATAACAAGAGAATCCCATGAATTTGGAAAAGAACAAAGCAGAATTTGACATTTCTCTTCCTCATCCATTTTGACACCAACTGATGCCAACTAAGCCACCAGCATATTGAATGCTTCCAGGTGGTTTTTAATTTTTCCACCCTCTTCCATTTTCAAGGAATACAATTTCTTCCTCAAAAAAATATTTTCCACTAAAGATTTGGATTGATACATCTCACCAAGCTTCTTCCATAGTTTCTATGTAGAGGTCTCTTCATGGGCATTGATTAAAACGGAGTTTTCCAAGTACAATCTAATTAGACCCTTGGCTTTATGGTCCATAACATCATATTGAGCAGCTTGAGTAGGATATGTAGGCCTTGAAACATTCTCATCAACATCATCCCACAGATCTCGATCTATCAACAGATCCTTCATCTTCAACTTCTACATTTCAAAATTATTTATAGAAAATTTATCCACCTCTATTCTCCTCGATGAGCTTGGCATCTAAAAAATGTTTGCAACAACATCACAAAGTGTCTTCTACACAAGCTCCCACTCAAATCTGGATTAGTTCAAAAAATCCAACAACCCACAACTAAAACGAAAGATGATCAGGCTCTGATACCACTTGTAAGAAAGCTAAGGTAGTAGAACAACTTCCTACACTAATCTTGAGAAGAGAATAATGCAAAAAAATTATAAATCTTTAACAATTACAGAAACTTAAATAGAAATAAACACAAATATCATGCATACCACAAAATAGTTATTTACGTGGGGAAAACCCTTCCAGGAGAAAAAAACCACTCCAAAAGTCATCCAATATATTGTTCAAAAATCACAAAGATTGCAATATACTTGTAGAGCAAGCTTCTCACAAAAGTATCACCAACTAGAGATCCAGTGGTAACACAGTCGCTATCAAACTCTCAAAATACATCACAATACACGGTCGTAATACAATTCCCTCATAAAATAGGATTTCCTTCTAGGGCAAGTCAAGCCAAAAAAATATTGATTGTCAAATATGAGACATAATGATGAACAATCCAGATTTCCAACAATAAAGTGTACATAGAATTTGGCTTCTAGGGGCATTTCCCTCAAGCCCCCATCGGGCACGCTACCCCCTGGACCCTCATCCAAGGGGATGATCCCTTAGACCCTTAGCGGGGGGTACCCCCTCACACCCCACTGTCGATGAATAGTACCTTATGTATCAACAGTAACCTATGTAATTGCATTGTTGAGACACATTTTCCCAACAGTGTCAGGAAGACTATAGGAGATTTGTGAGTAAAGTGATTGGTATCATCCTATGAAGTCTGTTACCTTTTCCTTAGGTCCTTGTTTACAATACACTAAGTATGTTAATGTTACTTGAGGACCAATGTTTGCTTGAAAATGTTGGATAAATGCACTAACAAGTTGTGTGAATGAAGTGATTAAGTTGTTTAGTAATGAGAAAAACCATTCCAGGTTCATGTCTTTCAATGTTCTAGGAAAAAAAAATCCAAGATTGTATCTTCAAAAATGAAATCACTATATAACATTGTAAAATTTGACACATGGTTTTTAGGATATCCCTTACCATTATATTTTTTAAATCGAGGTATCTCAATGTTTGGAGATATGGTTGTTTTGAGAATGGAAAATGACAAAGGATTTTGTGTGAGGTATTGTGGAGGTTTACCATTTTGATTTTGGTTTAACATTGATATTTGTTGTTGAAGTGATGTCACATTTTTCAAAATTTGGTTTATGACTGGATCATTAGGTCACATGTTTTGAGAGTTTGTTGAATATGGTGAATTAGAGTGAGTGACCAATGGGTTAGTATTTTTTATGTTTATGAGGGGTGATGAACATGGAGTTGTTATGGATGAAGTGACAAAACTATAAGAATTCACACTAGGAAACCCTAAGCTTGGATTTAGGCCATTGGTATATTGTATGGTTGATGCTACAGTTCGAGGTGTGAATGTGGGAATAGAAGGTATGGTTTTCATAGAGGAAAATTTGTCACTCCTTGGTTTTGAGTGTTTATGAATGCTTGAGCATAAATAGCTACTATATGAATGTTAGCATCTAGTATGTGAGTTAGACCATGCGATACTTCTATTCCTTGAGAATCATTTATCAACTTCCTAAGGTTGTCCAAAATGGGCATTGTCTCTCCAGCTAAAGGTTCAATGCTTAGAAATCCTTGAAGACCTTCTAGATCCTTATCCAATTGTTTTAGTTTGTCCTTAAGAACATGGGAAATAGTGGTCTCTAAGTCCACATAAATTTTAGGTTGTGATGAATTCATAGGTAATGTGGGGTGAGGAATGGAATCCAAAATGGATTGGGTGGAGGTAATACCTTGTGTGAAAGACTTATGGGATGCGGGTTCCACAACGGATGTAGCTATAGCACGGGATGTCATAAGTTTGAAACTGTCTCACAGGGGTATTAGTAGTAGGACACTAGGTTATAAAGCTCATCTGAGTTTCAAAGAACTTAGATAAGCCTACTATGAAGGAAAGGTAGAGGACAGTCATAGCAATCAGTAAGAAAAACCTCATAGAAGACACAAAAGCAAGCATGTGATCCACATATGAGTGAAATTTAATTGGTCTAGGGCATATTTCACCCCAAATTTGAAAGGTTTTTTTACTGAATTCAAATTTTGGATGTGTTCTACAGTGTTTAAGTGTCCTATTTTGTGAATGTTTAGGTCTGATAGTAAATAAATTTCTAAAATTTAGTAGAGTTGTGATTTTACAATATGAAAGACAACTATGAAAGAAATTTTCACAAATATTAACCAATGAATGCACTTGAACATGCAATTTGTAGACTGTAAAGTACAAAAACTTAATGATCCTAGCTTGATAAATTTGGAAATTAAAAAAAAAATGTTTTTGCAACAATAACAATGCACTTTTTCCTCTTTTTCACTATATGCCAATGCTTAAATGAATGTTTTGAACACTTTTTAGATTTGATTTCAGATTTTATATGATTTAGTGAAAAATTTCAAATGTAAACTTGAATTAGATCTACTTTGTAATGACTGAAATTAACCCTAGATGTTTTGGATGCAAAATGTAATACATTTTTTCACTTTTCCAATGCTTTTTATGACAAATATGTATGCACTAATGATGAATGCAAATAATCTAAAAGTTAATTCAAATATAAAAAGTTTAAAATGTTTGAAATAGTTAGGTTTACCAGAAATTTTGATTGGGAAAAGGGATCTAGGTCTTAAATCACACTTATGCCAATTTTTGGTTTGAAGGATTAGAAATGATCTCAAATCCACTTGACTACAAAACCTAATACGAAGAATTAGAATGGTGGATCAGGGTTCTAATCCTTGTGATATTTTTGTTGTGATTGTTTGTTGTGATGATGATGTGATGATTTTTGATTGTTAATTGACTAATTTTGAATAATGCAATGAACTAACTATGTAAACTATGAAATACAACAGTCTATTATGAAATTTAAGAAATCAAATGCAACAAGTCAAGAATAGAATCTAGAAATGCAAAAGGAAAACACAAAGCAACCTGGGATATAAATTTGAGCTTGAATTGGTTGGTCGAGGGTGCAGTGCACCCTAGATTTTCCTCCTTTTTTGCAAGATTTGAAAATACAAGCTTGAGGTCCTTGGTTTGTAGCTCCTATTCTTTCAAGGGTATTGTCAGAAGTTCATATGGTAATGAGAAAATATAATTTTCATGTATTGAAAACTTGTAGGCTTGAATGTACGAATGATAAATTAATGCTTTATCTTCCTCCAAATATCTTTAAATCTAAAAACTTGCACACATGACAATAGGGGAATGGTTGTGTTGTATAGGAGCTTGCCTAAATCAAACCTCGTTTTTCTATTTCTACCTCCAAAATGGGTATGATGATATGAAAAGAGAGCTTACCCTTGTAGGGAAGAGGCTAAATGATAAATAATTAATGAATTGAATAATCTTGCAAGTCACCACTCATATTTGCATCCCTTGATGGACTAAAGTCAAATACTCATCATCTTCAAGGAGAATTTGATAGCTTGATTGAAGTCCTGCAAGTGTTAGTGCCCACAAAATATGAGTAAACTTACATAAAAACATGCTTGATTCTTGACATGATGCTTGGAATGAATAAACGCTAAAATATTGATAAAACTTCTCTTGAGTGCTAGTATAATAATCTTAATTGCTTCCATGATCAGGCTAGGATTAAAATGGTGAAAATGACTATTTATATACAATTCTTCTAATTTCTTCAAAATCAAATGTTAATAGCCAAAAATTAAAATTTGAAATTCAAATAATAAAATACTAACACTGACATATGTGAATTTGGGCCCAAAAGAGTTGGTTTGGGGCGTAGTGCACCCTAGACCAGACCCATTCTTTTCGGGTCCCAAAGTGTTGAGGGGAAATATTGAAAACTTGTTTTCATTTCCCTTTGTTTGATTTTATGAGGATGTTTACAAAATGGGAAATTAAATGCATAATTAGGTCCAAGCACATAGGGGGGAGCTAAACCTAATGTGAAATTGTCAAGGGTGACAATTTATGACACTATAGGTGCCACATGATAACATGGTGTTTTCTAAAAGGGTAATAGTTTGAAAGCTATTTTTTTAGTCTTATTAACCAAATATTCACATGTCAATGATGTTGGGGTCTGCACCAAAAGGGAAAGATGTCTAGAGTCATTTACTATGCAAGAACATATGGCAAGTTAGAACTTCTTAGGAGGATCACCAATCTGGCAACTCTAGGTTGTTGCATTATTGGCCGAAGAGAAATATAATATTTTACAATACTTTCAACAAGGTAATATCTAAATTACTAAGGAACCTTTACTACAATAGTTACAAAAATCATCTCAGGGAGCTACTAGATGCACTTGTTGGTAAGAAAGGAACCCATTATGCTATCAATGTAATTTAGAATTCTAACTACCAAAATTTGCACTACATTAAGCACTCAATTGTGTGGATTTCACGGGATTACTCCATGTCCTACATGCCACTTTGAAATATACATCCACCATGATTGATATATGTTGAATCTCTATTGATGATGAAAAGACTAATCAAAACAATCATACCTTGAGGAGGTTATATTTCTCCATGGGGGGGCAATGCTTTCATCATTTTAAGTGGTTGGAAATAGTTATCTAGGGGTAGGGGTAGAAGAAAGCATTTTTATTGTTTGTGTCTCAAGGTAGGATATTTTTTTAGCATTTTAAGTGTTTTCATTAATTATTTAACTAATTAGTTTAAGTCAACCAATTTTATTGAGGTGAAAAGGGGAGGAATTAAGTGAATACAATGTGTTTATTTAATCTTTAACATGTATGTATATGAAAGATGAACATAATCAAATGGTGAATGCATTTGGATGAATTATGCTTAGGGTAGTCAATTTATTGAAACCATTGATAAGGGAAATCTAGGTCTATGGGCAAGGATTAAATGGTGGAGGTATTTCCTAGATAGGAGATAGGAGAGAGGGGTTAGATGGATGAGGGATTAGGACTAGATGGATGGGTTTAAAGATGGGATCTCCAAGGACTATGGAATATAGGAATGACATGCCCCATTCTAGATATATTGTGGTGGAGGGAAAGAGGGATGAATTGTGAATAAAGGCTTGTATTGTCCAAATCATGATTAGAAAGGAGGCCCTTATCCTTATCAAGGTCAAAAGTAGGAAGGGAGGATGGATGTGATATGATGGGATATGAAAGAAGATAGAAACAAGAGGTGGATAGGATGGAAAAATATTTCCCCCAAATGTAGGGTGCTAGTGGATAGGGGATTTATGCATGAAACCTATTTGCCAAGTTTTCATCATATGCTACTTGCCTAAGGTACCAGAGGAATATTTTTTACCATTGAACAAGTTTTTCTCTTTATTTTTTTTTTTTTGGATTTTGGGATGGGATGGATAGAGTTGGATTTAGGATGATGAAGATGTGGATTTGGAGCATTGTGAATGGGGAATATGTATTGAGAGGAAGGATTCAAGTGTATTTTTCATAGTACCCCACATTGTAAAATATTGTATATAGAGCACATGGATTGTCGTTGCACCCATAGATTTTGGTAGAAATTATGTTAAGTGGGATTCTCCAAGATGTAAACATGGTACCAATATATCTCTGATGTGAGAGGATGTTGGTAAGACAGATGGATAGGAGGTATGGAGAATGGATAGTTATTTATTCAAAGGCTTGGATTAGAGGGATGTGATAGTGGATGTGTGTAGGATAGTGGATAAGGTGTTGAGATATGGGTGTGGTTTTGACATCATGAGGAAAAGGTGTTAAGATCAGAAATTGCACACACCATGATGGATGTTGAGGTTCTTTATTTGGAGAAGGTTCGAGATTTGGGATTTAGATGGGGGAATTGGGATTTAGGGATTGAGGGATATATGGACCAAAAATAGATTTAGGATTTTGAGGATGGGGATGTTTGGATTTAGATGGAGGGATTTGGGATCAAGAAGAGGGATAGGGATTTTGGGATTTAGGATTAAGGGTAGATTTTGGAGGAGTAGATTTGGATGCTTTGCTTGGATATGTTGCTTATTTTTTCTTTAGAATTGATATTGCGAGTTTTCTTTCTTTTTTATTGGTGGACCTTTGTGGCCTTTTGTATTTATTTTAATTTTAGATCATATTTATCTTTCATGGGACATATTGACGTGTTGTAACAAGGCGATCCTTCAATGTTTATGGAGTCTTTTCTTTATACATTTGTGCATCCAAATTGCTTTCAAAGGCAATGGTATGGTCCATGAAGAGAGATTATCTCAAAATCCCTTGAATTGGGTAAAAACTTCATCATATTGGAATAATTCTAATGATGTGTTTGTTTGTTGATCTTAATTGGGGGTTTTATGGAATAGAAGGTTAGGGATAGAGTCAATGAAACAATTAGTGGAGGAGATGATAGGAGTTATAGGATGATGGGTTCAATGAAAGGATTGGTAGCAACAAGCTCGTGAGAGGAGCAATGGGAGACACCTAGCTTAATGTTGGAAGAAGTTTCCTTAGGATGTGTGAAGGTGTTACGAAGGCCCTAAAATATTGAATTGTCTTTTACTTGGATGGGTTTCAAGATATCATGCTTGTGAATGCATAACCCTTTGCCTTGATAATGCTTTTTTTTAATTTGATTGGCAATGGGATACTTTTTTCTTCAAAAACAAGATGTGGATCTATTTTGTATGGATAAGTAGTGGTGGGGGGTGTTGCCTCAACAATGAGAAAACAAATCGAATAACTTAACATTTCCATAATTTAAGGCAAACATATCTCACTGTCTTCATTAAATAGCATACATTCTTCAGTCATAAAGCTAAGAAATATCTATCTTCTTTCCTTATTATTTATAGCATGATTGTACTTTATGTTTGATGTTGTCTATTATGATCCACTCCAATCCAACAACTCATTTAGGTTGATTCACATTTAATTAATTAACCTAGATTAATCATAAAAGAAACTTGTATTTTCATTTTTATATTCATTTTGGTGAACCCAACAAACTTACTCAACTTAATTGTTGCATCCAAGGTTCCAAATATGATAAAGCTCTAACATCTCCATATTTGTCATATATTTGTATATTTGTTTAGGGATTATAGTTGCATTATAGTGAAAACAAATTTTGTCACCCTCCCACCTTAACCTTGCATTGCATCATGTTACCTTCTATGGTTTCTTCTTTGGCTAATTTGCATGCATTATTTTAGGTTTTAATGTGTTCCTTTCATTTGTTTCACATTAAACATATGTCATTGATTCATTCATGCAATTCTAAGCTTTGGAAATGAATGTCTTCTCTATGGGTATTTTGTTTTATCATGTCTTACCTTTCACCTCCTTCATCGAGTTAGTGAATGTCAATCCTATGCTACTAGAGATCCTTAGTTCTTTTGTTCACTCTTTCCATGAGTATCCCTTACATCATGGCATTAATGGTCATTCCTATAAAAATGATCTATAATGCACCTTACCTATCAATGACATTAGCATGCCCTAAGATGAATTTTTTTACTATTTCATGATAGCCTATACTTAAATGATGAAATGTGATTTTGCTGCATTATCTGACTATGTAGATAATGTTGACCTTGGTGATGATAATTCACTTATTCATCTTTATTTTTTAAAGGTTAGCAAGATGACAAAAAGTTGTCTTACAGGGTAAGTGCACCAATTTGTGACACAATTTCGGCTCTTAAGATGCCACTTTTTTTTTTTTGAAATCGCACGAGAAAATGAAGATAGTCACGCTCAAAATTTCAAGATGCGGCAAGAACAAAAGTTGAAGTGCTCCGAGTCTAGTTTCTAAGCTACTTTTTTTTTTGAAATTAATGAAGATTAAGGGTCTCAAAAAGGGGGGGGGAACAGGTCCTATTTTTATCAAAAAAAATATCATAGCGCCTAAGGGCTCCCCACAATTTTGGCTCTTAAGATGCCACTTTTTTTTCTGAAATCAGCAAAATCTGATTTGAACGAGAAAATGAAGATAGTTACGCTCAAAATTTGAAGATGTGGCAAGAACAAAAGTTGAATTGCTCTAAGTCTATTTTCTAAGCTACTATTTTTTAAAAAAATTAATGAAGATTAAGGGTATCAAAAGGGGGAGGGGCCAAAACAGGTCCTGTTTTTATCAGAAAAAATAGCATAGGGCCTGAGGGCTCCCCCCTTTTTAGTTAACTTTTTTTAGAATTTCAAAAATCCCAATGGTGAGAAATTAGCTAACACCATAGTTTATCCTCCTTCTTTCGAATAATTTTTTTAATGAATATATAATATTTTATGAATTTTCAAAGTAGACACATCCTGAAAAGCTAAAATTTGAGCGTGATCCCCCCCAAATTTTTTGCAAACTAATCGAAAATTGATTTATTTATTTTCATCATGTGTAGAATGGAGTCTAGTTTCAAAAAATGTAATTTTTTTCACGTTCCGATGAATGTGTAAAAATCTATCCTAAACCTAGCATATGTTGGTTTTTGACCAAAAACGAAGGCATTTACAATAGAAGCCATGGATCAAAACCTTAACTAAATCAAAATAAAAAAATAATTATATATTTAGATAGCTAAGAGAGAGTTTAATGCTATCATGGTTTTTTTATAAACTTGCATTGAAAGACGTGCAAATGAGACGGGGAGCACGGACGAAAATATGAGAAAATTTGGCAAATCCTATTAATTAACATGTCCAAAGCAGGCCATTTGGCAAGCACCAAATGGCCTGATTTGCATAGAACTAGAATTTCCCCTCTTTGGTGAACAACTTTGATAATGCTTAGAGTGCACAGTTTGTGATCGTAGATGGATAGTCGAGGTTTTACCTTTCATACCTTCTCTAACTCGTTACCGTAACTAGATAACTCTTTATCCCTCTGAAGTCTCTATCTCTCAGGTTTCACTCCCTCCCATGCGACCTAGACTACTCTCTCAGTCCAAACCCCTCTCTTAGGTCTCTTTCCCTCCCACATAGGTACCTAAATAAATCTATCTCACTCCAACCCCCTTTCTCACTCTCCCTCTCTCACTCCATCTCCCTCTGTAAGGTCGTTATCTTTCTCTCTTTGTCTCTCTCTCTCTCGTCTCTCCCTCCTACCCCCTCTCCCTCTCTTAGGTATGTCACTCACTCACTTCCTTTATCTCTCTCCCATTCCCTCTCTCTCACTCACTCTCTCTCTCTCCCTCTCTCTCTCACTCTCTCCCTCTCTCTCTCACTCTCTATTTGGTATCTCCATCCCCCCTCTCTCTCACACACACACACACTCCCTCTCTCTCTCCCACTCCCTCTCTCTCCCTCTCTCTTAGGTCTCTCCCTCCCACCCCCTCTCCCTCTCTCTCTCCCAAGTATCTTCATCCTACCCCCTCTCCCTCTCTCTCTTTGTCTTGAGTCTCCCTCTCCTACCCCCTCTCCCTCTCATAGTCACTCCCTTTATCTCTCTTCCACTCCCTCGCTATCTCACTCCCTCTATCTGTCTCTGTCTACCTCTCCATCTCTCTCAAGTATCTCCCCCCACCACCTCTCCCTCTCTCTCTCATTCCCTTTATCTCTCTCCCACTCTCTCTCCATCTCTCTCTCGCAATTCTCTCCCTCCCACCCACTGTCCCTCCCTCTTTATCTCTCAAGTCTCTCCCTTCTATCACCTCTCCCTCTTTCAGGCCTCTCTTTGTCTCTCTCACTCACTCCCTCTATCTCTCTCCCACATCCTCTCTCTCTCTCACCTCTTTATCTCTCCCTCTCTCTCTCCTCTCTCCACCCACCCTCCCACCCCTCTCTCTCCCTCTATCTCATGTATCTCCCCACCCCCTCCATCTCTCTCGAATCCTCTATCCCGAGTACTCCCTCTCCCTCCCCCCTCTCCATCTCTCAAGTCTCTCTCTCTCACTCCTTGTATCTCTCCCATCCCTCTATCTCTCACTCCCTCTCTCTCCTACTCTCTTAGGTATCTCCTTCCCACCCCCTCTCTCCCACTTTGTCTCCCTCTCCTTCTCTCTTGGGTGTCTCCATCCCACCCTCTCTCCCTCTCCCTCTCCCTCTCCCTCTTAGGTTTCTCCCTCCCTCTCTCTCACTCTCTCTCTTTGTCTCTATGTCTCTCCCTCTCTCTCTCACTCCCTCTATCTCTCTCCCTCTCTCTCTCACTCCCTTTATCTCTCTCCCACTTTGTCTCTCTCCCTCTCTCTCTCTCACTGCCTCTATCTCTCCCACCTTTTCTCTCTCCTTCCCACCCTATCTCCCTCTTTCTCTCTCTCAAGTATCTTCGTAGTACCCCATATTTCTCTCTCTCTTTGTCAAGTCTCCCCCTCCTACACCCTCTCCCTCTAACAATGACTCCCTCTATCTCTCTTCCACTCCCTCCCTCTCTCCCTCCATCTCTCTCTCTCCCTCTCCCTATCCTTCTCTCTCAAGTATGTCCCTACCACCACCTCTCCCTCTCTCTCTCTCAAGTAGAGGGTTTAGGGATTAAGGGTTAAGGGTTGAGGGTTGAGGGTTGAGGGATTAAGAGGGCATAGGGGTTGAGGGATTAGGGTTTAAGGGTTGAGGGTTAAGGGTTGAGGGAGTTAAGGGTTGAGGGATTAGGGTTTAAGGGTTGAGGGATTAGGGTTTTAAGGTTGAGGGTTGAGGGATTAAGAGGGTATAGGGGTTGAGGGATTAGGGTTTAAGGGTTGAGGGTTGAGGGTTGACGGGTTAAAAGGGTATAGGGGTTGAGGGTAGAGGGATTAATAAGGTATAGAGATTGAGGGATTAGGGTTTAAGGGTTGAGGGTTGATGGATTAAGAGGGTATAAGGGTTGAGGGATTAGGATTTAAGGGTTGAGGGTTGAGGGTTGAGGGATTAAGAGGGTATAGGGGTTGAGGGATTAGGGGTTAAGGGTTGAGGGTTGAGGGATTAAGAGGTATGGGGGTTGAGGGATTAGGGTTTAAGGGTTAAGGGTTGAGGGTTGAGGGATTAAGAGGGTATAGGGGTTGAGGGATTAGGGTTTAAGGGTTGAGGGTTGAGGGTTGAGGATTAAGAGGGTATAGGGGTTGAGGGATTAGGATTTAAGGGTTGAGGGTTGAGGGTTGAGGGATTAAGAGGGTATAGGGGTTGATGGATTAGAGGTTAAGGGTTGAGG